>CM045747.1:2937500-3027500 GCA_024760905.1 Plotosus lineatus | reverse complement strand
ACCATTGCAGTTCATCATCATCCTAATTACGGTCGCCGGGAGACTGGCGCACATCCCAGCCAACTCCAGGTGAGGGCAGAGTACACCCTAGACAGCTTGACCAGCCATCGCAGGGCGGAAACACACTGACGGCTATGCAGCTCCTCTTGTCGAAAGTCAGCAATAGTTCTTTTACATGAACCTCACACATGGACAGGCTGACAGACGAGGTTAGACAAGATTCCCCATGGACTATGATGTTTGCAGATGACATTATGATCTGTAGTGAGAGCAGAGAACAAGTGCAGGAAAATCCAGAGAGGTGGAGGTATGCCCTGGAAAGAAGAGGAATGAAGGTTAGCCTCAGTAAGACAGAATACATTTGTGTGAACGACAAGGACCAAAGAGGAACGGTGAGGTTACAGGGAGCAGAGATACAGAAGGTGGAGGGTTTTAAGTATTTAGACTCAACAAACCAGAGCAATGGAGAGTGTGGAAAAGAGGTGAAGAAGCGACACACACACACACACACACACACACATGTACATACACACATATACGCACACACACGTGTGAAAACATTTCTGTCCAGAAGATGACAGAAAACTTGACAGCAGCTTCAGTTCTGTTATACGGCACTAACACCAACTTCTTGAAATATTAACTCAATTAGATAAATACTCTTCTCAGAAAAATCCTTGTATCAACAATTACACAAAGTTATTAGTCTTAAATCATAGTAAATGAGCTGTTGCAATAGAAACGTAAATAGAACTGCTGATATAGACATCTAATCATCCCCTCCTGACCAATCAGAATCCAGGATTCAGCAGTGATGGTATATAAAATGGCTACAGGACTTTAACCCTCGTATAATCCCGAAACTGTGATTGAGTCCTCTACCGCGTTATTAGCAGGCCGAAGTGATCAGAGCCGACATGAGCGGTGGAACAGCAGGGTGGGGTGAATGCTTTAAACGTTCTCCGACTTTTGCCCTCTGTACCTTTCATTTTATATTCCGTGATGGAGTTCAGGGAGTGTCACTTGGGTTTCTCGCTTTTCTTCAGAGAATCGATCATTTGAAGCAGTGTGTAACAGCAGATGTAGCTGTCGAAGATTAATGTTTTGAATGTAAAATATAAAGAGCTGAACAAAAGTTATTCGCCATATCATCCCTCAACAAAACTTTATCTCCCGAATCCAATTCATCTGCACCTCACTCAGTGCTTTCACCTGAAACATGGAACCAAACTGGCTGCAAAAATCAGGGCCCCAAAATTACTTTAATTTCAAAGATACATCCACCAAATTCTCCCAGTTGTTTTCCACTTTAATAATAATAATAATAATAATAATAAAACAGCAACAATAGTAGTAGTAGGCCCCCGTCAGTCCCGAAGAACTATGGCGCTGCGCTCTGGCTGGTATCCCGGCTGGTGATACTCTCCATTACGCAGAGACTTGGTAGGACGTATGGAGGACAGGCTGTTACCCAAGCAGCAAGATCCCCCTCTCGGCACCACCGGAAGGATCCAATGGAAGGGCAGAAGCTGACACAACTGGGCTCCAGTGCCACTGCAGGTGTTGCCAGAACATTGCTGTGAACGAACTGCCTCAGGGGACTCCGACTCCCGATTAGAAACATGCTGACGGCTTTGCAGCCGACTCCTGGAGAAAGTCAGCGATGGTTCTCTTACATGCCTCACACCATAGACAGTGAGAGACTCAGCCAGCCTTTAATAACTCAGTTAGCTGCACTAGGGGGTGGGGGTGGGGGGGTGGGGTTGGGGGGGCAGTGGCAACTTGTTGAGAGTGGGGCTCGAACCCCCAATTCTTGGATCAGTGATCCAGCCTACATTACCACCAGGCTACCGCTGCCCCTAACAACAACAGCAATAATATTCCAGTTCAAGGCGCTGATTTAGTTTCCATCTGTGTTCTGAGCCTTATTCGATTCAATATGAGGCTTCGGTTCATAATGATTCATTGAACTCCGTCATGTTTTTCTTCTTGTTCAGACGTACATCGGTTCGGTGTTGGTGGCCGTGAACCCGTATCAGTTCCTTTCCATCTACACAGCGGATCAGGTGCGCCTGTACCACGGGCGTCGTCTGGGTGAACTGCCCCCTCATGTATTCGCCATCGCAGACAGCTGCTACTACAGCATGCGGCGAAACCAGTGTAACCAGTGCTGTATCATCAGGTGAGCAGGAGGACGACCGTCCCGGTGAATCAAGTCTGCTTCACTTTATGGCTCCTGAGGTGAAAAGCACCTAAAAAATATTAGAAAAATCTGAAGCAGGTGGTTTAGATTGATGGGTTTTACTGCAAACCTTAAAGTCACTGCTCTGTGAGACCATTCCAGTACTCAGGCCACGCCTCTCAAAGGTTAAAGGCGGAGTTATAGGGGAAAACCAGAGACTATGATGTTCTGTGTCCAATAATTGTATTATATCATTGGATAAAGTTTTCCTACTGTAATACTTTTAATATAATCATACAATTTTTATTTATTTAATAGTTATTATATTGTCAGTAAATAATTAAATAAGCAAATATAATTCAATATGCCTAAAATGTTAGTGGTGAATCGGGAGCAGGAAAGACTGAAAGTACGAAGCTGATCCTGCAGTTCCTGGCAGCGGTGAGTGGGCAGCACTCGTGGATTGAGCAGCAGATTCTGCAGGCGAACCCTGTTCTGGAAGGTAAAGTGTTCGTCTCCATCACTTCCTGCTTCATATTACTGAAGTTCAGCTCTCTGTAAACCAGGCGCTGGAGAAGTAATGTCGTTAGCATAATGAAGTTCTGGCATGGTTGGAGGAGTTCCTCCATTCCTCAGATCCTCTACACTCTCTTCCTCAGATCTTGTGTTCTTCTTGCTGTCCCGGTTTGACAGTTCTTCAGTTCCTCTCTTCTTCTGTTCTTCACATTCTGTGTTTCCTACTTCTATTCTTCCTCAGTTCTTGTATTTCTTGGTTCTTTCTTCACTAGTTCTTCAGTAGCTCACCTCTTCTGTTCCTACCTACTAACAGTGCTGTAGTGGAGATATTTAAGGTGGATCCAGGAAATTATATGGTTATGGAATTAGAGAAAAACTTAAAACGTGTGAGAACTTTTGAGGTGATGAATGTAAGGTTTAAGTGGAATAAACAGAATCTTCAGTTATCGACTTTTCCTGTAGGATTGTGGCATCTGCATCAGTTCTTTAATAAATATAAATGCACCACACAAAATTTACGGTAACTCATTTGATCTCAACTTTATGGCGAACGTTACAGCTTTTGGAAATGCCAAAACTACACGCAATGACAACTCGAGTCGCTTTGGGAAGTACATCGAAATCTTCTTTAATAAAGACGGTGTGATTGAAGGAGCTCACATGGAGCAGTACCTGCTGGAGAAATCTCGTGTCTGTCATCAGGTGAATATCCTTACTATATATATATATATTTTTTTTTTTTTTTTACTTTTTAATATGAATTCAGATTTGATTGACTCAATTTTTTTTCTGAGTGTCATTCATTTTTCTCCCAAAGGCTCCAATGGAGAGGAACTACCACGTTTTTTACTGCCTTCTCTCAGGGATGTCCACAGAACATAAAAAAATCCTTTCACTTGGTGATGCGAAAGAGTACAACTATCTCACTGAGGTGGGTCAACCAATACAGCGCAGATGCTAATGAAGCCAAAAAGCTATTAGAACTCATTGGTACTAATTTAAAAGGGTTGTGAAGCCACTAATTGGCTCAAATAAATTATCCATTCAAACTGCATTGTATAAGAAAACTAACATTAGCCAACTAACACATGCTAATTTAAAATTAGCCCACTTAATTGGAATTATGTCTCCAATTTCAATAAAGTGCAGCAATTTATTTAGAGAACAAATTTCTCATCAATGACACCAGACTTTACACCAAGTTCTGTTTAAAGGTTTCTTGAAGGGTTGTGGACTTGTAAGCTTGTGGACTTGTAGGGTTGTTGTCTTGTAGACTTGTAGGGCTGTAGACTTGTGGTCTTGTAGACTCTTAGGGTTGTAGGCTTGTGGGTCTGTAGGGTTGTAGGGTTGTGGACTTTTAGACTTGTAGGGTTGTAGGATTGGGGGCTTGTAGACTTGTAGGGTTGTGGACTTTGTAGGCTTATAAACTCTTAGGGTTGTAGGCTTGTGTTCTTGTAGGGTTGTGGACTTGTGGACTTGTAGGGTTGTATGGTTGTAGGCATGTAGGGTTGTGGACTTGTAGGGTTGCAGGCATGCCAGTATACAGGTCCATATGTAGGTGTCTGTGCACAAACACAGCAAAATATCCGAACTACAGGTTGGGGGTTCGAGTCCCCATAAGGTTGTCATTGTCCCCCCAGTGCAGCTAACTGGGTTATCAAAGGCCTGCCATGTGTGTCACTGTCTATGGTGAGAGGTTGATGTAAAAGAACCATTGCTGACTTTCGTAAAGAGGAGCTGCAAAGCCGTCAGCGTGTTTCTGTCCCTTGCTAAAAAGGGTTGTGACGGGAAGGGCATCCGACGTAAAAACCCTTGCCAAATCAAATGTGCGAATCAGATGATTCCCTGTTGGCGACTCTCGAGAACGGGAAAAAGCCGAAAGGAAAAGAAGCAGAAGATTACACACAACTTTTTGGTGAAGAAAAACCACGTTACTGTAGCGATCAATTCCAATAGCGCTAACCTACGGCGTGCTAAACGCTATACTGTAGCACAGACTTTCCCAGCATGCACACCTGCATTAATTAACCCACCTGATTTAAATAGACACAACCACAGTGATGGACACTGCCACCTGTCTGTATAAACATGCACAACACCCATAAACAAAGCAACTAATGAACAACCAGCTCCTGCACTAAAATTACCAAAGTTAGTTTCTCAACTGTTGGTTCTTTCGTTATATAAAATTTTAAAGAGCTTTTATCAAACTAGTGTGTAAAATATATGAGAATAAGCCTTGTAATGATTTCAAAAAGTGTTCAAAACACAAGCATTATTTCAGAAATGGTGTTTGCATACAGAGCTACTACTTACCTAAAGGTGAATTGTTATTGTGTATTACTGAAAAATATAAATATGTAAATGACAAGCTAACTTTTACTTAACCAGCTGCTGAGAATAGAATTTAAATAATGTTTATCTGCTTTTTGTTTTTTTTTGTTTTTGTTTTGTTTTTTTAACCAACATTAGCCTTGTGCCTACAAGAAGCACCAAACTAAAACCATCCCAATTCTTGTGCTCATTCCAGGGAAGCTGCATCACTTGCGACGGACGAGACGACGGGGAAGACTTCGGACGCATCCGTACCGCCCTTAAAGTTCTCACCTTCTCTGACAGGGAATGCTGGGATATATTTAAATTACTGGCGGCTATTCTTCACTTGGGGAACGTTGGGTTTGAAGGTACTGAATCCAAACATTTTAACAGTTGATCATTCAAATCAAATTACTTTTTTTTTTATTGTGGTGTCCATTTGTTTACGGGTTTGTTTGTTTCTCACTTTTAGCTGCCTCTGTAAATAACTTGGATTCATGTGAAGTTTTATTATCAGACCATTTCACTGTTGCTGCAAAGTTATTAGAGGTAACGCACGAGCTCTGTCCTGACCTTTGCCCTTTACTGCCTTTTTTTATTTTTATTGAAAAAAGGGAAAAAATTTGGAACAATACAAAATGAATCTATCTATTTATTGTTTAATTTAGAATTATTTATTTATTATTTATTTTTTGTTTGTTTATAGCATGATATTCTCGTTGTTTTTTTTAATTTATTGGGTTTATTCATTCATATTATTTTTCATGGCATGTTTTTGTAGTTTTACTTCTTTCATTTTGTTTTTATTTTATTGCTTTTCAGAGTTTTGTTTACTTCTTCTTCTTCTTCTTCTTCTTTTCCTTTCGGCTTTTCCCTTCAGGGGTCGCCACAGCGAATCATCTGCCTCCATCTCACCCTATCCTTTGCATCTTCTTCTCTTACACCAACGACCTTCATGTCCTCCTTTACCACATCAACCTAAGTGTTTTTACCCCGATACAACATTCATTCTTCATGTTCATCTTCATCTTCTCTCCAGGTTGACACTAAACATCTGGATACGAGTTTGACGTCTCGCACGTTTATGACCAAACAAGAAGAAGTGACGAAACCTCTGAGTCTAGAACAGGCTCTGGACTGCAGGGACGCCACGGCCAAGGTGGCCACTTCAGCATCTGTTTACATTTACTCCACAAATACGCAAACAAACACCGGGAGAAAACAAACATATAAACAAACACACAATCGCATGTATAAATACAAGGAAAAGCAAACAAACATACAGACACAAACACATTGTGCTAAAAGAGGAATAAAATGATGGAAGAGGATTTATTTGTCTTTTTTTATCCTCTGCTTCAGGCCATCTACACGAATCTCTTCATATGGATTTTTGAGAAAATAAACAGCGCCATCCACAAACAGCAGCCTGGCAGAAGCTCCCATCCCAAGTCCATCGGTCTACTGGATATATTCGGCTTTGAGAATTTCACAGTCAACAGGTACGAAGAGTGTCACAGGGAACGGATCGCACAGTTTAGGAAACAAAAGAATCAATAAATAAATGAGTGTTGACAGCGGATGTGTTTCTGTCCAGTTTCGAGCAGCTGTGCATTAACTATGCGAACGAGCAGCTGCAGCAGTTCTTTGTGGAGCACATCTTCAAGCTGGAGCAGCAGGAGTATCTCAAAGAGGGCGTGGCGTGGAAGAACATCGCCTTCAGCGATAACCAGAAGACACTGGACTTGTTGGCGGTACAGCCACTCAACCTGCTGTCACTTATCGACGAGGAGACATATTTCCCCAAGGTGCAGCAGATATGGTTCTAAATACAAAGGTCTGATTGGTTAAAAGAAATAAATAATGAAGAAGGGATTATTATTTTAGGGAACGGACAAGTCCATGTTGGAAAAGATGAACAAGGCACACCAGAGCAGCGACTTCTACATGCAAAGGTCAAAGCTGAGTGACAGCCGCACGCTGGAGTTCGGAATCCAACATTTTGCCGGCACTGTGTTCTACGACTGTAAAGGTACCACGTATCAACGAGACCCGTAACACAGACGTATTGTACACCACTGCGCTGCTGTACTCTCAGTGCTTCCGTCATTGAGCTGTAATGAGCTGCTGAGCGGCCATGTTGATGAGATGTCACTTTCCATACCAAGGGTTAAGGAAAACAATCAAAGGGGGCATTTTTATTTGTTTGTTTGTTTGTTTGTTTATTTGTTTGTTTGCTTGCTTGTTTGTGAGTTTTCTCTCACCTCCAAAACATCTGTCCGTCCATCTCCCATAACCAAAACTTCTTAGGGTTCCTGGAGAAGAACCGAGATGTATTAAATGTGGACATCATCACACTGATTCAGAAATCCTCCAGCAAGCTCCTCAGGCAGATCTTCGCGAAGGAGCTGAATGACTTCCAAGCCAAACCGCTCAACGGCAACAAAAACCAGCGCAGGATCATCATCACGCAGAAGAAAACTACACGGGTATGTCTTGCCACGTCTCTGTCAGTCTGTTAATAGTACATGGAACAGAACCTTCATCTAAACATCTTCTCGTGGTGTTAGCCATCACAGCAGCCGAACGAGCAGCGCAGACAGACCTCCACGCTGAGCGCTCAGTTCAGGCAGTCGCTCGACTCTCTGATGAAGGCCCTGTCTCTCTGCCAGCCTTTCTTCATCCGCTGCTTCAAACCCAACGACAACAAAGTCTCCATGGTACGTACTTGTAGAGCAACGTGTGTCAGTGTTCACGCCTGGATTCGGCCCGTATGAAACCTTTGCGTGTGTTTTGAGTTCATTATCTGAATGTGACTCCATGAGTCTCCAGTAGATTAGATTAGATTACATCAGATTAGATTAAACTTTATTGTTATTACATATCTATAAATACAGTCCAAATCAGAAGTGCACGGAGCAGCCAGTGTAATAAATACAGTACGTACCGTTAGAATCAGTTACGTACGGATAAGGACAGCGTCTCAACTGAAAATAATCAAGTACAGCTCATCTACACCGAACTGTATACCGAACCTGTTTACAAAATTCTAATTTTCTGAGATACTGGATGTTGGGATTTCATCGGCTGTCAGTTATAATCATCAAGATTATAAGAAATAAACCAGTCTGCATGTAATGGTTCCGTAGAACACACAGAGTTTCACTTTTTGAACCGAATTACTGAAATAAATACAATTTTGGATCATTTAATTTAATAAGATGGACTAGTGTAGGGGTGCCCGACCAGTCAGAGGCCAAGCGCCACATTTTTTACTGCGTTACCGCAAAGAGCCACATCATACACACGAACATCACCCATCGCTTTCACACACACACACACACACACACACACACACACACCTCTGATCAGGCAGATTTATTTTAAATACACACACTGACATGATAAAATATTATATCTTTGAAGGTCAGACTGCAACTGTGATTGAATAGCGGTGTTAATGTTTGATATTCTGAGTTCAGCAGTGTGGCGGTCAGTCTGACGTCTGTTTCCACACGTTTTAGTTTGTGGTCTTCAGGTGACAAGATTTCAACAACATCACTGAGGGATTTTATAACGAACTCTCCTTCATTGTATAGCGTTTTGGCACGTGTAATGTTCCAAGCCGTGGGGCCGGTAGTGTAGTGGTTAGGGTGCTGTGCTCATGATCAGAAGGTTGTGAGTTCGAATCCCACTGAGACCCTCACTGTGCTAAGACCCCTGGGCAAGGTTTCAACCACAAGTGTGCCTCTGTTCACCCAGCAGTATAAATGGGAACCAGTAAAAATATACTGGGAAGGTAACCTGTGATGGACCAGCGTCCCAACCAGGAGGAGTTGAACTCCTGGTCGCTTCACACTACAGAAACCGGGGATCAGCACCGGCCTGATGAGCCACTAGGCTCGGGTGAAAAAACCCCAATGTTCCAAGCCAGTTGATACAATGCAAGCGTTATGGTTTCTGAGCGCTCCGTAATTTTTTGGAAAAACTGTACGTGCTTTTCTTCCTGACTTTTCAAAGTGAACAGCTCGTGCTTGTGAGGTTCAGTCCCTTTCGGAAATTCCTGGTGGACGTTAGCATGCAGTGAGCTGAAACGGCGCTGAAGATTTGAAGTTTTGAAACACGCCAATCACGCCTGACATATAAGGCAGAACGGCTTTCTATTATGTTCAAGAACAACAAAATAAACTCCTCCCACTCTGACAAAAATGTCCTGTGTTCATCTTCATATTTTCATTTTGTTGTGCATTTTTTTCTGCTTTTTTTAGAGAAAATTTGACACAAATTATTTACTAAAATGATCGCGCTCATACTGGGAAGCTTTGTATTATTTTCATCTCACGCACAGAAGCATTTGACAACAATACCATACTGAACTCAAGCGACGCGAACACGCACATTAAAAAAAGCACAAACATCAAAATGAACGCAAGAGCCGCACGAAACTAGGCAAAGAGCAACATGCGGCTCGGAAGCCCGGGTTGGCCACACCTGCACTAGTATATTGTCCCTCAGTCCTGAACAAGACTAGGGGTGTGGTTTACAAGTGAGGGAAGGATGGAGCGGGAGATCGAGAGGCGCATCGCTGCAGCCTCTGCTGTAAACCGGAGTCTGTACCGGTACACAAAGAAAAGCTCTCAATTTACCAGTTGATCTACATTCTAACCCTCACCTACGGTCACGAGCTTTGGGTAGTGACTGAAAGAACAAGATCACAGATACAAGCCGGACAAATGAGCTTCGTTCGCCAGGCGGTGGGACTCTCCCTTAGTGCTAAGGTGAGAAGCCAAGCCATCTGGGGAGAGCTTGGAGTAGAAGCACTGCTCCTCTGCGTTGAGAGGAACCAGTGGAGAGGGACGTCTAGACCTCACTGCTTAAGCTGCTGCCCCCGCGATCCAACCACGGATAAAGCGGAGGAGGTGGGGTTGACATTTCCTGTGTAGATGGTGAGACATCACATTCTAGTGACTCTGTGGACGAGACGCTGCAGAGATTAACGTGATGATGAATCCAAAATGGTTTACACAGCTGATGGTTTTGTCAAATCCGCTTCCTGTCGTAAGTCGGTTTAGGAACAAAAATAAACGTTCTGTATGATTTCTATGCTTGGTGTTTGTGCATCTCAGAACTGGACCATAACGTGTTATGATGCATGGGGTCAGTGACGCAGCCAAGGCGATCAGACGGGTTCGCATCACTACCAGGGTGGAACAGCCAATCAGAAATGCAGCATGTCTCTGAGCACACGCAGAGTCGTAACACTCACACACACACTTTCAGAACAAGCATGGACTGATGTTGCCAGAAGGAAGCGCTGATGTTTTATGTGATTATTTTAAAGAGCGAATAACACTCATTCACCACAGGCCCACTTTAACTACATGACACATCAAAGTTATTAATATAATTAAGTGTAATTATTCAAAATTAAAAATAAAGATTAACAACTCTTATAACCTGAAGCTAAAATAAATTTATTAAACTTTACATCACGGAAAGTTCATGTAAATTAAAGAAATCCACAATAAATTGTTAAATTATTTTCAAATTAAAATCTCTTTTGGATTAAAAAAAAAATCTCTTCACACGAGAGAGAGATGAGAGAAATTTCCTTTCAGATTTTTCTCTTTCTCAGGGGTCGCCACAGCGAATAATTTGCACATTTGATTTGGTTCATAGGTTTTTATGTCGGATGCCCTTCCTGACACAACCCATTAGCGAGAGACAGAAACACGCTGACGGCTTTGCGGCTCCTCTTTACCAAAGTCAGCAGTCAGCAATGGTTCTTTTACTCTTTTACATCAACCTGTCAACAGAGACAGTGAGAGACATGGCCCGCCTCTCATAACCCAGTTAGTGCACTGGGAGGTACAGTGGCAACCTTGTGGAGAATGGGACTCGAACCCCCAACCTGAGGATCAGTGATCCAGCACCCTATACCACCAGGCCACCACTGGCCCTAATCTCTTCAGGCGAAACCCGGTGAAATTATTTTAATTTCATTGATTTTGTTTTTAAGTTTTTAAAGTGTAATCATTCTGATGATTGTTCGCTCGGATGTGAGTGAAGGTGTAAATTATTAAATAGCAGGAAAAAAAATAAACATGAAGGGAACAGCCAAAAAGAAAAGAAGAAGATAAAAAAAAAAACCATCATTTTCCATCAGAAGCCACATTATCAGAAATTCAGCAGAGAGAAATTCGCCGGTTTCTCTCTGATCTCTTTATTATCTGCTTTGGTTATAGGTTTTCATTCGCTGATGGGTTGTTGTTGATTGTGTGTCGGTTTATTATTTCTTATTATAATATTCCAGAGTGTGTGTGTGTGTGGGGGGGGTTGAACTGAGGTTTTTAGCTTGTATAAGTTACAATATCTGTGAAAGCTTTAGGGGCGAAAACATTTGCACTTCAACATGAGTCTGTTGTGTAAATCTGCTGTGTGTTTGTTCCAGGTTTTCGATCGGGACCTGTGCATGCAGCAGCTGCGGTATTCTGGTGTCCTAGAGACCATCAAAGTCCGTAAACTGGGATATCCAATCCAGCACAAGTTCGAAGAGTTCCTGCGACGTTATCGAGTTTTACTCAAGACCACCGACTGCGACCCCAGCAAGGTCCCGACTCATAACCACCAGGTGGCACTGACTTCATTTCCTTGCACCTGGGTTGTATTTAAAATGTTGATCCTGTGTGTGTGTGTGTGTGTGTGTGTGTGTGTGTGTGTGTGTGTGTGTGTGTGTGTGTGTGTGTGTGTGTGTGTGTGTGTGTGTGTGTGTGTGTGTGTGTATATGTGTGTGTATATGTGTGTGTATGTGTGTTTAACAGAACCCTGCATCTGAGTGCTGTAACGCTATCTGCAAAAACATCATTAAAAGCCAAGACGACTGGAGGATCGGCAAGACCAAGATTTTTTTGAAGGTACACATAGGGTTTCTGTTATCTTCAATGTACTATGTTGTTGTTGTTGTTATTATTATTATTATTATTATTATCATTATTATTATTATTATTATTATTATTATTATTAGTGTTATTATTATTATTATTAGCATTTAGTTTTTTGATGGGAGTAATAGTTATTGTCACGTTTGAAACATTTAAATTGTTTTGTGTGGATTGTAAGCCTGAGGTGGAGGTGGAGAGCACCAACTCTGGGACATGTGTAGTGTGTTGAGGTTTATTTATTAAGTAATGGAGCATCGTTATGTAATGTTTTAATATTATTTGTCATCATAAATACTCACATGAAATTAAACAAGTTAATAATAATAATGTTAAATGTAGGTTAGTTTTTATAGAATTAATTGTTGCTGACTGTAGTGTCTGATATCTTTGGTGGATAATGAATGTTTTAAACTGAGGAATGTCGTCTTTGTGTCTTTTGTATTTAACTCGAGTTCAACTACGTTTAGATCAGCCCAGTTCTGTCGTGGGAAACTATACTGTGTTGCATTGAGTTATGTTATGTCATATATATATATATATATATATATATATATATATATATAATGTGTGTATATATATAATGTGTGTATATATATATATATATATATATATATATATATATATGTATATATAGACATACATATAAGGTGAATTGTGTTATGTTATAAAGATAAAAAGTTCTTTATTGTTGACTGTTGCATAAACAATGAAAATCCCTTTGCCAGCTCTTTATTTTGCAGTGATTATGAAAATAAAATGCACAAAAGACAACTAAGGAACAACACTAAATTATATATGTGCATATACCTATTATATATACACACACACACAGATAAATACATATATGCTACAGACATATATAGAGTTAGGTTATGTTATGTTATGTTATGTCATATATATATATATATATATACACACATGCACATTCCTATATATACACATATACCATGATCACTTTACTTATCCCTTAACATCCGGGTATGTTGTTGGGGCGCCTTCATGGCGAGACTTGGGCTGATTTGGCCTGGCGACGCCCATCCCTCTCCAGGTCGTAGAAACACACTGACGGCTTTGCAGGCTACTGTTTACGAAAGTCAGCAATGGTTCTTTTACAGGCCTCTCACCATAGACAGTGACAGACATGGCCCGCCTTTGATAACTCAGTTAGCTGCACTGGGGGGGACAGTGACAACCCTGTGGGGACTCGAACCCCCAACCTTAGGATCGGCGATCCTGTGCCTTAAGCACTAGACCACCACTGCCCCCTATACCATGATACACATATAAAATGTAAGACACATGTAATGTTATATTGAGGTAACCTGTGTTAAGGTGTGTTATTGATTTGTGTTCGTGTGTTCTCGTGGGTTTTTTTTGTTTGTTTTTTTCAGGATCATCATGACTCGTTTCTGGAGTTGGAGAGGGAGCAGGAACTCAACAGGAAGGCGCTGATCATTCAGAGAGTGATGCTCGGCCACAAAGACAGGTAACCCAACTGTGTTTCTAACTCGAGTCTTTATTTATAATTGTGCTCCTAATCGAGCTCCACTCAGACCGTCATTAAACTCAAATTTCAAACTTGACTATCTCTTACTCAACTCTGTTTCTAACCCCAACTCCGCTCTGTCCTCAAGTCTAATCTGGACCCAATTCTTCAACTAAAATCTGCCAAAAATGCACCCGCTGAATTCCGTTTCAACTCGAGATGAACGACAGACTTAGTGTTGAGTTGCTGTGAGCAGACTGAGAGTGAAAAGAAAAAGTAAATGAATTGTTCTGAATAGAACTCTGTGGGTTTGTGTTGCTCTGTAGGAGGAATTTTATAAAGAAAAGAAGTGCAGCAGTCACTGTGCAGAAAAACTGGCGCTGTCGCCGAGACCGGACAGAGTTTCTTAAAGTACGTCTACGTCAACATTTCATGAATCATTGATGCTCTGTTTATACCACACGCACGCAGTGGGCTGTCTTTAACAGAGTATCATTTCTGTTCTGATAGCTGCGTCAGGGTTTGATGCGTCTCCAGGCTGTGGCACGTGCACGGAAAGGCTTCAAACAGCACAGACACCAACGAGCCGCTGCAGTCACGCTGCAGAAACACACACGCCTCTACCTTCACAGAAAAAAACTGAAGCGGAAACAAGAGGCTGCCGTATTGCTGCAGGCCCAAACCAGAGGTCTACTCGCCAGGAAACGGCTCAAACGCCTTAAAGAAGATGTAAGAGATGGGTGCACACGCGCGCACACGCACACACACACACACACACACACACACACACACATTTTGATGTTTTCTGATTCACAGTTTAATTCAACTGTCTTTTCTTCATCTTGAATCCTATCGACGTTGTCATTGTCATCCATGTCGCAGGCGATCTTGTCAGCCCAGGAGCGTCAGGAACGGGACCTGGCAGATCTGGAGCTCGAGCGGCAGCACCAGTACAACACACCTAATCACCAAAAGACTGAAGTTCACAACAGGCGAGACTCTGAGCAGAGTGAGCAGGAAATAGTGGAAGACTTGTTTGAATTCCTTCCAAGCATCAAGCAAAAAAATGAGAAACCGATAAAAGACAAACAAGTGATAACGGCACTGCACCGCGACACCACAGAACCAGGAACAAGGAATCACTCGGATAACTCTCAAGTACGAAATTATCAAAGTTTTTTTCACAACATATGATGATGAATCCTCTCGCGTATCATTTAAAGCTTGTGATGACACTTCAGTTTTCAGCAAAATGAATTCAGTTGTAAAGCTGAAGTATATTTGATGACTTTTAATTTTGCACAGATTTACACCATCAAAAGACAACGCATTAGTATACCAGTAAACAGTCCGAGACTGCAAACATCTGCTCGACAAGGAAAAAAATAAACTACAGAGTACCCTCTGCTGGGCCTGCTGTAATATCACACTTCCAAAAAAATTTCCAAATATTTCACAATTTTAAAAAATCTTTTAAAAAATTCCTCGATTGAAAATTTGATTTGGATCACCTCCAAAATCTAATGGAGTCTTTCATGCACCATTCTGCACCCCATCAAAATAATCTTTTAATTTTTTCCTAAGCCACGGAATCTTAATGCAGAACACGGGGAGGCTGGCACACAGCTCAGCTGACTGTTTTTTTATTATTATTATTATTATTTACTGTATTAATCGTGTAATGGAAATTATTGCATTTAACCCATCCAAACTGCACACACACACTTGGAAAAGTGGGCTGCCACACGCATTGTGGTGAATGGAGCGCAGTTGGGGGTTTGGTGTCTTGCTCAAGGGCACTTCAACCATTTATGTGGACAAAGAATCGAACCAGCGACCTTTCGGTCCCAAAGCCACTTCCCTAAGTGTTAGGCTGTCCCCTGGGTGAAGGCAGTGTGTACACCCTGGACAGCTGAGCGCCAACACACACACACACACACACACACACACACACACACACACACACACACACACACACACACACACACACACACACACACACACACACACACACACACAAACAACCATTCATCCTCACTTACACCTTAGGGTGATCTGGAACAGCCAGTTAACCTACTTTGCGTGATTTTGGACTGTGGAAAGAAATCAAAATACCCGAAGGAAACCCGCACAAGCACGAGAACATGCAAACTCCATACAGAACCGCCCGAGTCTGGGAGTCGAACCAGTACCTTCTTGCAGTGAAGCAAACATGTTAAAAACTACAAGCTAACTAAACCATGCTGTCAGTCCTCCCATCCTCCAAAATAATTAATTAGAATCCAAAAGTTGAACACAGCATCTAAAAAGCAGAAGTGAAATGAACACAGAAAGAAGGAGGTGGTGTCACAGGGAACATCATAAACCTGATCCAAAGTGAAATCTCACAGGATGATGGGAGTTTATGGTTTTATTTTTCTCATAAAAGTAAATTATTTTATAGTTTACTGTATAAAAATGAGTGTTTTACTTTTACAGGACAAACAAACGCCAGAAGTGAATAAGAAGAAAGTGGAAGTGAAACCCGTGCACATTGTACTAACTCCAGCTGTACATGATAACATACCTGAAGAAGAAGAAGAAGAAGAAGAAGAAGAAGAAAAAGAAAAAGAGAATAAAGAGGATAAAAAGGATAAAGATAATAAAGATGATGATGAGTTCTCGTTCGCAAAGTTCTCTGCTCTCCATTTCCAGGGTTCTGCTACCCACACGCACATCCAGCAGAGACTCAAGCACCCGCTGCTGTACCACGAGGACGAAGGAGACACACTGGTCAGCGTCTTTTTATTACCATCATCGTTCCACTTTACTCTTGTCCTCATTACTCGTCTGATCTCTCTTCTTCTCCTCGTCTCCGCAGGCCTGTCTGACGGTTTGGTGGATCATCCTGAGGTTCATGGGGGATATTCCAGAAACCAGGCAGGCTCGTATGTCAATCACCCCTGAAATCATAAAGCAGCACCTGGTCCAGCAGCAGGGTCGACGTCTCAGTCACTTCGTCGGTTTGGATCAGGTGAAAATCCAGCAGATCCTTTTTTACTTTAAGATGATTGATCCATGGTTGATTGTTGTCTTAAAGGGGTGGAGCTGTGTTGGTTTAAAGAAAATATCCTCAATATCATGAATGGTCTTATTAGACAAGACGACATCATCATTCATATCAATGGAAATTTGGTTTATGAACTATCAGAATTATGAACCGGGTTCATGCAGAAAGTTTGTTCGGGATGAGTATCGTGACCTCAGTCTTTTCAAAAACTCCAGGCTGGAATCCATTTCTATCTGCTCTGGATCATGTTCAAGAACCTCTGTTTGTTTGTTTGTTTGTTTATAAGGCTCCTCTCACATTTTACCAATTTGTAGTACAGTAAGCCCCCTCCCATTCGCAGGTCACCATTTTCAAACCCGCATACTCGTGGATTTTGCTCTCAAAGGCTTTTTTTCATAATGTTTTTAAATTAGCGCAGTGCTTTTCAATTATTTTCTGTGACGCCCCCTTTAGAAATTAAAATAACAAAAAACATTTCACGCCCCCCAGCGACCTGCACACACCTATAAATTAAATTCTATTATTTTCTATAAAATTGTTCTGAATACCCCTCTGCATAGCATTGTATCTTTATTAACATTAAAAATAAAAACCATAAAATAATAACAAAACCACTTAATTCTAGTACAGTATGGCAAAAAAGCATGTTCCCCAGAGTCATACGCACCCCATCCTGGCATTACAATGCATGCAGGGGGGAGGGGGAGGGGCATGCCCCGCTATTTGAGAACCACTGAATTGGTGGCAGCCCCGGCAAATTATACATATGCATCTTCACGACATTACTGGCACATAATTCAAATTTAGCCAATGGCTGAGAGTTTTTTTCTCCCTTCTGCTGATTGGTTGCAGATGATCTGTATGCCTCTTTTTTTCTCCTTCACGCACATGTCATCAACATGATTGCTTGAATTGCGAAGTAAATTTTTTTCGTGTGTTTTTAATGATTATTTAAGCGCTATGATGTCACTCAAATGCCCTGCATCTTCTCTAGCTTCTGGTAAGGAGCCTAAGCACTTATTTATTAATAAATATTATCACAGTACAAAATGTAAAAGTTTCTACTTAATCATTACTACATTTTACTGCATTATGACTGTATTAATGAGTAAGGTAAAGTCCGTGGGCTTTTTTTACACCCAAGCCATAGCGGCTCATCAGGGCGGTGCTTATGCCCAGTTTCTGTAGTGTGAAGCGACTAGGACTTCAACTCCTCCTTGGATGGGACGCTAGCCCCTCGCAGGTTACCTTCCCAGTATATTTTACTGGTACCCATTTATACTGCTGGGAGCACAGAGGCACCCCTATGGTTAAGACCTTTCCCAGGGGTCCTAGCACAGTGAGGTCTCAGTGGGATTCAAACTCACGACCTCCCGATCATGAGCGCAGCACCCGAACCACTACACCACCGGCCCCACTTGAATGAGTAAGACTTGCCATAGAATGGGTTTAACAAGCATATTTTAGTACATGTAATATCATAGGGTTTTAAAACCGCATCAATAATTCGCGGAATACGAGGAACGTAACCCCTGTGAATAATGAGGGCTTTCTGTACTTGTAATGACATGCCACATTTCCACACACACAAAAAAACTGCATACACTGAACTATCAATATTATTCCAGTTTTGAACATATACTTAACATATCCGGATCCCATCCTAAACTTATAGCTTATTAGTAGTAAACTTATAACAAACTTATCGTCAGCGTATATTGGTGTTTGTTGAGGCACCTGAAGTGTTCCAAGAAGCCACAGAACTTTTACTGTGAATATCTTTCTAACTAACAGCAAGTTAATTATGGGTGTATTGGTGACATTTAGGGGGATCGGTATGTAAAATCATGTCCAAACGAGGAACCGCTCAGTACTCCTCAAGACCCCTTGGGGAGCAGATGTCCATGTCATCCGAGAGACTGAGGATCCAGTGAGAATGAGATGAGAATATCCAGTCGCCTTCCTCTGACATCAGCATGATCTCATCGATTTCTTTAGCATGACGGTGATGTTGATACCGCGATGTCTAGTGCGGATCTGATTTGAATCAGTGAGCGGAAGCATTTTATAGACTACATCACGCGATCGATCACCCAGGATAAACTGCTGAAACTATTGTTATTTGTACTGTAAATTGTGAATGCTGTCAACGTGCGAGACATTTGTTGGTGTTAATTATACCAACAAAGTACACTCGACATTATATTCAATTTATGAGTAATTTATATACCGCGGTACCTTGACTTACGAAATTAATCTGTTCCGAGTACAAGCTTGTAAGTCAAAATGTTTGTTAGATAAAACAAAAATTCCCAGAAAATAATTCAGAAGCACCGCACAAGGCGTTCTCTGAGCGCGGAAGAATATACGTGAAAGAATACAAGGCTAATTGGATCTGAAAAGCCATTTCCCCAGCAGAGCTCATAAATCAAAATTTTGCTCATTAGATGGGGCAGATTTGTGGTGGGATAGAAGCTTGTATCATGGAAAATTTCTTATAACCGACACTCATAAGTCAAGGTACCGCTGTAATGTGTGTGAATCGTTTCATAATTTACCTACAACATACAGCAAGCATGTACAGAATGTTTGAGCCATATACTGGCATGCATCATCCCCACCATGCTACAACTTACACCAGCATCCGGTTAACTTATCAAAACATATTCAACGTAGACCAGCGTGTTCTGCATATTCTGCAAATTTCTCATAAATTGTCAATGTGTGACAGAGGCCTAAGGCGAAAGGATATTGAAAAAAATACAGGTAGGTCTTTGGGAAATTTATGGTGTATTTTCACGTTTTTAGCAATTAAACAGGTAAACGTCATGACGCTGCTCTTTTTCACATGTACAAGTTTTGCTAACCTGAACGCTGTTCTTTTACAGAAAATCCTACGTAAAAAACAAACACAGTACAAACACACCAACAATAAGAGGAAACACTCCACTATTTTTGAGGAGGTGAGACCTTCGTATGCAGTACACCGGTCATATTTTATATAAGTTTATAATGTAGTTTAGTTAATAATGTTATAAAGAAGTAAAATGGGTTTTTAATTATGTTTCCTGATAAATGTAATACAGTTAATTGTGGATGGCGACCTCGACGGAGACGATATTCTGATTGGAGAAGGACCCAGTTTCGATCGTCCCATGACCCCCTTGGAGAAATTGCACATCATTGTAGGAAACGCCTTACACAGACCTCACATTCGGTACGTTATATTCATCTCCCTTTCACAAAAAAAAAAAATGTTGTGTTTTTTCCTTAAAGGAAGAACGTCCAGGTGAAAACTGTCCACCTTTCCTGGTGTGTGTTTCAGGGATGAGATCTACTGTCAGATCTGTAAGCAGCTGACAAAGAATATGAATAACAAAAGCTGTAAACAAGGCTGGATACTTCTCTCTCTGTGTCTGGGAATTTTCCCTCCAACTGAACTCCTGACTCAAGTAAGAACGCGTCATAGAATAATTTATTGAACTCGATTTATTATCCCTGCTCAATGAAATGAAAGCGATGCTTTGGATAAGGTAGACGGCATTTAAATTTTGGACATGATCTGCATCTATTTCTGTATCCGGGAATTATTAATAAAGATTCTGTAACATTGGGACCATTTTTTTTTTTTTTTTGGAAGTGTCATATTATAGCAGGTCCAGTAGGAGGTGCTGTGTACTTCATTCATTTTTGAAGCTGCTTAATCCTAAATAGGGTCAAGGGGAGGCTGAAGCCATTGTTTTGTTGGAAAAAATGAACAGTTCTCTGGGAAAACAAAATGGCCGCAACTTCAAAGTTAGATGTTCTCCATTCTCAGAGCAAGGTTTAGAGATAATCTACAGTCAGTGCACCGAATTCATTTAACGAGAATCCACCGTTCTTCCGCCGCGGGCCTTGTTGCTATCAGCTGCGCTCCGGTCCTTTCTGAAGGCCGTGTAGCCGGCTGGTGTAGTCGCCTCGTCGGATGTATTCTCATTGAGCCATTCTTTCACAGAAACACAGCATGGAGCAGTCCTGTAGATCCCTCCGCGCCGCAATCCAAGCATGAAGCTCGTCCATCTTGTTTCACAGAGACTGTACATTTTCAAGCAATATGATCGGGAGTGCTAACCTTCCACTGCTAACCAAGCGCCGGAGTCGTCATTCGGCCCCTCCTCGCCTGCCGTGGCTCCGCCTGGCTTTATTGTTATCCGGGGTGCGGCTAGCATTGAGCTGCGGTAGCATATTAGCTCAGGATAGGAGATGAGCATGCTCAGTTCTGAATGTCCAAAAGGACCGTGCTCTCATAGCTGTAGTAGGGTCGCCCGGTCATAGACGAGCATAGTGCAAAAAACAAACAAACAAAAACAAAGAAACAATTTGACTCCAAAAACTCTGCGACGTCACCCTCCAGGAAGCGCCATCTTGACCATTCACTGTTAAATGGCCATCGTCTGTGCTGTTGACGTAGACACCGCTGCTAAATTTTCAGTTAAAGTTTGCAATTTTTGTATCGGAAAAACGTTTTAGAAGCGGGACTCCCAGCCGGGGAGCTCCACCGTTAGTGAACCGGAACCCGAAGATCAGGATCAAATTCTGGATCTGATAAGCTTTTAAGGATTTTTTTAAATCCTGGGGATAGGACAGTCTGGAGGCTTGCTGGTGTTGGTGGACTCTTGTGCTCTCTGTGTTCTCATTTCTAATCAAATCCATTCTCTTCTGTAAAACAGCACCTGGAGCATTTTATTCATCACGGACCTGCCGAGTTCTCCTCGTCCTGTGCTCAGCGTCTGAAGAGAACCCTGACGAATGGAGAGAGAACGGAAGTGCCGTGCTGGATCGAGCTGAACGTAAGATTTTGCTCTGCACGTTATTACAGTGTTTTTCTTAATTAATAAAAGCGTATGTAATCTGACCATCTACGGTCCAATTCAGGCCATGGAGAAGAAGAAATCCTTGAAGGTGAAGATAACCCTGATGGACGGGCATGTCCTCATTCTGCCTGTGGACTCATCCAGCATCTCATCAGAGCTCTGTAGCGCTATCGCAAGGGAAATTAATCTGAAGGATACGTTCGGATTCTCGATCTACATCTCCTATGCCGATAAGGTTGGGATTGAATATGGCTTCAGCTCATTCATATCCGTTTCATTATGTTATTTACAAGAAGTTCAAATGCTGCTCACGTCACTGCATATTCATGTAGCTGTCCTTTCTGATTGGTCTGTCTTGAAACTCTGACCTATACACCTTCTTATCTGTGCAGAACTGGTCTCTGGGCAGCACTGGACGTCACGTGCTGGATGCCATCTCTCTGTGTGAGCAGGAGGAGAGGAGGCAGCGCCGAGAAGAGAAGGACGCTCAGTGGCGTCTGTTTTTCCGGAAAGAGCTCTTCACCCCATGGCACGACTGTACCACTGACCCCATCAGCACAGACCTCATCTACAGGCAGGTCATCAGCGGACTCCAGACTGGAGAGTATCAGTGTGAGAAAGTGAGGCTTCATGATTTTTACTGAATATTTATAGCAATAATAAGAGTCATCATCATCATCATCATCATCATTCATTTATTCACCAAATTATTAAATCCTATAGGGTCACAGGGAGGCTAGAGACCATCTCATGGTGACCAAGCATTGCTTTTTCGTGTAATAAATCTAGAATGTCGGATAGCTAGCTGTTGTGGATACTATTCTAACCCACAAGTGCTAAGAAGGGAGTCTCGCTGAAGCTCGTCTGTAGTGGATTAGCCAATCAGAACACCCGACTGCTCCTATTGAATCAGTAAGAACAGAATAAATGTAATAATAAAATCAACCTGATAAGCTGAAGTTTAAATTATGTTTATAAATATTAATGTGGGGGCAGTGGTGGCCTGGTGGAAAAGTGCTGGATCACTGATCCTCAGGTTGTGGGTTCAAGCCCCACTGCCAACGAGTTGCCACTGCTGTCTCACCAGTGGCGCGAACTGGGCTATCAAAGGCCGGCCGTGTCTTTCACTGTCTGTGGCAGGAGGTTCATGGAAAAGAACCATTGATGACTTTCGTAAAGAGGAGCTGCATCGCCGTCAGTGTGTTTCTGCCCTGTGATGTCCTGTTGAGCCATCCAGGGTGTACTTTGCCCTCACCCAGAGTCGGCACCAGATGAGATGGGCACCAGCCTCCCTCGCAACCCTAATTAGGATTAAGCGATTCAGAAAGTGAATGAATGAATATTAATATTAATCAGAACCAAAAGTAAAGTCATGTACAGTGCTAGCATGAGTGCTAATCAAGCAGCTGTTTTTATTTGCTGCAGTATTAAACTAAACATGATCATTAAATGAATAATTAATATCAGGCTCTGAGTGCAAGGAAGGAAAATTGAATTTAAATTTGTGTTTGAGTTGAGTTTACTAATAATCCACAATAAAAATGATTATCACGTGTTTTCCAGGAGGACGACTACGTGCAGCTTGCGGCGAAACACTATTACATCAAACACGGCACAGACAGCAGCAGCGAGAAGGCGAAAAGCATTGTGTGGGAGTGTCTAAGCCTCAACCTGATCGAGAACAAATCAGAGGTCAAGCTGGTGCAGCTGCTCAGCGCCGCTCATGAACAGGTATGGCACGGATTCGTGATTTGATTGAAGCGTTATCCACTCGGAATAATGTTTTTTTTTTAATCCCGAGATCATACAGTAATTGTGTGAGTGTGTACTAATAAAAGTCCTGATCACCGTCTCTCCTGATTCAGAGCCCATACAAGAAGTCCAGCGCGAGTCCTGAGAGCGTGAAGGCAGAAGTGGTCGAGTATGCCCGTCTCCAGTGGCCCATCTACTTCTCTAAATTTTATGAGGCCACCGTGATTTCAGGTAAAGGAACTCGGTGCTGCTTTTTTCCAACCTCTCGATTAACTCTACAGCCTTCGTCATGATCGGTCCTCATTTTGTTTTCCTGCTGCAGGTCCCAATTTACCTGAAGGAAAGTTAGTAGTGGCTTTGAATTGGTACGGCGTCTGGTTTCAGGAAGGAAAAGAAAAAACATTTCTGAAACTCTCCTACCCCGAAGTGATGGGAGTCCAAATGATCAGGTCTGGTTTAATTTTTGTACTGAAAATGATTCTTGTGTTGAGGTCTGCATGAGGAGGACGTGGACAGATGCTGATATGATGTTGGATTTCCATTGAATTACTGCAGACTGATGGGAATTTTGATTCGTTTAAATTTCAGCTGATCATCAGAATCAGAACCAGAATGGCTCTAATTTAGCGGCTTTCATGACGTCACCATCTTCTGCATAACATCCACGTAAACACAGACTTATTTGTATAGCACTTTTTATAGTTGAAGCAGAGTTACACAATAAAATTAGAAGTTTACAAAGTGTAAAGGAATTTAAAATTTTACTACGGGTGCCCGATTGGTGCATCGATATGGTTTGTGACTATTAACCCGGAAATCGCAAGTTCAAAACCGGGTTAATGCCACAATGCCACAGCTGTCTGTAGCTGGGGTGCATAGGAGCTGATTGGCTGAGCTCTAATGGGAGGGAGGGACGGACGGAGGGACGGCTTTCCCTCCGAGTATGTTAGACTGCAACCAAATACGCATGGTGCCTCAGTTCGAAAAGAGGCGGGTGGCTAGTATCGCATGTTACAGGGGGAAGTGTGTGCATGCTTTCGCCTGTCCCTGGTTGGTGGTTATAGGGAAGGCGATACCTAATGGGTGAGAATTGAATATAGCAAAAATGGAGTAAAAATGTTAATAACCCTATACATCCCTAATGAGCATCACCTGCGGCAACAATGACAAAGAAAACCTTGGTCAGTTGATCTGTAGAAGAAATCTTGAGAGGAACCAGGCCCAAAAGAGAAACCCATCCATATTCGGGTGGAACCATAAAGATATAAACCGTATAACAGAAACTATCTCCTCGTTCTTCTCGCAGCGAGGGTCGGATGCAGGAGGTAGTGTGTCTCTCTACGCTCAGTGGCGAGTACAAGCTGGTGGCAGTTCATGCTAAAAGCATGATAGAGCGGCTCTCCATGTTTCTCAGTGGGCTGAAGGAACGCTCCGACTACGCTGTGGCTATTCAGGACTACAGCAGACAAGGTGCGGTGCACACGCACACACACACGCACACACACACACACATACACACACACACATTTACAAACCTACATTCTTCATGACAATGAAAGGGGATGATTAAGGAAAGTAAAAATCTCCCCCCTGTAGATGATGCGACATTCCTGAGCTGTAAAAAAGGAGATCTCATCAACATCATCAAAGACGGAGAGTATGCTCCAGAGGGAGGCTGGATAACGGGGAGAAACGAGAGAACTGGACAGACCGGAGCCATTTCAAGAGACACTATCATGATCCTGCCGACCCTGCGTAGACCCTCTGATGAGATACTGGTACTGCTTTTATTATTTTAATTATAGCTGAACTTTATCAATGAAAACATGCATCATAAGAGTGACGCGATTCAGACTTTGTCACGACGGGTGATGTAACCCAGTGATGACCCAGTGCTGTGACAGCGAGGCCGTGTTTATGTCACATCCTGAATTAGTTTTCAGCATGACGTGACATGTTGAACGTTACCTGCATTGTATAACTTATACGCTGTATATGTATCATCTTACGTTATGTTCCTGGGTTGTATATACGAAACCAATTATTCTCCAAAAGTTGGATATCGTCACTACAGTGATCCTGAGATTGAACTTCAAAGGGTGTATTTAGCAATGTCCGCTGAGCCTGAGGTGAATAATTGGTTTTGGGTATCCTACATAGCAACCGAAGCACAAAGTGCAATAAAACAAGATCAAAAAATTTAAAAATACAATTTTAGGTTTATTTAATTTTTCAAATCATGAATAGACTATTCCAAATGCACACCTTCACGGCTCTCGTTATTTCTTATGGCATCACGTTAACTCCCATTATGGGTTTCAGTGTACACTGCATGGAAAAATAAAGAAAATAAATTAAAACTGAGGTTTCTATCGTGTATTTTTGCATACAGAGGCGGGTCCGGTGAGCTCTGTGCAATGTAAGCTGATATAAGCGCTGTGTGGCTAACGATATACGACCTTCAGAGTTCGGTACTAATTACAGCAAAGTCGATAATGGTATTTTAGTGTAAACGACACAGAAACATAAGAAAAACAAACTAAAACATGATTTTTTTTCTTTGTATATTTTTCTGATTTAAGGTGTGATACTGATACCACCTGCTCCATGTGACTATGACAAACTATTAGCAAGTGTCATTTTAATTCATGTGTTTTCCACTCAGTCTAATGTTTTTAAACTTTTGATCATAGACCAATCAAATCATGGCATTTCCACCTATATCTATAAATATTATTATTTATTAAAAATATTTCCTCATTTCTGAATGGTGAAAAGTTGTTATATAATTTAGGAATTCCTGAGATGGATAAGTTAAAAATATTGAATGATAAAAAATGACTTGAAGCATGATCAGGATCATTCAAAAAGTTGTTATTATGCACCTTGCAAACTCAAGATTATGGTTAAATCAAAATGGTGGACAAAAAACTCACTGTATGTAAGAGTCACGGATTCCAAAACCCTAGACGTACAACACAACGCTGTCCGTAAAAACCAGGTTCAAGGATGTGTAGTAATGGCGCGTGCGTCACTGTCCTGCTTTAAAAACTGACACTTAAAATTTAAAACTTGTTTTAGGTTGCTTTTCTGACCTACCTGTGTAGTATATAGTAAAACACTCACTCAGCTCAGGCTCAATACCTGAGGTATATCATGAATGTATACTGTATAACCATGACGTAGCAAACTGTAATGGCAGGTTTTGTTTTTGTTATTTTGTTATAGTTGGGAGGAAATGGTTAAGGCAGTGAACAGCATTTCCTGACATGTTTATTATGTTTGTTTGTGTCACTGTTATAGCGTTGTTTTATAGCAGTGTTTTTCAACCACTGTGCCGTAGCACACTAGTGTGCCGTCAGATATTGTCTGGTGTGCCGTAGGAAATTATTAATGTCACCTAATTGGTCTAAAAAAATATTTTTTTGAAAACAAATTATTATTCACAAATAATGTGCCATGAGTGTCTTATCGACAGAGTAACCATGAAATACTCTTCTCTATCAGTAGGTGGCAGCAGGTAGCTAATTCCTTTCTACTTTGAGACAGGAGAATTAGTGATGCATGGATGAGGCATTGTGGCTCACGAGACTATCCTGTTACAGTGATGAAGTAATTTAAAAGGAAAGATTCTTATTCTAGTTCATCATCTGATTGACCTGAACATTTGAATGCAAGGCCGAAATCAAAACCTGATATAAGTGCAGATAAAATAAACAGGTTTCGTTCAAAGGTACAACTCTGGCAAGAACGTGAAAAGTGGCAATCTTGAAATGTTCACACTGACCAAGCCATGGCAAGATTGCCCTGCACTGTGTGAGTTAAACATTTAAAAACTCTTGAGGAGAAAAAAAAGGTAAAAGTCTGTTGGGTTTTTACACCCGAGCCATAGTGGCTCATCAGGCCGGTGCTGATCCCTGGTTTCCATACTATGAAGCGACCAGGAGTTCAACTCCTCCTGGATGGGACGCGAGTCCATCGCAGGTTACCTTCCCAGTATATTTTACTGGTTCCCATTTATACTGCTGGGTGAACAGAGGCACACTTGTGGTTGAGACCTTGCCCAGGGGTCTTAGCACAGTGGGGGTCTAACTGGGATTCGAACACACAACCTCCTGATCGTGAGCGCAGCACCCTAACCACTACGTCACTGGCCCCACTCTTGCGGAGAAGATGTCATTATATTTCTCTTCAGCCTCCATTGAAGGCCTTGACTGGGTTACTGACCCATATAGCTCAGCATCAGTAGGTGGAAAGGACATGACTTTCCAGGAGCAGGAGGAACGAGCTGAACTGAGACACAATTCTATTTTAAAGCTTTGCTGATCTACCTTTGGACAGTTTTTGGTTGGCTACTGCCAAGTTGTTCCCCATTCTGGCAAACAAAGCTCTTTTGACATTACTCCCACTTTCCACAACATATCTGTGTGAGGTGAGCGTTTCAAGCCTCACTGCTACGAAAACTAAAAACACAGAGAGGCTGAGAGCTGGTGAAGAAGAGCTTCGTGTGTCTTTGTTCGATTCCTGCCGGGATATCAGCACTATGTTCACCCAAACGGACGCTGGTTTCACATTGAGCGAATAGAAATATGAACGATTATAAAATACCTTTTCTTTGTGTTTATTTGATTCCTATTCCAAACACTATGATGAATCTCTTTATATCATCAATATAGGCTACAGAGGTTGGTTTTTTAACATTTCCTTCTAGTGGTGTGGCTTGTGATTTTTACAATGAAAAATGTGCCTTGGCTCAAAACAGGTTGAAAAACACTGTTCTACAGTATTGTACAGTACTGCATAGCATTGTATAGTATTACACAGTATACTACAGTATTGTATATCACTGCATAGTATTCTATAGTGTCATACAGTACAGTATAGTACAGTATTGTATAGTACTGTGCAGTATTGTATGGTGTTGGACAGTATTGTATATAACTGCATAGTATTTTGTAGTGTTGTATAGTACTATGCAGTTGTGTATGGTGTTGGGCAGCGTTTTATATTACTTAATATTGTACAGCATTGTATAGTAGTGTGCAGTATTGTATGGTATTCGACAGTATTGTATATCACTGCATAGTATTGACAATGACAATGACAATGACAATACTTTATTGCCCGAGGAGGGAATTTGTCTTGCACGTACACAGGCTCCATAAACATACATACATAACATATTACAACATGAAGACATAATACATATATAACATTAAATATTAAATATTAAATATCTTAAGGTGCAATGTAAGAAACTAGCACTAAAATTTCAAAAATAAAATTTAAAAATACTTTAAAGAATACTGTATGTTAAACGGACATGTAACGACTTAAGACATAAAACTGAGTTTTTAAATTAGATAACGCAACAGATAAAAACAGTGGTACAAAATGTAACAATATACAAGAGACTAAAGGTGGAGGCTACTTATTTAAAAGGAAATTGTACTGTACAGTGGTGTGTAGTGTTGAGCAGTATTATACAGTATTTACTGATAACCTGTCGTGGTTATGCTTCAATATTACCTTGAACTTTGTTTTTATAACTCATTTTGTGTGTGTGTGTGTGTGTGTGTGTGTGTGTGTGTGTGTGTGTGTGTGTGTGTGTGTGTGTGTTATTCTCCATCTTCAGGCTCTGTTGGACCCAAAGAAGAAATCGGTCTTGCCGGTTGTACAGCAGGACGTAACCTCGGACAGATTGACTCAGTTCTCACTCAGAGAGTTCTCATTTGAGTATTTCAGGTATTAAATCCTCTGTGAGATGAGACAGACTGAGACAGACTGGTATCCAGTGATTCACAGTGAGATGACCAGTATGTTTAGAACATCCGTGGATTCTGTAAGCTGTAAATTTGCGTTTTTTCAGTGGTGTGTTGATGTGCTGATTTACAGAGAGGTGGGTAAGGAAGCAGGACGCAAAGGCGGGGTACGAGAGAAACTCTGGGCCCAGTCAAGAGAACCACTTAAACAGCCCCTACTAAAGAGTCTGCAGAAAAAATCTGAGCTGAACCAACTGGCCTGCAGCATCTTCACTGATATCCTTACTGATCACTGAAACATTCAGTTCAATACTCAACAGATACACACCAGCACATGTCAGTAACTCCAGAGGAGACACAGAAACGCGTCACTGCACTGACTTTTATAGAACCATGGAAACATAGGGCTCTGGGAATGGAAGAACATGCAAACATTCATTCATTCATTTTCTGAACTGCTTAATCCTAATTAATGTGGCAGGAAAGCTGACGCTTATTTTATCCGAGTCTGGGCAAGGGGAAAAAGTACACCTTGGATGGCTCACCAGGCCATCGCGGGGCAGAAACACACGAAAGTCAGGTAGTAGTGAGTATATTGGTGGTAGGATGCTGAGGTTGGAACTACCAGGCAGAAGGCTGAGAGGAGGACCAAAGAGGAGATTTATGGATGTGGTGAAGGAGGACATGAAGGTTCTTTGTTGTAAGAGAATAAGATAAAGAGAATTGGGTAAGATGGAGGCAGATGATTCGCTGTGGTGACCCCTGAAGGGAACAGCCAAAAGGAAAAGAAGAAAGAAGAAGAAAAGGTTCTTTTACATGAACTTCCCACCACAGGCAGTAAGAGACACGGCCGTCCTTTAATAACCCAGTTAGGGCACTGGGCGGGGGGGGCAGCAGTGACAACCTGGTGATAGTGGGGCTTGAACTCTGGACCTTAGGATCAGTAATCCAGCACCTTACCACTAGGCCACCACTGCCCCAACATGGAAACAGGCTTCTGAAATGTCGGATGATGGTAACATAGGGTTCTCAGAATACTGTACAGTCGGCCCTCTACTTATGAAAAATCCAGGTTACGACAAACATTTTTCTAAATTTTCTCCCTCTGTATACAAAACAACCTCTTTTTACGAAAAGTGCCAAACATGCCATTCAAAAATTCAAATAATGCGTGAATTGCTCTCTCACTGGCTGTCTCCCAACATCCCTACCCGCTGGCCTCCCATGGGCCAGGTGGGAGCTGAACTGTACCCAAACTTCCTGTACCCAAACTTCCTGTACCCATACTTCCTGTTTGTCACACGCGTGAAGGAGAGTTGAACAGGACTGTTGGCTCGTGAGTTTTTTTGAGATTGATCATTGCAGCGTTATATTTCGTTATCCATCATGGACCCCAAGAAAGTGATTCCCGGTGACACTGAAAAGAAGAAGTGGGCTCCGTTATCAATCGAAGTGAAACAGGAGATAATAAAAAATATGAACGTGGGATGCGGTTCAGCGAAATCACAAAGGAGTCTGGCCGAAACCCCTCTACAATCGGGACGATATTGAAGCAGAAGGAGACCTTAAAAGCGGAGATACAGTGATGGAGGCGATTATTTCAGAAAAAGCAATCGCCATATTTAAGGACCTCATGAAGGAGGGTGGGGGTGAGGGTTCTTCAGACCAGCAACCCCCGGACTTTAAAGCGTCGCATGGGTGGTTCGAAAGATTTAAAAAAAGATAAAAAAATTTCTTTTACTTTTAACACATATGTCATACAAAATTGGTGTACATTTATCATTTTTAAGGATTTATGGGGTTGTCTTGGGCGCCTTGGAACGAATCACGCGTTTTACATGTAAATGCATCTCGACTTATGAAAACCTCAGGTTACAGAAAAGGCTCTGGAATGGATTAATTTTCTAAGTAGAGGGCCGACTGTATATACAAAGGGAATATAGGGTTCTGGAGATGAAAGAAGATGGAAACACAGGGTTTTTTGGACCTATAAGATTTTATCCACATTCATCTCTTGCATGTTAGCATTACTGTCCGGTTTCCAGATTTGGAATAACACCTCCCTCGAAATCATCTGCTTTTGTCTGAATCAATCAATAGTAACAGTTTTTGGTTATTCGGGTGGATGTATTTTCTCCTTAACGTTCCTGCACCTATTCAGAAATATATGGGTGACTATCCTATCAAATGTACACGGAACCCTGTGGAGCTGACAGACCAGATCTTTGGACCGGTGCTGGAGCACCCTGAGCTCAGAGATGAAATCTACTGCCAGATCATGAAGCAGCTCACCAACAACAATAACGGGTCAGTGGGAAGATAAATATCGCTATACGCATAGACCAGTGGTGGGCCAAGAGGGCCAGCAAAGTCTCATCTGGTGGCCAAAACACTATCAGAAGCATTGACCTACATTTACAACTTAAATTCTAGTGTTTGTTCCATTAAATTCTATTAATTTATTCCCAGCATTCAATTCTCTCCATGTTGTGGCATCCCTTGGCTACACTGCTTCCAGTATGTGTATATGGATGTTTTGTTTTGTTTTTTTGTCCAATCAGATTTCAGCTCCTATGTGCTGCCATGTCAATCTAATGTGCCCAGGACCTTCAGAATCAGCAGTGCTGGGAAATGTCATGGTTTCTTTAACCAATCAGATTTCAGATTCGCCTCATAGGGCCAGCTCGTGGGATTACAATAATGTCAGCATTTTCCCATCCTCTGGTTGGGCTTTTTACACCCGAGCCAAGTGGCTCATCAGGCCGGTGCTTATTTCCGGTTTCCATAGCATGAAGCGACCAGGAGTTCAATTCCTCCTGGATGGGACGCTAGTCCGTCGCAGGTTACCCTCCCAGTATATTTTTTATTTTTTACTGATACCCATTTAGAGTGCTGGGTGAACAGAGGCACACTTGTGGTTAAGACCATGCCCAGGGATCTTAGCACGGTGGGGGTCTAACTGGGATTCGAACACACAACCTCCTGATCATGAGCCCAGCACCCTAACCACTACACCACCGGCCCCACTTATCCTCTGATTGGTCAGAGCAAAACTAACTGAATAGTGTGTAGTGGTCTGCATGCGAATCGTTTAAGTTCGAATGTTTTATGCCCACATTGGCTGACAATGTTCAGTTCATTTTCTGTAACCACTTCATCCTAATTAGGGTCGCAGGGAGGCTGGTGCCCATCCCAGTCAACTCAGGGCGAGGGCAGAGTACACCCTGGACAGCTCGCCAGGCCATCGCAGGGCGGAAACACGCTGACGGCTTTGCAGCCTACTCTTGTTGAAAGTCAGCAATGGTTCTTTTACATGAACCTCACACCATGGACAGTGACAGACATGGCCCGCCTTTGATAACCCAGTTAGCTGCACTGGGGGGGGACAGTGACAACCTTGTGGAGAGTAGGACTCGAACCCCCAACCTTTGGATCAGTGATCCAGCGCCCTATACCACCAGACCACCACTGGGCTGACAATGTGAAATTAACTTAATTGTTTAAGATGTGAAAGTGGACCTTTCTAGAAAAGTGGAACATTATAAGCAGAAGTCGAGGAAGTGGAGGTAAGATTTATGTTTATTACATTTGACTGGACATTAATTTTACCAGGAACTACCACCAGTTAACTCTGGTAACAGTGATGTGATAAGCAAAGGTTCTAGTAGAAATGTGTGAAATGCTCCCCTCCGTCTGCAATGCCACGCCTTGTTATATTGTGTTTTGGTGTATTCCTGATGGTTTGTACAACTGCGATGTGGTAACAATGGTATTAAGAGGTGGATTAATCCTTTACAGCCCACTGAAGGTCCAGGTACCAAACTGCACGGCCTGCCACTGTGTATACACCTGTATGAGGTTAAATGCACTCAATGCTTTCCAATTTCAAAAACATAAACCAGTAATTCCTTGAAGACAGTATGATGGGTACGAATTACCCATAAAGCACTGTGTGCTCCAAGCTACAAAATCTTAACAGGGTTGTACTGTATGAATTTCTCTCCCCTGCAGTGCTGATGGATTATTTATAATAAAAACCCTGTAATGTATGCAAAGTGTTTTTGTTTTGTTTTGTTTTTCACTTTCAGGTTGAGTGTGGAGCGAGGCTGGCAGCTCATGTGGCTTTCTACTGGACTTTTTCCCCCAACTCTGGATTTGCTTAAACACGCCCAGCGCTTCTTAGAATCCAGACCCAGAGAGCCGCTGTCAGCCACCTGTCTGCAGAGACTACAGGCAATTCTCACGTAAGACCTGAGAGTCCAAACCAACCTTAAATGTTCTGTTAATAAACCGAATAAGTTTTATAGTGAAGCTCCAGACTGTAGAGAACACGGTCCATCAGATGGCGTAGTGGGTGGCACGTCCGCTTCATGTCAAGAAGGTCCTGGGTTTGAGTCCCGGGTTTGTCGGAGGTGTTTCTGTGCGGTGTTTGCATGTTCTCCCTCTGTTTGTGTGGGTTTCCTTCCACAGTCCAAAGACCTTCACATCAGTTTAATTGAACCGGCAAGAATCATATCGGCTGAGAAAGACTTTGGCATTCCCTCAACAGTAGTAGGGTTTAGTGAGTTGACCTGATTTTTTTTTTATTTTATTTTTTTACTTTTTTGCCAGTTATGTCTTTCCATCCTTACATGTATTGCTATAGGCTTGATGTCCACAAAGCAGAAAATTATTGATAAAATTGCTGAACTAAAATATTGACCCCCAAAGTGTGTTGAATCAATGCCTCAGAAGAGAGTGTTGCTTGCAAAACAATGAGTTTTTTTTTTTTATCTTTTAAGCATTAAAGCCATTCAAACACTCAACATTTTTTGAATGGCTTTACCCCAAAAGGGTCTCAGCTGACTCTCTGCGAAGGTGTAGTGCAGTCCGAACAGTGTTGTCAACTCATACGCAACCATTCACACTCACACCCAGGGCTAAACTGGGACAGTCAGTTAACCTAATGTTGTTCGAAACCAGAATACCCAGAGGAAAGCACACAACCACAGGGAGAACATGGCAACGGCACATAGAAACGGCCTGGCTGATGCTGGGACTCGAACCCAGGACCTTGTTTCTGTGAGATGGATGTGTGAACCCCGACACCACCATACTGCACTTTCCACCAATCAGAAATCATCAATAATTTGAATGAGTCGTAATAATAGACTTAATGAGAAATATAGATTTAATCTGTTTTTAATGTTTCTGTGTAATATATTCTCGTCGACCTCGGGCTCGGTGGAAGTCTCTGAATAGCCCTCTGGATGTTAAGTCTGTTGAGTGACATCCAACCTGTCATCGACAAGCAATAAAGTTCTACTGCTGAAATAACATCCTGTTTTTTTACAGACTGGATTCCAGAACCAAAGCTCCTCATCACGTCGAAGTGGACGCCATCCAGCAAAACAGCTCACAGATCTTCCACAAAGTTCATTTCCCGGATAATTCATCAAATGTGCGCAAACAGCATCATTATTTCACGTTCACCATCCCATTCTTCACTTAAAAACTTTGTTCCATTGTTAATCATTATTATTATTATTATTATTATTATTATTATTATTTCTTTAGATCTTTGAAGTCACCACCACCATGAAGATCTGCGATCTGTGTCAAAACATCGCCAATGATCTCATGCTCACTTCTGCTGCTGGCTACAGCGTGTTTGTCAAAACTTCAAACAAGGTTCGGAGGTGGCGCTGTATAACACCTTAAATCCAGAGTTATGTAAATTTTAATTCCTGTCGTGCCTCCATTCAGCCTTCAGCGTTAAAAAAAGATCCAGGTCTTTGTATGTATATCCTCAAAATTTGTTGTTCCTATAATTTTTAGTTTTGACTCTAAACCTAAATGTTATTCACAATAGAACATAGAAAACATATCCCATGATAAAAGTGAGATATTCTATTACACATATACTACTCTTGTTTTGCTTGATCCGGGGTCAGGTCGTGGAGGCAGTAGCCTAAGCAGTGAGGTCTGGATGTCCCTTTCCCCAGCCACTTCTTCCAACTCTTCCGGGGGTGGGGACTGAGGTGTTCCCAGACCAGCTGACACAGTCCCTCCAGTGTGTTTTGGGTCGACTACTACGGGGTCTCGTCCCAGCTGGACATGCCCGTAACACCTCATTAGGTAGACATTCGGGAGGCATTCTAACCAGATGCCCTTCCACCTCCCGACCACATGCTCCCCCTGGGGACTTCAACACTCATGTCGGCAATGACCGTGTGACTTGGAAAGGTGTCGTTGGTAGGCACGGTCTCCCCGATCTGAAGCCAAGTGGTGTTTCATTGTTGGACTCCAGTGCCCGTCATGGTTTTTCCCATCACGAACACCATGTTTGACACGAGGGTGTCCATAAGTGCACTTTGCAACAGGGCGCCCTCGGCTGCATTTCGATGATTGACTTTGTAGTCATGTCACTGAACTTTTAGCTGCATGTTCTGGACACGCGGGTGAAGAGAGGTACTCAGCTGTCAACTGATTACTACCTGGTGATGAGCTGGCTCTGATGGCGGGGACCCAATTAGGCAGGCTCAATCGAGTAGTCAGGGTCTCCTGGGAACGATTGGCAGAGTGTTCTGTGAGATTTGGCAGAGGTTTTTACGTCGGATGCCCTTCCTGTCACAACCCTTTTAGCAAGGGACAGAAACACGCTGACGGCTTTGCAGCTCCTCTTTACGAAAGTCAGCAATGGTTCTTTTACATCAACCTCTCACCATAGACAGTGACAGACATGGCCCGCCTTTGATAAACCAGTTAGCTGCACTGGGCAGTATAAATGCTAAATAGATGCTAAATCTGTAAAACTACCTGAACCTACCGGTGATACATGAACAGACCTGAAACAATCAGGTGTAGATGAAGGTTGCACTGATGTTCCTGTTTTCAGAAGAAATTGTGGTTACTGAAAAAGTTCCATCACTTTATTTCAGGTTGTGAGCATGAACGATCAGGAGTACTTCTTCGACAATCTAAAGGAGATCACAGAACCTCCCAAGGATAGGAAAGGAAGGAAAGCCAAAGAGGGTGAGTTTTACAGTTCACCATCATCATCTTCCACTTATTCCGGGGTTTGGTCACAGGGGTGCCAACCTAAGCAATGACGTCCAGATGTCCCTCTCCCCAGCCACTTCCTCCAGCTCTTCCGAGGAGCACCGAGGCATTCCCAAACAAGCCAAGAGACAGTCCTTCCAGCGTGCTGTAGATCAACCGGGGTCTCCTCCTGGTTGGACATGCTCAAACACCACACCAGGGAGGTGTTCAGGAGGCATTCTGACCAGATGTCTGAGCCACCTCGACTGACCACTCTCAATGTGGAGAAGCAGTGGTTCTACTCCGAGCTCTCCCGGGATGGTTGAACTTCTCACCTTATTCCTAAGGGAGAACCACGCCACGCAGGGAAGGAAGTTCATTTCAGCCGCTTGTATCTGCAATCTTGTTCTTTCTAGTTCTTTCTCACCACTCAAAGCTCATGACCATAGGTGAGAGTTGGAACGTAGATTGACTGGTAAGCTGAGAGCTTTGCCTTACGGCTCAGCTCCCTCTTCACCATGATGGACCAGTACTGGCTCCGCTTTACAGCATAAGCTGCAGTGATCCGTCTCTCGATCTCCCACTCCATTCTTCTATCTTGTTCACACAAGACCTTGAGATACTTGACCTCCTCCACTTGGGGCAGGACCTCGTTCATAACCCGGAGGGTGCATTCCACCCTTGTCCAAATGAGAACCATGTCCTCAGACTTGGAGGTGCTGATTTTCATTCCAGCCGCTTCACACTCGACCGTGAATCTCTCCAGTGAGAGCTGGAGGGTCCGACTTGATGAAGCCAAAAGGACAATGTTCTCCGCATAAAGCAGAGATGAGATCTGATGACCACCAAACGAGAACCCCTCAACTCCTCGGCTGCGACTAGAAATTCTGTCCATAAAAATTGTGAACAGAATCAGTGACAAAGAACAGCTTTGGTGGACTCCAACCCTCACCGGAAACAAATTCGCCCTATTGATACCGATACAGACCAAACTGTGGCTCCGGTGAGACAGTGCTCAAATGGCCCGTAGCAATGGGTCCAGAACGCCATACTCCTGGAGTATGCCACACAAGATAGCCCGAGAGACATGATCGAAAGGCTTCTCCCAATCCACCAAACACGATCTTGTGGAGTGTATAGAGTTCGTCAAGAGCGCCACAGCCAGGACGAAAACGAGAAGTGTCTTTCAGACCGAATGGTCGTTGGCTTGATTACCGAACCAGCAGGAAAAATGTGTAGGGCAGTAGGGAAGTGAGCGACACCATCCCTTTCTCCACCTCCATCCTCCCTCAACTGCTCTCCGGGTGCTGCACGTATGTGCTCACTTCGGATGGGGAAAAATGCAGAGGGGAGACCATGCGCACGCCACACAAACGGCCTAAGCCTGGTATTGAAACCCAGGGCCTTGCTGAGAGACGGACATGCTAGCCACCGCTCCACCGTGTCATCTACACGTAATCTTCTCCATGTCCATACGTTTACAGGATGTATATGCCGTACGGCATATTACGTATCTCCATACAACGAAATTGTCATGTCATGGCGAATCTGAACTGCATACAGCACATCAACCTTCGTCCCTTTTTAAAGTCATGTTTGCATTTGTTAATGTTTCTTAATGTAGGAGCGCCAACGAATGTTCCTTACCTGGTGCTGTTCATGAGGAAACTCTGGTTTAATGTAATTCCTGGGAAAGATCTGAAGGCTGACCTCCTGTTCCACTTCCCGCAGGTGAGTTTAGCACTTCCTCCTGCAGCACGTGACCCAAAGGGACCGCAAATCCTCTCCGATTTTTATTGAACTTTGAATTCATTTTCTTGGTGCAGATCTTCCTTTTATTATTTTGGGGTTTTCTGGCTCCGGTTGTCTGTAATTGTGTTTTTGATGGTATTTTGGTGGCCCCCAGTGTTGATGCTCCGTATCAGATCAGTTGTCTACTATAATCATTTCAACTCTCACTGTCATTTTCTGAACTGTACCAGTATATTCCTACTCGGTTCATGAGAAGACTTTAGCCTGTCTCAGCTGACTCTGTGTGAGGGTGGGGTTCACCCTGAGCAGCTTGCCAATCAATTGCAGGACAAACACTCACCCAATCATTCACAATCATAGTTTCATCTACGGCTGATTCAGAACAGCCCAGTAGCCTACTATGCATGCCTTTGTACTATGGAAGAAAACTGGGGTACCCGGAGGAAACCCATGCAAGCACGGGGAGGATATGCAAATTCCATACAGAGACACCCTCACTGAGATGGGACTCGAACCCATGAACTTCTTGCTATGAGGCTGATCATTACCCCACTGCACATCCCCCAAATTTGCCTGTCTGTGTATGAGCTGTGAACATCGTGCCCGTGTGTTGTGTCTGTGTTCAGGAGGTGCCAAAGTATCTGCGAGGTTATCACAGTGTAGAGAAGGAGGATCTGATCACACTGGCTGCGCTCCTGTTCAGGGTGCACGTGGATGCAGACCGATCACAGTTCATTATGATCCCCAAAATGATGAAGGACCTCGTCCCCACTGATCAGCACAAGATCATGTCCCCTGAGGACTGGAAAAAGGTCAACTTCTATACACACACACACACACACACACACACACACACACACACTTTCAAACACAATCACTGTCTCTCTTTCTTTTTTATTTCTTGCTACCCAAATTTAAAACATTTGTGTGTGTGTGTGTGTGTGTGTGTGTGTGTGTGTGTGTGTGTGTGTGTGTGTGTGTGTGTGTGTGTGTGTGTGTTTGTGTGTTACAGCACATAATCAGTGTGTATAATAAGCAGGCAGGGATCACAGTGGATGAAGCTAAAGTGCGCTTTCTGAAGACCATCGCTCCGTGGCCCACGTTCGGCTGTGCTTTCTTTGAAGTAAAGGTAAAACAAAATACTGAGATAATAAAAATACATTTATTTATGTGGAGGAAGACCACGCCCATATTTACACCAACTGACAGGTTACTAGGTGAAGCCTTTATTTCAATCAGATGGTTTCTCCACGTTCAGTGTTAGTTATCCATTCAGTCATTTTCTGAACCGCTTAATCCTAATTAAGGATTCACGGGGAGCCTTATGCCCATCTCAGCCAACTATGAGTGAGGCAGTGTACACCCTGGATAGCTCGCCAGGCCATCGCGGAGCCAACACTCACCACCTTGGGGACATTTGGAGCAGTCAATTAACCTACTGTGTGCGTTTTTGGACTGTGGGAAGAAACTGGAGCTCCTGGAGGAAACCCACGCAAGCACTGGCAGAAATAGGCAAACTCCATCAGAGAAGCGCTCAAACTGGGAGTCGAACCCAGGACTTTGTTGCTGTCAAGCAGACGTGCTAAACACTACGATGTGCCGCCTAGTAAATGTTATCATTTGGGGAATAATAAATCAGGGATGATTTACATCATGGTTCATTATTAAAGGATCTTTTTCTTTATTTTTCACAGCAAACCACTGACCGCGCATTTCCCAGCATCATCATCATCTCCATCAGCAAACAAGGAGTCAGTTTCATCAACCCCAAGACCAAGGTAACCAAATCCGCAGGGATTTCTTAAATCTTCCTTCCATTCTTAAAAGAAATATTACAGAAATCCCAGAGTACAGCGTGATGAAAAGAGAAAGATAGAAACAAAGAAAGAAAATAAGATTCATTTGTTTTTCTGTTGATGTTCCCATCTTGTCCTGTAGGAGATGCTGGTGATGCACCCATTCAGCAAAATCACCAACTGGGCCCACGGCAGCACCTACTTCCACCTGACTGTCGGCAACCTGGTGATGGCAAACACACTGCTCTGTGAAACCTCAATGGTGAGACACACCCACACAGACACATACACACACACACACACACACACACACACACACAGAGACACATACACAGATATACACACACACAGACACACACACACAGACACATATACAGACAGACACACACAGACAGACACACAGACAGACACACACACACACACAGACGCAGACACATACAAACACACAGAGACACCCACACAGACACACATATAAACACACACACCCACACATAAACATGCACACATACAAACATACACATCCACCCACACAGACACACACACATAAACAAACACACATATAAACACACGTGCACGCCCCCCCCCACACACACACACGCATATATATATATACAAACACTTACACACACAGAGGCATATATAACCGCACAGATGAACACACACTCCAGCCCACTCTGGATTTAATGTTACCGTGTATAAGATGTATCTCCACTCTACTGATCCATGTCTACAGGGTCCAGACTGCAACCAATTAAAATCATGTGTGTGTGAGAGAGAGAGAGAGAGAGAGAATTAAATAATAATTTTAAAAAAATAATAAGAGAGTTCAGAAGTAAAAAAAAAAAACAAACATAAAAAAAGAAATTCATCATCATCTTCTGCTTAATCCGGGGTCGGGTCGCAGGGGCAGTGAGGTCCAGACCTTCCTCTCCCCAGCCACTTTGTCCAGCTCTTCCGTGGTGTTCTCAGACCAGCCAAGACACATATGCCTCCAGCATGTTCTAGGTTGACCCTGGGATCTCTTCCCGATTGGACATGCCTAAATCACCACACCAGGGAGACGTTTTAGGGAGCATTCTAACCAGATGCCCGAGCCATCTCAGCTGGCTCCTCTCAATGCGAAGGAGTAGCGGTTCTACTCCGGATGGCTGAGCTTTTCACCTTATCTCTAGTGGAGAGAAGCGCCACCCAGCGAAGGAAGCTCATTTCAGTCACTTGTCCCTGTGATCTTGTTCTTTCGGTCACTACCCAAAGCTCGTGACCGTAAATGAAGGTTGGAACGTAGATGAACTGGTAAACTGAGAGCGTTGCCTTGTGGCAAAATGAAAAAATAAAATTAGAATCAGAACCGGGGACAAAGGATAGCCTTCCTCCAACCCTCAGCAAAAACGAATTTGACCTGTTGTTACCAATGCAGACCAAGCTCTGGTTCCGGTGATACAGAGACCAGATGGCCTGTATCAACAGGTCCGGTACGCCGTACTCCCAGTACACATCCCACAAGATGGTCAAAAACCTTCTCTAAATCCACAAAACACATGTGGACAGATTGGGTACAGGATCCTGCAGAGTGTAGAGAGTTGGTCGAGAGTGTCGCAGCCAGGAAGAAAACCACAGTTCCGCCTGAATCTGAGGTTCAAATATCAGCCGAATCCTCCTCGCCAGTTCCCCTGCATCGACTTTCCCAGGTGGGCTGAGGAGTGTGATTCCACAACAATTGGAATACACCCTTGAGTCCCCCTTTTTAAAAAGCGGGGCTACCACCCTGGTTTATCAATCCAGAGGTACGGCCCCCGATGACCACACGATGCTGCAGAGACATGTCAACCAAGACAGTCCTTCAACATCCAGAGCCCTGAGACATTCAGGGTGGATCTCATCCACCCCCGGAGCCCCATCACTGAGGAGCTTTTCGACTACCTCAGTGACCTCAGCGCCAGTGATGTGTGGACCCCCACCCAAACCCCCAGGGTCTTCCTCATCCATGGAAGGCATGTTGGTGGGATTGAGAAGGTACTCGAAGTATTCTTTCCACCTCCCGACGACATCTCCAGTCGAAGTGAGCAGCTCCCCACTTCCATTGTAAACCGCATTTGTGGAAAACTATTTCCCCCTCCTGAGGAATCAGATGGTGGTCCAGAATCTTTTCAAGGCCAACCGATAGTCATTTTCCAGGCCGTCACTAAACTCCTCCCACTCCTGAAGTTTTGCTACAGTGACAGCCCGGGCTGTAGGATGTTTGTCCTGCCCGTATCTGCATGCTGCCTCAGGAGTCTCACAGGCAAAACAACCCCATAGCTCTCGTTCAGCTGGACAGCCCCTTCATCACAGGTGTCCCTCGCCCGGTTCGGGAGTTACCAGCACAACAAACACCTATGACCTTCCAGCCACAGCTATGGGCTGCCACTTTAATAATGGAGAGAAGAAACATGGCCCATTCAGATTCCAAGCCCATTCGGGCCTGTCAGATCTGGAGGGTGGCCTCCCCATGCCATCAGAGCCAGCTCACCACCAGGTAGTGATCAATCGACAGTTCCGCTTCTCTCTTCATCTGTGTGTCCAGAACATGAGCTGCAATTCCAGTGACACAACTAAAAAGTTGATCATCGAACTGCAGGGTGGGGTGTCCTGGTGCCGAGTGAACTTTACACACTTTTACGTTCGAACGTGGTGTTTGTGGTGTTTGTGATGAACTCGGTCCAACGATAAAACACCATTCAGATTCAGATCAGAGGGAGTTGTACCTACCAATCGCACCCTTCCAAATCACTCTGTCGTTGCCCACATGGGCATTGAAGTCTCCCAGGACAATGAGGGAGCCCCCAGGAGAAGTGTTCTCCAACACCCCCCAAAAACACCCAAAGAGAGTGGACATTCCAAACCGTCATCTGGCGCATGAGCACAAACAACGGGCAGCACCTGTCCCCCTCATCTGGAGACAGAGGGAGGCTACACTTCCATCAGCATGTGGGCACAGAAACAAGGAGTAACAGGGACGCCCACACCGACTTGCCACCTCTCCCGATGAGCAACTCCACTCCAGCCCCTCTCAAGAAGGGTGGTTCCAGAGCACAAGCTGTGTGTCAAGATGAGCTCTGCTATATCTAGTCAGTTTGTCTCGCCCTCGTGCACCAGCTCAGGCCCTTCCCCACAAGAGACGTGGCATTCCATGTTCCAAAAGCTGGAGTCAGTAGCCGAGTGTTGGTTTGGCAGAACCAACGCCTCAGCTGCCACTCAACTAACACCCAAACCCCAAAAAGAAATGGAGTTCAAGCCCCACTCCCAACGGGTCCCCCCGTGCACTAACTAGGCTATCAAAGTCCAGCTGTGTCTCTCACTGTCTGTGATGGAGATTCATGTAAAAGAACCATTGCTGACTTTCGTGAAGAGTCAGCGTGTTTCTGCCCTGCGTGGCCTGGCGAACTGTCCAGGGTGTACTCTGCCCTTGCCCAGAGTCAGCTGAGATGGGCGCCAGTCTCCCTGCGACCCTAATTAGGATTAAGCTTTTCAGAAAATGAATGAATGGGATGGAAGAAATACAATAAAAACCAAACAAAGAGAACTTACCAAAAGGCCTCAGCTCACCCCCAACAATTTTTTTTTTTTTTTTTTTGCATGTAGACATGTAACCAAATATTCGCTTTCAGTTCGTCAGCGTTTCGAGAATACAGGCCTGTAACATTTGGTCATAAAAACAATGACAAAGCACATTTTTTCCAACCTCAGAGTAGAATCATATAACGGAGTAATCCAGAAAAGTAATATTATATATTTACTGATTTATTATTTATATTTGGCAGCAGAGAGCCCCAGGGGGGGCATTTATCACAATATAAGAAACTAAAAGTGGCGTTTGGCCAAAACGGGTTAAAATGAAGTGAAGTTTGCAGAACTTTTCAGAAAATATAAACCAACTTTGAATTTTCTCCATAAATCATCACGTTGTTTATTTACAGGAACATTTCCCCCTGAATAACACAATAAGTTTGATTTTTGATTGACACAGAATGCCCTAAAAGGAAGTCAATAAAAATGCAAACGAGAAATTAAAACTAAAGTAAACAAAAAGAAGAAAAAAAATGGTACGTTTTTGTTTAGTTGATGCTGGATTTGTGAAAATGTGAACTTTGGAATGTGAAAGTGTGTTCTTTAAAATGTAGGATTTGATTGACAGGCGATGATTCCAGCATGAAACTGTTCCTGTGTGTGTGTGTATCTGTGTGTGTGTGAGAGAGAGAGTATGTATGTCAGTGTGTGTGTGTGTGTGTGTGTGTGTGTGTGTGTGTGTGTGTGTGTGTTTATCTGTCTGTGTGTGAGTGTGTGTGTATATATCTGTGTGTGTGTGTGTGTGTGTGTGTGTGTGTGTGTGTGTCTGTGTGTGAGTGTGTGTGTGTTTATCTGTCTGTGTGTGAGTGTGTGTGTATATATCTGTGTGTGTGTATATATATCTGTGTGTGTGTGTGTGTGTGTGTGTGACTGAGAGAGAGAAGGCGACAGAGAGAGTATGTATGTCTGTGTGTGTGAGTATGCATGTGTGTATCTCTCTGTTCGTGTGTGTGTGTGTGTGTGTGTGTGTGTGTGTGTGTGTGTGTGTGTGTGTGTGTGTGTGTGTGAGAGAGAGACAGAGTGTGTATATGTATGTGTGTGTGTGTGTGTGTGTGTGTGTGTGTGTGTGTGTGTGTGTGAGAGAGAGACAGAGAGTGTGTGTGTGTGTGTGTGTGTGTGTGTGTGTGTGTGTGTGTGAGAGAGAGACAGAGTGTGTATATGTATGTGTGTGTGTGTGTGTGTGTGTGTGTGTGTGTGTGTGTGTGTGAGAGAGAGACAGAGAGTGTGTGTGTGTGTGTGTGTGTGTGTGTGTGTGTGTGTGTGTGAGAGAGAGACAGAGTGTGTATATGTGTGTGTGTGTGTGTGTGTGAGAGAGAGACAGAGAGTGTGTGTGTGTGTGTGTGTGTGTGTGTGTGTGTGTGTGTGTGTGTGTGTGTGTGTGAGAGAGAGACAGAGTGTGTATATGTGTGTGTGTGTGTGTGTGTGTGTGTGTGTGTGGTGTGTGTGTGTGAGAGAGAGACAGAGTGTGTATATGTGTGTGTGTGTGTGTATATGTGTGTGTGTGTGTGTGTGTGTGTCTCAGGGTGATGGAAGTTATTTGTGTTCTGTGTTCTTCAGGGATATAAAATGGCCGACCTGCTGCAATCTTATGTGGATATGTACGAAAACTTGAACACGACAGTGAGACGACGCCAAAAATTCTTTTCATGATACACACACACACACACACACACACACACACACACAGACACACACACAGTCTACGTTGAAGGAGTTAGCACTACATCTTATTTAAAAGTTCTATTTAAAATTATTAGTAGAGTTAAAGTTCATTAGAATTTATGTAAAAGGTTTAATAATGTTTTAAATAAAGTTTTAAATGAAATTATACATTTTATGGATGAACAGCTTTCACTTTGTTTTATTGATGTCATTAAAAATTCTGTAATTTCATTGAAATTGTTATATAACCTTTCAGTAAAAATTCCCCCTGATGGAGGAAGAAATAAAAATAGATCATGACCACCTCCAGTGTTTGTGTTTTCTGTATGAATTCTAAATTTGAAAAATTGTAATATGGATGAAATCTTCTTCTTTTCCTTTCGACTGTTCCCTTCAGGGGTCAACACAGCGAATCATCCGCCTCCATCTCACCCTGTCCTCTGCATCTTCTTTTCTTACGCCAACTACCTTCATGTCCTCCTTCACCACATCCATAAATCTTCTCTTTGGTCTTCCTCTAGGCCTTCTGCCTGGTAGTTCTAACCTCAGCATCCTACTACTAATATACTCCCTATCCCTCCTCTGTACATGTCCAAACCATCTCAATCTAGCCTCTCTGACTTTGTCTCCAAAACCTCTTACATGTGCTGTCCCTCTGATGTGCTCATTCCTGATCCTATCCATCCTCGTTACTCCCAGAGAGAACCTCAACATTTTCATCTCTGCTACCTCCAGCTCTGCCTCCTGTCTTTTCCCCAGGGCCACTGTTTCTAAACCATACAACATCACTGTCCTCATCACCGTCTTGTACACTTTTCCTTTCATTCTTGCCGATACCTTCCTATCACACATCACACCGGACACTTTTCTCCAACCATTCCAACCTGCCTGCACACGCTTCTTCACCTCTTTTCCACACTCTCCATTGCTCTGGATTGTTGAGCCTAAGTACTGAAAATCCTCCACCTTCTTTTTCCTCCGTATAACTTCACCGTTCCTCTTGGGTCCTTGTCGTTCACACACATGTATTCTGTCTTACTGAGACTAACCTTCATTCCTCTCCTTTCCAGGGCATACCTCCACCTCTCAAGATTTTCCTCCACTTGTTCTCTGCTCTCACTACAGATCACAATGTCATCTGCAAACATCATAGTCCATGGAGATTCTTGCCTAACCTCATCCGTCAGCCTGTCCATCACCACAGCAAACAAGGAGCTGAGAGCTGAACCTTGATGCAGTCCCACCTCCACCTTGAATTCTTCGGTCACACCGATAGCACACCTCACCACTGTCTTACATCTCTCATACATGTCCTGCACCACTCTAACATACTTCTCTGCCACTCCAGACTTCCTCATGCAATACCACAGTTCCTCTCTCGGCACCCTGTCATATGCTTTCTCCAGATCCACAAAGGCACAATGCAGCTCCTTCTGACCTTCTCTGTACTTCTCTATTAACATGTATGATCTCTATTAACAGCATTTATCTTGGCTTGTGCCCCCCTCCCCCCAATCCTGGCTGCATTTTTAATATGGATGAAATACAAACCAGATTCCAAAAATGTTGGGACACTATACAAATTGTGAATAAAAACTGAATTCAATTTTGTGGAAGTGCCAAATTTCAATATTTTATTCCGAATGGAACATAGATGACCTTGCCAAAAGTTTAAACTGAGAATATGTATCATTTTAAGGGGAAAATATGTTGATTTTTTTATGATATGTAAATATCATGGTGTCCACAAATCTCAAAAAAGTTGGGACAAGGCCATTTTCCCTACTGTGAGGCATCTCTTCTTCTTACAACAGTCTGCAGACGTCTGGGGATCAAGGAGACACGTTTAGAAATAGGAACGCTGTCTCATTCTTGTCTAATACAGGCTTTGAACTGTTCAACTGTCTTGGGCCTTCTTTGTTGCACCTTCCTCTTTATGATGCACCAGATGTTCTCTATAATTGAAAGATCTGGACTACAGACTGACCATTTCAATACCCGGATCCTTTTCCTACGCAGCCGTGATGATGTTGTAATTAATGCTGCATGTGGTCTGGCATTATCATGTTGAAAAATGCAAGGTCTTTTCTGAAGGAGACGACATCTGGATGGGAGCAGATGTTGTTCTAGAACCTGAATATACCTTTCTGCATTGACGGTGCCTTTCCAGATGTGCAAGCTGCCCATGCCACACGCACTCATGCAACCCCATACCATCACAGATGCAGCTTCTGAACTGAGCGCTGATAACAACTTGGGTCGTCCTTGTCCTCTTTAGTCCGGATGACATGGTGTCCCAGTTTTCCCATAAAGAACTTTGAATCGTGATTCGTCTGACCACAGAACAGTTTTCCAATTTGCCACACTCCATTTGAAATGACCCCTGACCCAGAGAAAACACCTGCACTTCTGGGTCCTGTTTAGAAATGGCTTCTTCTTTGTACTGTAGAGTTTCAGCTGGCAGCGGCGGATGGCGCGGTGGATTGTGTTCACCGACGATGGTTTCTGGAAGTATTGCTGAGCCCAGTCTGCGATTTCCCTTCCAGTAGCATTCCTGTTTGTGCTGCAGTGCCATTTAAGGGCCCGAAGATCACGGGCATCCAGGATGGTTTTTCTGCCTTGACCCTTACGCACAGAGATTGTTCCAGATTCTCTGAATCTTTGGATGATGTTATGCGCTGTAGATGATGATCACTTCAAACTCTTGGCAAATGTTTCACTCGGAAACACCTTTCTGATATTGCTCCACTATCTTTCTGCACAACATTGGGGAATGTATGATCCTCTACCCATCTTCACTCCTGAGAGACACTGCCACTCTGAGAAGCTCTTTTTATACTCAGTCATGTTGCCAATGGACCTCATTAGTGATAATTGGTCTGCCAGTTGTTCGTTATAAGTGCAATTGACTTTTCCAGCCTCTTATTGCTACCTGTCCCAACTTTTTTGAGATTTGTTGACACCATGAAATTTAAAATCAAAATATTTTTCCTTTAAAACAATACATTTTCTCAGTTTAAACTTTTGACCCTGTCATTTATGTTCTATTCGGAATGAAATATTGAAATTTGGCACTTCCACCTCATTGCATTCAGTTTTTATTCACAATTTGTATAGTGTCCCAACTTTTTTGGAATCCGGTTTGTAAGAATCTTGAAGATTACTACACACCTTGAAATCATAATGAAAGCTGAGGGGTGTGGTCAAAAAGAAAAACATGCAGTTTTCACATTCATTCCAAGTCCATGCCAGGTTCTCACCGTGTCCTAAATCTTCCTTCATGCTTCTTTCTTACCACATGCACCTCGTCCGGTACATTCTTACTATGACCAATCAGATCACAGCACGTGCTTACCATGCTGTCACAGAGTACGTCCACTCCTGCTGCATGCTTTTTCTTTTATTCTGCAAGTTTTGCTCTTTCCACATCTGTTTTTAACAAGTTCGCACCATGCTTGTTCTACACCAGTGATGTCCCTACGGGATTTTATTCGTCATTACTCCTTTAACATCGTCATTACAACTATTAACCCAGAGATCGCAAGTCGGAATCGGGTTAATGCCACAGCCATCCGTGACCGGGAGTCCATGGGAGCTAATTGGCCGATCTTTCATTGGAGGGAGAGACGACCGGCATACGCTCACTTCCCTGTCACTCACAGTGATCGCCAGTCAATCACGGCCGTATCTGAGCTCAATCAAAGGAGGGGGCGGATAGCGTTGTGTTAGACTGCAACTAAAGTACACATGCGCTGCAGTTCGAAAAGAGGCGGGTGGCTAGCATCGCATGTCACGGGGGGGAGGGGGGGAGGCTGCTTTCACTCCTGCATGGTTGGTCATTTTCATGTGACCGGAAAGGCAATACCTGATGGGTGGGAAGTGGATGCGAATGAAAAAATGAGGGAGAAAATGAGAGGGGGCGGAATCATCGTTACAATATCCACATTTAGAGATTAAGGGCAAAAATATTCACGTGAGACGTTTCCTTCTGTTGTGTCTTGTCTTTATATAGTCTTTTACAAATAAAGGATTAAGTTCGAATGAAGTTGGTCAGAATGGCTGTGAATAGATTGTGGCACCTCCATCAGATGAACGCTCACAGTGATCGAAAATTCCACTGGGTGGTGCTGCATCTGACGTCAAAGTACTCAGCATTCATGCATTCATTCATTTTCTGAACCACTTAATCCTAATTAGGGAGGCTGCCGCCCATCTCAGCCGACTCTGTGCGAGGGCAGAGTACACCCTGGATGGCTCGCCAGGCCGCAGGGCAGAAACACACTGACGGCAGGGCAGCTCCTCTCTACTAGAGTCAGCAATGGTTCTTTTACATCAACCGCCACCATAGATGGTGAGAGCCACGACCGGCCTTTGATAGCCCAGTTAGTGTGTGTGTGTGTGTGTGTGTGTGTGTGTGTGTGAGAGAGAGAGAGAGAGAGAGAGAGTGAGTGAGTGTGTGAGAGAGAGAGAGAGAGAGAGAGAGAGAGAGAGAACAGATGACTTCATTGCCACAGGAATGTATTTTACTGAAATAAAGTCCACGTGGAGGCGACGCCTCAAACACAAACACCAAATTTCTGTCTGAGCAGCAGCACAGTTAAATCTTCCTCTATCTCACACACACACACACACACACACGCACGCCTTGATGCCCTGAGCCTGACTGAGGTTTCTACTCTGGTTCTGACAATGACACCTCTGTTCATTACATACTGCTCTGTGTGTGTGTGAGAGAGAGAGAGAGAGAGAGAGAGAGACATGAGCCCCTGTGGATGTGTTTAAACAGTGTGTGGTTACTGTGCAGACATTCAATACTTTCATATAAATGTATAACTGGAGGGCTTTAAGTCTTTAATTAGTCTCTCTCTCTCTCTCTCTCTCTCCCCCTCTGTGTTTATTTTCTCTCTCATTTTTATGCACTGCACATGAAAATTGAGAAAAAAAATCATCTCCAAGCTTTCAGTCTTTCTCTTAATTTGTAGCGATCTGTCAGTCTGTTCATACAGCTGTCTGTCTTCACATCAGAAATCTGTCTGTCTGCAAAACCTCAATACTCCACAGCCAGGACCGGAGCGGCCTTCAGGCTCCTGTCACAGCCAGTCGGGGAGTACAAATAGATAGTCAGAGTGATGGGAGAAAGATAGGAACTGAGGGAGTGAATGAGCGGGACCGGCGGACGGAGGGAGAAAGAGGGTGATGGATAGATGAATATAGAGAATAGTATTGTGTTGTGTAGTATAGTAGAGTATAGTTGAGTGCTGTGGCTTGTGGTGTCAGATTGTACAGTATAGGATTGTGTCGTGTGTAATGTCGTATAGAGTAGTATAGTGTTGTGTTGTACAATACGACCCCCTAAACCCTTTAAAAAAGATAAAAGTACGTAGACCTCCTTCTGCTTCAATATCGTACCGATGGTAGACGGGTTTCGGCCATATTCCTTTGCGATATCACTCAACCGCATGCCACGAGCCCGCTTCTTCTTTTCACTCGCACCGGGAATCACTTTCTTGGGGCCCATGATAAATAATAAAGAATAAAGTTGCAGTGAGCACACTTGGAAAAACTCACGAAACAACAGTAACGCTGTCCTTTACGCGTGTTAGAACTCCGTGACGAACGACGGGTCGAAGGCACACGAAAAGCATCATGGGTATCATGGAGATGCAGCTCCCTCCTAGCCAATGGGAGGCCAGCGGGGTGGGGTGTTGGTCCCTCGTAGCTAATGGGAGAGCAACTCTATAGTGCCAATTTCAAATAACATACAGGATGCTACAAGTGTATTTACATTTCATAACATGAATTTTTTTGGTATCCAGAGACGTAAATTTATGTAAATGCGTTTCGTAACTTGGATTTTTCATTAGTTGGGTCTTTGGTAAGGTGAGGTACGACTGTATTAGTATAGAATACTATAATGCAGTGTACATTACTGTGTAGTGTAAAAAAGGAGAATGGAAACAAGAGGTGCAGGTCGGTCTCATCTGTAGAATATATTATTACGAATTACATGCATTAATAAGTTGCTTTGATCTTCTGAATGCATTTCATGAATTTGGTTAGAATCAGGGAACACGGAAATTTTTGCCCCTAAAAACCTGAAGACAAACCCATTGCTATTTTTGGAGAAGTACAAACGTAACTTTGAGATCTTACCCAGATTCACCTCGTGCTTCAGCATCATAAAGTCGCACGTGGAATGCATTATCTTTTTTGTGCTGGCCCACCCTGGCTCCGTGAGGTAGGACAGTATGGGCTAGCGGACGGATAGAACTCGGTTAAGGTGGAATGCCGGTGGAGATGTGTGTATACAGTGATACAAGACTTGGAGACAAGTTCTGCTTTCTGATGAGTCTGATATCGGAGAGACGCTGAGGCGACAGCAGGAATTTCCCTCACAGCCGTTCCAGGTACGATTACTCATTATCGATCACAAACAGGTTTCAGGTGACGCACAGGGATGCGTCACAAGCACGTGGCGGTTTATTTTAGCTTGTTTTTTTGCTTTACATTTTATACATTCTGGATGAGAAAGAAATAAAACAAATTCAGACATGTTTAAAAAGAGAGTTGAATATATTACCACCTTTATTTGTTTGTTTAATATTTTATATACACATACACATGTGAAATGTTCCAGAATGTTCACATCTTTTATAAGAATTGGAATGAATGAGGTTTTTTTTTGTTTTGTTTTTTTTTTTTTAAATGGTATTAGATCCACTAATATAAAATTCCAAATATATTAATCTTACATCATATGTTACAACATGGTAAAAAAAAATTAAATGAAGAAAGCGCAGCTCGTTGTGATTGTGTGGAAGATACCTGGACCAGCAGATGGATTCCACAATGAGAATAATAATAATAATAATAATAATAATAATAATAATAATAATTTCTGTAACTTTTCACTTCAGTGTTTTTCATTTGAAGCCTCAGGGAGTCAGAGAGAAAGAAAATGAAAAGAATGCACAGTAAAGGTGGAGCTGCTGAAACCACAAGGGTTTCATCCTCCAGAAGAGATTCAAACAATGTAATGACATCACCTGGGACAACATGTGACCATCATGTGACTCGGATTACATTCTTAGAAAATTTCATATAACAATTTCATGTATATATGTATTTCTATTTTTTAATCAAGATTTAAATCCATAATCAGATGCATAAACCTGCCAGTCAATAGCCCAATTTAAATACTAAATATTTGCAAAATAGCTCTAAATTAAAAGGGTGGGGGTGGGGGTGGTGGCTATGGTCAGCCCAGGAGGTGTGGCTTCAAATTATGACACTACAGTATTCCTCACAGAGTTCATTTTCACAAAACCAGTTGCCCCTTTCAAAGGTTAGCTTGAGCTTACTCAGAAAAAATCTCTCTCTCTCTCTCTCTCTCAGATAAAGATCTCCACTGCCTCTACTTCCACATTGTCCAGACCTTTAAATGGATTTGGGACCTTTGTCTTGCTGTTTTCTATAAAATAAATGAAAACACAATTAGTTTATGTCAAAGAAATGTTTAACAGAATATATAGATCTAGAGATCAACCAAAATATGTTCTGTGTGTTATTTAAAAAAAACTGAGAAAATATTACATCTTTCTTTTTATTTAAATAAAGAATCTATGATAAAACATGTTCTGTTCTTCTCTCTCTCTCTCTCTCTCTCTCTCACACACACACACACACACACACACACACACACTATGGTAAATCAATAACTGCTGGAGTGTAGTTTGAGTGTAATGGATGTGAACTCTGTGCGGTGATCCGTGGAGTTCACACTAATCACTAACTCATTCTGTTTTTCCATTCCTCCTCCACTTCATCATCATCATCATCATCATCATCATCATCATCAAAGAGTGTGAGAGAGACGGAAAGAGAGTGTGTGTACTGACCCAGGCTGCTGGAACGTTGTTCTGCCGTTGGTAATGTGCGTGTACTATTCTCCGCATGACCCCCAGATTTACATGACACATCACCGCCATGTAAAACAACCTCTGCATTTCCTGTCTGCTCGTCTGTGTCAAAATAAAATGACGTACTATATTTACTCTGCTATTTATTATAATACTTAATATCCACTACTATTCCAGTCTTACGTTTACTGTGGGCAGAGAAACCGAAAGACAGACCCTCACCATTTTGACTTTTTTTCTCTTGTTCATGTTCCTGCTGGAGCCGGTAGTGAAGAACGCTGATGACAGCATCCTTCTCCATGATCTGTCCGCACAGAGCCCGGATCCTGACCCAACACACACCATTCAAAATTTAGGGACTTTTATCACACACTGTATTATTTTAATTTTAGTTTATTTATTTATATATACATCATGTGTGCTATAAAATCTCACACCTATTCTCCACTTCCTGACTCTGAAAGTCAGTGCGTGGAAGAGTGAAATTCTCACTGTAGCTGGATTTGGATGATTGACAGGGTGAGTGCTTGCTGATGATCGTGGTATCTCTGTGGAAATCATGAATTATAAGACAGGAGTAAACAAAAACTGACTACACTGAAGGCTCATAAAAGATTAAAACGATACGGGTTTGGACTTCACCTCTGTGCTGCAGCGGTAGCTGCTGTATCCATGGCAAACTCCCTGATGGTTTTCTCCTCCTGGTATTTCTGCTCCCAGCGCATCATGTCAGCCTCCAGGGCCAAAATCCGCTCATCTCGCTCCCTCAGGCGTTCCAGCAGGGTGCTCACGTTTGTTGTGGATGCTGAAGCACCTGAGATGGAGGGACGGGTTGGGTTCTGTTTCTGTTCGAGCAGGAACAGAGGAACACAGCAATTACAAATCATTAAATATTCAGAGTTCAATCATCAGAATGACAGAGTGAGTGTGTGTGTGTGTGTGTGTGTGTGTGTGTGTGTGTGTGTGTGTGTGTTCGTTTTTTCAAGTTTGATTTCTTTTAAACTCAGTAAATAAATATTTTACTAATTTTATTGACGAATTAACTAGTTTTATTTATAAATTTCCTGCACATTCCTGCCACCTCCTGGTATAAATTTGTTACTGTCTCATCTTCATATTTAAAGTATTACAGCAACCACAGCTCAAATCAGAGGGAAAACGAAATGCATATACATACATATACATACATATGGTCTAGTGGTATAGTGCACTGGATTGTTGATCCTAAGGTTGGGGGTTCGAGTCCCACTCTCCACAAGGTTGTCACTGCTCTCCCCCCCCCCCCCCCCAATGTAGCTAACTGGGTTATCAAAGGCAGGCCATGTCTCTCACTGTCTATGGTGAGAGGTTGATGTAAAAGAACCATTGCTGACTTTTGTAAAGAGGAGCTGCAAAGCCGTCAGCATGTTTCTGTCCCTCGCTAAAGGGTTGTGTCAGGAAGGGCATCCAACGTAAAACCTATGCCAAATCAAACATGTGAATCATTTGCTGTGGCGACCCTGATAAAGGAAAAAATCTGAAAGGAAATCTCATACACACACACACACACACACACACACACATCTTATTCGGCGTGATCAGCGCTCAGTTCGCTTAAAAAAATAATATGGAGGTTGGTGGGCGCTTATTAGAATGTTACCAGTAGAGTGGAACGGTAAGTGCTTATTTCCATCAAGGTGGAAAACATGAATAATAACAGAATATTAAAAGAGAGTAAAACTCTCAGTAAAAGGTATTTGTTATTCATTTCACGGTATCAACCAAACTACTTACATGAAAGCTGAAAATAAACAGAAAACAGAATTTAAAAAAAAAAAAAAAAAGACGCCTTACTTTTTCCTCCCAGTGCTGTTCCTTTAAACATTTTCCCGGAAGTAAAATCAAGCCAATCAACACGAATGTCAACTTTAGCACATGGCATGTTGAACCAATCAACACGAACATACCAGGAATGTCTTTAAATGTATTAAGTTAGTGAGCAGAATCAAGTGAAAAATGCTCGATCATTTTCTGATAGGTCCATATCTGGCTCATTGCTCCATTCATTCAGAGCATCCCATAGTTTTGCTGTAGCAGTTTCTAATGGTTCATCGGTTGTTGGACATTTACCAAGAGAACACGGCAAAATATTTTCCTGTTTTTTAAAGCACAGCGGAACAATCAAATGTGTTGTTACTGATGAACATTACAGACATTACCCAGTGGCAGGGGGTCTTGAAATACCATGTGACCTCACTTTTACAGGCAGTGAACGCCTCATTTTACCGTTACAGAGACCATAAAATTACCAATAAAAATTTATGTACTCCCAGTACACATGGGCAGTTATTAGACGCAAGATCAAAAACACTAGGGGGTGGGGGGGGGTAATGTATGTATACATACCCTCACTTACTGTGGTTAATTGGGACCGAGATCCCCACGCGACCATCGAAATCCGCGACGTAGGATCACCCCCCCCACGCCCCCGACTGATGTATATGTACATGTGTGTGTATATATATATATAATATCAATAAATACATATTCAATGCTATAAATTCTTAGAATAACAATTAAACATAAAAAAAAAACATAAGATGTAAGTAAAATATAAATACACACACACACACAGATTGTACTGCATGAGAAGACAACACACATACATACACGCGCACACACGCTCCCCGACTTACGGTCATCCGTTTTACTTTTCTTGATTTTACGTTTTTTTTTTCCCAAAAAACAAAAAAAGTCAAATTTTGAGTTTAGACGTACCTACGTGGTACGCTGACGTAATGACGCTGCATTCATTGTTTACAAACTACAGACTGAGTGTATGTGCGTGTGTGTGTATATCAGTTATATAGCGTGTCACCCTTGTGTTAAGACGTGGTCTCTGTGATCTTTGTGTTTACACTGTTTTGTGGACTTTTGAAACCCTAAGCAAATCTGGTTGGTCAGAAGTGTAAGCCTACGAGCACGGGTGCAAGTCTCATACACACAGATCAATTAACTATCGGCTCGGATCGGCACAATCTACCATGCATACTCAGTTCAGCAAAGAGTTGTAAAATGAATGAAAGCCAGAATCCACAAATTACAGATATTTATTATCTTTTAGCAGAATCCCAAGAGTGTATACTTATTTTTATATTAATATTCATTAGGATTTGTACTTGTTCTTTGTATGCATCTATTTAATAAAGTTTACTTACTTACACAAAAGAAAGAACTCTCCGCTTAGCTGGGATTCACATCAGTGCAGGCTGTGTTCTAAACGAGTTCAACAGCGCCCTTGTGCACTTGAAAGACCGGAAGGGCAAGTACACTACTTTTGCAAGTGCATTACTTTGGGTATTGAGTACCTCACATATTGTAAGCATTGATTGGCTGTTTTAAGCTTCATGCAAAGTGACTCGGTAAAAATAAATTACTTATTTGAAATTAATGTTGATGATATTTGATATATTTGATATTATTTTTACAATGTTATGTTTATAATAATTGATTTAGGGGTGTTTTATGAGATATGGTAATTGTATTTGTGGATGGTACAGTATGAGCGTCATATGTCACACGTCACTCGAACAAACAACGTTCACTTTCAACTTGCGTTCGGCCGTCCGGAACCAATTAAAAACGTAAGCGTCTGTAAGTAGTTTTGATGGGAGATTTTGGGTTGTTTTTTGTTGGTTTAGGTTTGTGGGGTTTTTTTTGCATAATTGGCCTGTTTTTTGTGGCATTTTCCTTAACTTTTCCCTTATTTTTTAATTCAATGAATGTTTTTTTTTTAAGAAACCATGATGCACTGAAGCCACATGAATTGAAGCACGAAGTAGCGAGAGATCCATGTGTGTGTATATATATATATATATATATATATATACATACACATATATATATATATATATATATATATACATACACATATATATATATATATATACATACACACACACACACACACACACACGTGTCTATAAAACAACAACAAAAAAAAATTCAGTTAACAAAGTATTTCTTCACCTCTCATTTTCATTGTAATATGTTCATTCCCACAGTACAGTCATCCCTTGCCACTTCACGATTTGCGCATCGCGGTCTTGGTACATCGTGGTATTTTAATAATAAAAAAAAAAATTCAAAATTTGTGCTGAAACTCATGTAAGCAAGCGGATGGCAGGGACCCAAGGCAGGCTGCGTGCATTGTTTCCAAATGACGGACTAAAGTGCCCCTCCTCCCCAGTTCAGGCGGGGACCGCCCACTCAACTCAATCTCGCAAGCTGATAGGCTTAGACGCGTGACACTGTTGCCTCGCACATTCCCGCAGGATTTTTTGTGATTTTGTGATCTTACTGTGTAGTGTTTGTGAACGTCCTGCACCGCGGAGAAGAGCTACAGTATTGTCAGAGGTGCGTACAGTACTTAATTTATTTATATGTAAATTCTATTTAAATGTTAATACATTACAGTATTTACATATGCATATAACTGTGTAACGTTTAATATACACTTCTTGATATTGTATTGACGCGAAAACATATAGAAATGAGACAACATGGTAGAAATAGGGGCGGGGCGTTCCCACTTCGCGGTATTTCGAATATCGCGGCCAGGTCTGGTCTACATTATCCGCGATGTTCAAGGGATGACTGTACAGTACTCCATAGTATAACAAACACCTGTTGGTTCCGGAGCGTGCGTAGCTCCACTTCGAGCCTCGTGCGCAGACGAAGCTCCAGGTCCTCTCTCTTCTCGCAAGTGGCTTGTAACTGAGCCAGCGCCCCCTGGAGACGCTCCACCCGCTCCACGTACGCATTTTTCCTGTGCAGCTCGGCCTGCAGTTGCCGGCTGCGCTCCTGCGCAGCTCTGGCCTCCTCACGCAAGAGCTGCACCTCACAGTCTAGACGTGCACACTGCAACTTCTGCTCTTCATCTGAAACATATAACAGATAAACTGAATACAAATTCAGTGAACACATCCTGTACAATAGTCTATATACCTGTTTATACACCGGTAAGTGCATTTTAAAGCCTGTGTTTTTGTTCTACTTGTATATTTTGACCCTTGGACTTTGATTATATTACATGTTATGATTATTAACCTTAATAAACATGGGAAAGCCCTGCCTTTCTCAGGTATTCTCAGGTAAATGCAGTCGAGCTTATGAAACAGGAATGGTGTGTATTTAAAAACAGTGGAAAAAAAATCTATCAAATAAAAGTCTGTCTGCTGCAGGAAGTTTACAGGGTGAAGGTTGGATTACTAAAGCCAAGCCTTTTCCTCGGAGGCCATGTTTGTTCTGGGGTTTCCTGTTCATATCCGAAGAATTCTGTTGAAAAATACAGGCTGTCTTTTTTTAACACAGGAGGCCTTGGAATGTAAAGGGGGGAAAAGAAGTAGCCACTCTCCATGTGACACACTGACACACACACACACACACACACACACACACACACACAGACACACACACACCCTTATAAGCTTGACATTCCTGCATCTTTTTCCCCACTGTTAAAAAAATCCAGGCAACAGAGTAACAGGAATAAATAAACAAATTCTGATCTGTTCATCTGGTCACCAAACAGTATTGAAGTGATGGTTCTATTTTCAGGACAAAGGTTGTGTGTGTGTGTGTCTGCAAAGTAAATTCCTGGAGTGAAAGATGCAAACTCGCTTCCTGCTTTATTTAAGCGAGTTAACTAAAGATGCTGTCTTTTTTGGGGGAATCCTTCTTACCATTCCTATATGTACAAGTGTGCAACTTTAATAGTACTATACTCACTCTGTAGCCGGAGTTTTGCAATAACGTGCTCATTATGTTCAGCAGCTTTCACATCCTTCGCTGCCTGAACGCTGCTGCTCTCCAAACTGTCTGTACAACAAAACAAAAACACATCAACATCTGGACCACTGAGGGAAATTAATTAAAATTGAGATACGAGTGTAGCGGCAGTAATTCGATAATGGTCTGTACCTCTGAGGCCTGTGTTGACATCTTGTAGCCTCTTCATTTCAGTCATCAGTTTACTGCGCAGTGTCTGCTCCAGTGATTCTCTCTTCACACAGCCCTGCATCAAAGTATCGTAGGCCTCCGAGATCCTCTGGATTTCCTGCTCCAGCTGAGAGAGAGAGAGAAAAAAAATATTATGGTATTTAACACCCAGCTCTTTGAAACTTTGTTTACTGGCTGCTTTAATCTTTTGCTGCTTCTACAGTGAAAACCTGAAAATAGAAAATATCACATCTTAATAAATGAAGATTAAAATCTTCACAAAATTCACCAATATATCAGCGCTAACAAAAAAACTATCAAATATTTTTTTCACTTGACTCTGTATCTTAGTTCCATGATAACTATTTAAATAAATGTATAATAAGTATTTAGATTGTGGTCTGGTGGTATAGGGCGCTGGATCGCTGATCCAAAGGTTGGGGGTTCGAGTCCCACTCTCCGCAAGGTTGTCACTGTCCCCCCCAGTGCAGCTAACTGGGTTATCAAAGGCGGGCCATGTCTGTCACTGTCTATGGTGAGAGGTTGATGTAAAAGAACCATTGCTGACTTTCGTAAAGAGGAGCTGCAAAGCCGTCAGCGTGTTTCTGTCCCTTGCTAAAAGGGTTGTGACAGGAAGGCCATCCGACGTAAAAACCTCTGCCAAATCAAACGTGCCAATCAGATGATTCACTGTAGCGACTCCCGAGTAAAAGGGAAAAAGCCGAAAGGAAGACAGACAGAATTGTATGACCAAAAGTTAATTTTAAAAATGCATAAAATAAAATAAAATAAAATATAAAATACAGAATCTCTGACATGACTGCAGAGCTAAATAATGAATTAATATAAAATTATAATAAATTAAATCATATGAATGAATGCAGATACTAAAGAATAAAAAAATTAAATAAAAATAACATCATAAAAATCTGGAATTAATGGATTTTTCTTTTGATTATCAAAAAGGTATCACCGGGCAGTGGTGGCCTGGTGGTAAAGGTGCTGGATCCTAAGGTTGGAAGTTCAAGCCTGATTCTCAACAGGTTATCACTGTCCCCCCAGTGCACTAACTGGGTTATCAAAGGCCGGCCAAGTCTCTCACTATCTATGGTGTTAGGTTCATGTAAAAGAACCATTGCTGACTTTTGGTAAAAGTAGGCTGCATTGCCGCCAGCGTGTTTCTGCCCTGCGATGGCTTGTTGAGCCGTCCAGGGTGTACTCTGCCCTCGCCTGGAGTCAGCTGAGATGTGCGCCAGCCTCCCCGCGACCCTAATTAGGATAAAGTGGTTCAGAAAATGAATGAATGGAAAAGTAACAGTAAAATTATACAAGAGAAATGCATTAATAAATAACTGAATCTTATAAAATTGTGACTTGAAATTGTTATATAATGACGTCATCAAATATTAAATGAGATCTGTACTGTGTGGTTGAAATGTCCGCCTCACAGTAAGAAGATCCTGGGGTTGCGCTCCGGATTTGGCGAAGGCATTTCAAGGTGTAATTTGCATGCACACTTGTATGGGTTTGCTCCAGGTACTCTGGGGTTCCCCCCCCCCCCACAGTCCAAAGACATGCAAACTGGACTAACAGATTGATTCAAATTGCCCCTAGAGATGCATGAATGTGAAAGGTTTGTGTGTGTGTGTGTGTGTGTGTGTGTGTGTGTGTGTGTGTGTTACCTGGTCTGACTAACTGTTCAGGGTGTACCCCTCCATCTCAGTGTTGGCCAAGATAGGCTAAAGTCTCCCAGGATTAAGTGTTTCAGCAAACGACTATCATATATTGTAAAATAAAACCCAGCCCCACCTCCTGATCAGTACTGCCTGATTATATGCACATAATTGTATACAAACTTTGATATTGTCTCTTTCCAGCAGTACACATTCCTCCCTGAAATCTCTTCACACACACTCACACAATTGTACTCGTATGGAAACAATGAGGAACTATTCACCCCAGGTGAGTTTACAAAAGGCGGTGCCTCTCTCTCCCTTTCCAGCAATTATCATTCCATTGCAGTGAGAGAACGCAAAGCTATGTTGACGCAACGGTAGGAAAAAAAAAAAAAAAAAAAATTAAGAAAGGTTCATGCGGACTCTTGAACCAATGCTAAACCCACTGCTCTTGAATAATTCGTCACCTGATTCTCAGACCAGCTGGAGCTACAGCACACCATAACCTCATGGCCAGGGTAAAACGCTCAATGACACATACATGAGATGGTTTATTTTCTCCTAAATTAATACCTTTAGAGAACAGGTTATGTTTTGCTGGCCTGTGATCGATGTGACAGACATTATCTCAGACACCCATATACTAACAACAAAACTATTTGAATTAGTTACACGGCCTCCTCCTGAGCTCACGGCACAATAGATGTTAATAAGGTCATGACCACTGCAGAATGCCTGGTATGTCATCACTTTAAATTTTAGGTAACAATTAGCACAGCGCATAATGTAAAGTAATTACCTTTTGAATCCTGAGTGACTTTTCTGCATGGCTTTCCAGCTCTTGCCTCAGCCTTTCATTCTCTTTCATCAGCACATCCATTTGTGAGGAGACCTCCATGCCAGCAGGGGGAGTGCCACAGAAAACATGATGTGCTTCAGGGGACGGAACAGGAGTAACGAGTCTAAAGATAAAAATCAAGATGGATAGAATGAAAACAGATGAAAAACAAATGCCTTGAAATAAATGAAGCTTTTCTGTACGCTAGAGTTCTGATTCGACTTTAAAATTTGGACCGCTTTTTCTGCAGTACCTGGTGTGTTGAGAGTGGAAAGGTGGTGGAGGCTTCAGGTACATCGTATCAAACTTGTGTGTCTGATCAGACATGGGAGGCTGAAATCCATGATGATGCTGTCTGATTTGGTAGCCGGTTGTCTGGGGGTAGCTAGAAGAGCATGAAGAGAGTGACTCCGCATTAACGTCTTGGCGTAGGAGCGAGAGCTCCATGAGACGCTCGCTGAGCGATCTGGTGTGACTCGGTTTCAAGAGGTCCTCGGGGTACATCTGTCTGTCCTGAGACCACTGAGAGGCCATGAGCTGCGAATTCGCTTTGGCCTCTTCGTACGTGGGAAGCTGTTCATGGTGGTACGGAAGATAGATTTCCGAGTGCTGGAAGTCCACCTGGTGCTCTTGGCCCTGTGGTTCCTGACGTTCCTCCTGAGACGGGCTGCCGAAAGAGGTGCGAGTGCTTCCGGCTGCTCCAGTTACCACTGTGCCTCTTAGGGCCTGCTGCTGGATGGCCAAGAGGGTCCGAGCATCTGTAGGATTTCCGTAGCGCAGTTGCTCCTGGATCAATCGGTGCAGCACTGTGCTCGAGGCATCCTCTGTTCGCATTTTGTTTGGGATGAATAAGGGTTGAGATATTTCTTGGATCAGTAAAAATCTAGAGACCTAATAGAGGCAAGGGATAATAATATTATTATTATTATTATTATTATTATTAATAATAATAATAAATACATCTTCTTCTACTACAATTATTAACTTGCAATAGTATTGTAGGTGTCAGACCTTCAAATACAAATAACTCCTTAGGTATTTTAAAGGTAATAATAATGAATCAATAAATTGAAATATATGTTTCGTTTTTTTTATTTGTAAGTTGCTGTTTGAGATAATAAAATAAAATTATTTTTCAAATATTAAATTTAACTTTAAATTATATAAGTTTTGAAAAAATATTTTATAAACTAAACAGTAAAGAAACAGCATGAAGTAAAAAACAGGAAATTATATTTTTAGTGTTAAATATATTTTTGTATTAAGGAAAAAAAAAAAAGGATATTAAATCAATAGAATATTTTAAAAACTTGTTCGTGTCACATGACTAATCTTAATCAGACGCTCTGCACTGTCCTCGTGCTGCATTCCTGAGGTAAAAGTGAACCTGTCGCTTCAAGCCCCAAAAATAACGAGATCTTCAGTGTAAAATAACTTGTTCTAGATTTATAACTTCCGCGCAGTATTTACACACTAATATCAGGGATGAACGTCAAAAGAGCCTTAAAAAAAATCCGAAAACTTTACATTAAAACCGGAGCGTCGCGTCTCGGTTCAGTTCTGACTGGAGACATTTTGAATAAATTTACCTGAATTATTCCTCTCGAATCAAAGCCAAATGTCGCCTGCTGGCTTTAAAGTGCGTGTAAACAATCCAACGGCTGCGTTCTGACCGCTTTGCTGGTATTTATATCCCGTTTTTGCACATTGTTGAGGTGTAACTACAGTCCTGTGGCGGTTCTCTCGAAGCTGTAGAAGCGGCGCGCGGATCATAAATAGCTAAATAACCGCGCGCGCCCGGCGGGGGACAGGAGAGAGTGAGATGGAGAGGGAGGGGGAGGGGTGTGGCTTTTGTTCACTGCCAATGTGGAATGTGAGGAATGTGAAGCGCGCGCTCGCTCCCTCTCTCATTTCTGATCTCCCTCAGAGAGAGACAGAGAGAGAGAGAGAGAGAGAGAGAGACCTGTGGTGTCACTTCAAGAAGGTCGTGGGTTTGAATCCTGGGCTCACTGGTTCTGTGTGGGTGTTTTCATGTTCTCCACATGCTTGAGTGGGTTTCTTCCCTGGACTCCAGTCTTCTCCCACAATGTAAAGACACACCCATGAGGCTCATTGGCTGCTCCAAAGGGGCAGTGGTGGTCTAGTGGATAGGGCGCAGGATCGCTGATCCTAAGGTCGGGGGTTCGAGTCCCCACAAGGCTGTCACTGTCCCCCCCAGTGCAGCTGACTGGATTATCAAAGGCGGGCCATGTCTGTCACTGTCTATGGTGAGAGGTTGATGTAAAAGAACCATTGCTGTCTTTCGTAAAGAGGAGCTGCAAAGTCGTCGGCATGTTTCTGTCCCTTGCTACAGGGTTGTGACAGGAAGGGAATCCGACGTAAAAACCTCTGCCAAATCAAATGTGCGAATCAGATGATTCACTGTGGCGACTCCCGAGTAAAAGGGAAAAAGACGAAAGGAAAGAAGAAGAAGAAATTGTCTCTTGGTGTGGGTGAGTATGAATGGTTGTATATGTGTGTTGGCCCTGCGATGGACTTTTCAGCTTCAGAGTGCACCCCCCCCCCCCCCCCCCCCGTCTTGGCCCACAGTCAGCTGAGATAGGCCACAGTCGCCCAACAACTCGAATATGATTACATTGACTTTGAAAGTGAGTGCATAATTCAGAGAGGCATTTTGCCTGTGGCAGGCTTATTGGATATCGGACGGTGATGAAAAAGGGACACGCACACAGGAAGCAATGTGACAAGAGACTGGGTAAAGTCAGTGAGCTCCTGTGTCTGAACGCTGAGAGCATACAATGTGGGTGGGTATACAATTTGGCTGAGCTTAACTTTCATGCGACGGGATTTGAGCAATAACCAATCAGAACCTAACAATAGCGTTGATTGTCTGATGCCACCACACATGGAATTCCTATAAACAATTACGGCAGAGAGACACCAAACACGAGTTTAATACCTTCGCCTACATCACCATGGCTTTTTGATGACACACCAAAATTTTTACAGAATAATAACAGGAAACGCCATGCTAGGGTTGCCATGTTTCTAAAATGCTCAGCATTTCCTGTGAGTGCATATTTATATACATTCAACTTCTCCTGGTTCACAATGCACAAGCGGCTCCATACGTCTACAGGGTTCCAGGCAAGGCTGGTGTCTGTCACTGAAAACTTTCGGCAAAGATCATCACCAGCCCATTGCGGCCCAACACACACAACTATAAACAAATATTCATTCACTTTTTGAACCGCTTAATTCTAATTAGGGATACGTCGGGAGGCGGGCGCCCATCTCAGCTGACTCCGGGCGAGGGCAGAGTACACCGTGGACCACTCACCAGGCCACTGCAGGACAGAAAAACACTGACGGCTGTGCAGCTCTTATTTACAAAAGTCAGCAATGTTGTTTTTATATGAACCTCCCACCACACACAGTCAGAGACATGGCCGGCCTTTGATAACCCAGTTAGCTGCAATGGGGGGGACAGCAGTGACAACTTTTGATAGTGGGACGTCAATGCCCAACTTTGAGATCAGTAATCCAGCACCGTACCACTGGGCCACAACTATATAAAGATTAGAAGAAATTTATTTTCGGTACTGCTGCAGGCTCATAATATTCATATAAAAATTAAATTCAATATAAAATCAGTTAATAGGATGGTGAGATCTCGCCTTTTATACATGAATATCCATATGTTTATGAGACTTTTGTCCACTGCACACAGCTTCGCTCAGAAAGATTTGGAAGACGGAAACATGTAAAAGGGTTACCTTGACAAACAGAGCTGGCCACGAGATTGCCATTCACTCGTGTCATGAAGTAATCCGCATGTCACTCAAATCCCTTGGTGCTTGTCGCTTCCTATGTGGCTACTGCTTTACAATCCAAGTTTATATTCATAATTTTCTTTCCTGAAAATGATTACAAACTGCCGCTTTCAAAAAATAATAATAACGACAAAAACACAACTAATTTATTATTTTACCATGTTGCTAGCAAACTCATAAATACAGAAGAAAGGATTTAGCTTTTTCAAGAGGCTAGTGCTATAAATCTGGAAATCTAAACAGTCCTGAATTCAAGAAACGCCAAGAACAAGGAACATAATTTGAGCACATTGACCGTCTCAGTGCTGTTGCTGGTTTCTCACCTGTGAGAAAATGTGTCAACAGCTCACCTTTATTCCAGCTGCATAATAACAATCGTAGCCATTCACTAATGCTTGTCTCACTTTTCTAAGCCAGATGTACAAGTTTATTTGTTACCTGAAAGCCAAGAAGGTTATTCGAGCCATAGACCACTCATTCAAATCACTGACACACCATGGTAACCTGTTCTTGTCATTTGTTCATTTAGTCTTTCTTTTGGTCTTTCCGCCCTTTTTTGCACAAAGCAAATGCTAAATTGCCCCTCTAAAATTACAAGCATTATCCCAAACTACATACTGCATTCATTCTTCAGACTGCAAAAAACACCAGTTCAGAGTTTAACCCCGCCATGATGTACAGTTACCGTTCACTCTGCTGTATATACAACAACCAAACACAGCAAGCAGGTTCTGAGTTCAAATCCTGGACTCAGACATTTCTCTGTGGATTTTGCATGTTCTCCCCATGCTTGCATTGGTTTCCTCTGGGTACTCCAGTTTCTTCCCACAGTCCAAAGACATGCAAATTTCTCCCGACCACAAGACCATCTAATTATCTAATCAAGATTAAAGACTGACATGAAGACTGAAACTGATTATTGGATCTGTCAACTGGGCCCACTAAGGTTGAAACAATAGGCATAAGATAGACATACCTCCAGAAGGAAAGCTCGGCACCCCAAACTGTGCCAAGAAAGCATTCTCCACATACACAACCCCCACCAGCCTGGAATGTCAACACAAGGTAGATTTGGATTTGGTCCAGGTATGCATGCAGTTGGAGCCAACATCTGAGCACCTGAGAAGAAGCTGACCTTAATTAGGTCAGTCGACATTTTTCCAGCTTTCAGCTGTCCAGTTTTGAATGCAGCCCGTGAGAGGAGGCACAAGCCAGTGTTCATCATCAATATAAATGCAGAGGGTTGTGTCAAGAAGGGCATCCGATGTAAAACATTTGCCAACTATGTTATGTGACTCATCAATAAGAATTCCATACCGAATCGGTCAAGGCCCGTGTTAACAACGACCGTCATCAGTGTTGTCAAACAACAGGGTGCTGGTGGAAACTGGGCTACTGTTGGTCGAAGAAGGAGAGGCGGGAGGCGTGTCCATAGGCGGAGAGAGAAGAGGAAAGTCAATAGTCGAGGACTGAGAGTAGGGACTTTGAATGTTGGAACTATGAAAGGAAAAGATTGAGAGCTGGCTGACATGATGCAGAGGAGGAAGGTGGACATACTGTGTGTTCAGGAGACCAGGTGGAAAGGTAGCAAGGCTAGAAGTTTAGGAGCAGAGTTTAAACTGTTTTTTCATGGTGTGGATGGGAAGAGAAATGGAGGAGGAGTCATCTTGAAGGAGGAGTTTGTCAGGAATGTTCTAGAAGTGAAAAGAGTGTCAGACAGAGTGATGAGTCTCAAGTTAGAAATTGAAGGCGTGATGTTCAATGTTGTTAGTGCTTATGCCCCACAGGCAGGATGTGAGCTAGAAGAGAAGGAGAGATTCTGGAGTGAGTTAGATGAAGTGATGCAGAGTACCCCCAGAGGCGAAAGAGTGGTCATTGGAGCAGACTTCAATGGACATGTTGGTGCAGGCAACAAAGGGGACGAGGTTTGGTATTCAGGACAGGAACACAGAAGGACAGGTGTTGATCGATTTTGCAAAAAGGATGGAAATGGCTGTGGTGAATACTTTCTTCCAGAAGAGAGAGGAGCATAGGGTGACTTATAAAAGCAGAGGTAGGAGCACACGGGTAGACTACATCTTGTGTAGGTGATGTAATTTGAAGGAAGTCAGTGATTGCAAAGTAGTAATGAGTGAGAGTGTTGGCAAACAGCATAGGATGGTGGTGTGCAGGATGACACTGATGGTGAGGAAGGTGAAGAAGGCAAAGGCAGAGCAGACGAGAAAGTGGTGGAAGCTGAAAAAGGAAGAGTTTCATGTTGTCTTCAAGGAGGAGTTGAAGCAGGCTTTGGGTGGTCAGGATGTGGTTCCAGATGACTGGACGACTGTAGCTAATGTGGTCAGAGAGACAGGTAGGAGAGTACTTGGTGTGTCCTCTGGAAAGGAAGTAGATAAGGAGACATGGTGATGGAATGAGGAAGTACAAGAGTGTGTACAAAAGCAGGGGTTAGCTAATAAGAAGTGGGATATTGAGAGGACTAAAGAGAGTAAACAGGAGTGCAGGGATACACAGTGTAAGGTGAAGATAGCGGTATCAAAGGCCAAACAGAGAGTGTATGATGACTTGCAAGCTAGGTTGGATGGTAAAGAGGGAGAAAATGATTTATACAAGTTGGCATAGCAGAGAAATAGAAATGGAAAGGACATGAAGCAAGTTAGAGTGATTAAGGACAGAGAGGGAAATGTATTGACTGATGACAGAAGTGTGCTGGGACGATGGAAAGAGTACTTTGAAGAGCTGATGAATGAGGAAAATGAGAGAAAAAAGAATAGAAGAGGTGACTGTTGAGGACCAGGAAGTAGCAAAGATTAATAAGGGTGAAGTGAGGAGGGCATTGAAGAGGATGAAGAGTGGAAAGGCAGTTGGTCCTGATGACATACCGGTGGAGCTATGGAAGGGTCTAGGAGAGGTAGCAGTAGGTCTTCTGACTAGAACATTCAACAAGGTCTTTGGGAGTGAGCAGATTCCAGAGGAATGGAGGAGAAGTGAGCTAGTGCCTATTTTTAAGAACAAGGGAGACGTGCAGAATTGTGGCAACTACAGAGGGATAAAGTTGATGAGCCATACGATGAAGTTATTGGAAAGAATAGTGGAAGCGAGATTAAGGGCAGAGGTTAGCATTTGTGAACAACAGTTTGGTTTCATGTGAAGAAAGAGCATCACAGATGCTTTGAGGATGTTAATAGAGAAGTACAGAGAAGGTCAGAAGGAGCTGCATTGTGCTTTTGTGGATCTGGAGAAAAAGCGTATGATAGGGTGCTGAGAGAGGAACTGTGCTATTGCATGAGGAAGTTTGGCGTTGCACAGAAGTATGTTAGAGTGATGCAGGACATGTATGAGAGATGTAAGACAGTGGTGAGGTGTGCTGTCGGTGTGACAGAAGAGTTCAAGGTGGAGGTGGGACTGCATCAAGGGTCAGCTCTCAGCCCCTTCTTGTTTGCTATGGTGATGGACAGGCTGACAGACGAGGTGAGACAAGAATCCCCATGGACTATAATGTTTGCAGATGACATTGTGATTTGTAGTGAGAGCAGAGAACAAGTGCAGGAAAATCTGGGGAGGTGGAGGTATGCCCTGGAAAGGAGACGAATGAAGGTTAGTCTCAGTAAGATAGAATACATGTGAAAAACAACAAGGACCCAAGAGGAACCGTGAGGTTAAAGGGAGCAGAGATAAAGAAGGTGGAGGATTTTAAGTACTTCGGCTCAACAATCCAGAGCAATGGAGAGTGTGGAAAAGAGGTGAAGAAGCGTGTGCAGGCAAGTTGGAATGGTTGGAGAAAAGTGTCCGGTGTGATGTGTGATAGCAAGGTATCGGCAAGAACGAAAGGAAAAGTGTACAAGATGTACAATACTGAATGGTTTAGAAACAGTGGTGCTGAGGAAAAGCCAGGAGGCAGAGCTGGAGGGAGCAGAGATGAAAATGTTGAGGTTCTCTTTGGGAGTAACAAAGATGGATAGGATCAGAAATGAGTACATCAGAGGGACAGCACATGTAAGAGGTTTTGGAGACAAAGTCAGAGAGGCTAGATTGAGATAGTTTGGACATGTCCAGAGGAGGGATAGTGAGTATATTGGTAGTAGGATGCTGAGGTTGGAACTGCCAGGCAGAAGGCCTCGAGAAAGACCAAAGAGAAGATTTATGGATGTGGTGAAGGAAGACATGAAGGTAGTTGGTGTAAGAGAAGAAGATGCAGAGGATAGGGTGAAATAGAGACAGATGATTCACTGTGGTGACCCCTGAAGGGAGCAGCCGAAAGGAAAAGAAGAAGCTGTCCAGTTTTGGTGAACTGGTGCCCAATGTTCCCTCTGTTCATTTCATTTTCTGTAACCGCTTTATCCTAATTAGGGTCGCAGGGAGGCTGGCGCCCATCCTAGCCGACTGTGGGCGTGGGCAGAGTACACCCTGGACAGCTCGCTAGACCATCTCAGGGCGGAAACATGCTGACGGGTTTGCAGCCTACTCTTGTTGAATGTCATCATTGGTTCTTTTACATGCCTCACACAATAGACAGTGAGAGACATGGCCGGCCTTTGATAACCCAGTTAGCTGCCCTTGGGGGGACAGTGACAACTTGTGTCGAGTGGGGCTTGAACCCCCAACCTTAGGATCAGTGATCCAGCACCTTTACCACTAGGCCACCACTGCCCCTAATGTAGCTTCCGCTTTCTAATAATTGGTGGCTTGCTATCGTAGAAGAGGAATAAGCCAGATGTTCTTCATGATAAACTTTATATACATTTTGATTATTTATAATTCAATTTGATTTTATTACATCAGGTCGTGTACTACAGAGTGAGTGTCGTGTCATACAGTTAGTTGTGTAATTACAGCAAACCTTTAAGCAACATTTTGGGAAATAATAAGATCAGAACCAATTTTACGGCAACAGACAGGAGGAATGTCTCATCTGTATGAATCTGCTCCATTCCAGATGTTGAGCAACATATAAACACGGCTGTGATGAGGCTGATCGATAGTGTGGGTATTTCCAGCCAAGCCTGAGACAACATGAGTCAGTGGGAAAGAACATACACATCCAAGTGTCGTCGCAGGTGTGAATAAAGAATGTCGATCATTGGCAAGTCTCTACAAATTTTGGGGAGTGACAGTTCTTCTGCAAAGTATGAGATGGAGCACTTCCTTCTCAACAGGAATGCATACCTGTCACTACATGATCTGAATGCTTTACTCTTCTTTAGTATCTTGGTTACGGTTGGTGTTGAGTAATCAGTGCACCATCATATTATTTAATACATAGACTACATGCCCATCATAGTGTGGGAGGTGTGGCCTGACTGTCAGTGTCAGTCCCATTGTAGAAGGTGGGGTCTTTGCCTCTCTTAATTTCAGTAAAGACTGGGTGGTCTCAGTGCCTGTCAGTTCCAGTAAAGGAGAAGTGGCCTATATGTCTGTTCGGCCCAGTGAATGAGGTGCGGTCTCTGTTTTTGTCAATCCCAATGAAGGAGGGGTGGCCTCTGTGTCAGTCAATCATAGTGAAAGAGGTTTGGCCTCAATGCCGGTCAGTCCCAACGAAAAAGGTGTGACTTCTATGCATGTCAATCCCAATAAAACAGGAGTGGCCTCAATGCCGGTCAGTCCTCGTAAGTGTGTCTACTATTCCTATTAATTCGAGGTGTGGCCTCTATGAAATTAAAAAATCTGTGGCCTTCATGCGTGTCAGCTCCATCGAACAAGGTGTGGCTTCTATACCTGTCAACTGCAGTAAAGGAGGTTTGGCATCTATAAGTCAATCCCAGTTAAGGAAGCGTGACCGTTATCCTTATCAGTTTCCGTGAAGCAGGTGTGTCCTCTTTGCCTATGGGCTGCCATGAAACAGGTGATTCCTCTCTGCTGTCAATCCCAATAAAGGAGGTGGGACATCCATGCCTGTCAACCCAAATAAAGGATGTGTGCTTAATGCCAGTCAATTCCAATAAAGTGGGTGTGGTTTTCGACTCGTGATCAGTGCAGTTTCTCCTAAACTGAGATGAATTTGGAAAGAAATACGTAAATCAGTGTAACATCTGATATTCCATAAAAACAATTCCAAAAACTCCAATAGAAGTTGAAAGAGGACCAGGACTCCATGGGAGCTGATTGGCCAAGCTTTCACAGGCGGGTGGAATGGCATGCACTCACTTACCTGTCACTCATTACCAGCGATTACCAGCCAATCACGGGCATCTGTGAGGTCATGTGTACGAGGGGACAAATAGTGCTTTCCCTCCGACTGTGTTAGACCCGCCCCAAATACACATGCTTCAAAGTTTGAAAAGAGGCAGGTAGCTAGCGTTGTCACGGCAGGGGCATGTGAATGCTTTCGCCCCGCTTTGGTTGGTGGTGGTTGTGTGATAGGGAAGGTAAATCCTGATGGGTGGGAACTGAATACGACTAAATTATGGAGAAAATAGGGGGAAATTCCAAAAAAAAAGAAAAGAAAACGGAAGCACAGAAAACATTACTGAATTTTAAGATTTAATAAACCATTTTAGAAACCCCAAATCCTGAAACACACGAGAGTCCAAAGTCACATGCTTTAAAAGAAGAGATCATGGAAGAGAAGAGAAAGAACAGCAGGGTGTTCGATAGCAAGACGAGAGGAGTGAAACAGTCGTGGTTCAATCGGTCGTTCAAAACAAATTCCTAAAACAAAAACAACAAAAAAACACCAACCGGGTGGGAGAGCTGCAGCCACACTTCTTCCATTCAGTCATCATTCATTTTCTGAACTGCTTCATCCTAATTAGGGCCACGAGGAGGCTGGTGCCCATCTGGGTCGACTCCGGGCGAGGGCAGAGTACACCATGGACGACTCCCCAGCCCATCGCGAGGCAGAAGCACGCTGATGGTTACGCAGCTCCTCTTGACGGCTCTTTTACATGAACTTCCACCACAGACAGTGAGAGACACGGCCGGCCTATGATAACCCAATCAGCTGCCCTGGAGGCGCGTCTTCCATTTGTTGCATATTCTTGTGATGCAGGATGACCAGGAAGTTTTATTGCAATATCGGCCGACGAGCCGAGTTTACAGAGCTGTGTCGTTCCTGCATATTTTTTCATTATCTGAGACGTTGTACCCAGTCGTGTCATATCTGCAGCTAACATTCCTGACACACGATGTCTCCACGTTGGTGATTATACACAGTATAACAAATCAGGTTGTCTTCCAGCCCCTCACGGCACAGGAGTGAGCAGCACATCTGCCACAAGGTGAGAAGGTTTTGGTTCGAGTCGTGTGCGTGCTGAGGGCGTTTCTGTGTGGATTTTGCATGTTCTCCCTGCTCTTGCGTGAGTTTCCTCCCACAGTAGAAAGACCTGCACATTCGGCTTAAAGGCTCTTCTAAATTACTCTAGGCGTGAGTGTGAATAGTTCTGTGTGTTGGCCCTGTGATGGACCAGTGAACTGACAGAGAAAGAAAGAAAAATAATGAATAAATGAAAGAAAAAAAGAATGAGTGATTGATTGAATGAAGCTCTACAATGGCCTGGCAAGCGGTCCAGTGAGTACTCTGCTCTCGTCCAGAGTCGGCTGAGATGGGCACCAGCCTCCCTGAAACCCGAATTAGGATTCAATGGTTCAGAAAGTGAATGAAATGTCACATTCTCAGTTTAAAAGGTTGTTAAAATTTCAAACTTTCGTGCATCTTGAATTAAAATCCTCCCCAAATATGTCCACGTTGATTCCCAGATACTTTTATTCCTCCTTCCTTTCTCTCTTAATATCCATCCATGAAATAAGGATTTCCTACATCACCACACATCCCTACACCCTGTTATCCTGCCACACGCGGCGTCGACCAGCTCTGCCTCCCTGAAACATCACAAAGCACACAGAAATTCACCATGGTTCTCATTCTCTGAGTTAATGAGTGATGAGAACATGACGGAGTCGTGCGTGATATCAGACGGATCAGTGAGAAATGCTTTTCCAACAAACTGGGACATCGACGTTACTGCAGCCTTCCATCAGCGGCTCGGAACAAACAGCAGTGTGTATCACGCCTGCTGAGTCAGCACGTAGTGCAAACTGACCACTAGGGCAGCAGGGGGCAGGGAGAAGGAGACAGAGAGAGAGAGAGAGAGAGAGAGAGGGAGGGAGGGAGAGGGGGGGCAGGGAGAAGGAGAGAGAGCGTCTGATTGGTCAGTCATGGCATTCAGTAGTCTGCTATTTCATTATCCTCCAATGATGTTAAGTAGAACAGATGGAGCTCATTATTAAAAATAAAATATTTACTGGAATAAACATTAAAAAAAAAACTTGGGTTACATTATTGATTTTGTTCGAAAGTAAGCAGGGTTTTATACAGTGATCTGATTATTATCACAAAATAAACCCTGACACAGTAAATCAAGTCCCACCCACTACACATCATACTCACAGTGAGAAGGTCTTGGGTTCGAGTCCGAGCTGAGTGAGCACGGTTCTGTGTGGCGGTTGGATGTTCTTCATTTGCCCATGTGGGTTTCCTCCAGGTTCTCCAGTTTCCTCCCACATTCCAAAAACATGCTCGGTAGGCTGGCTGTTCCAAATCACCCCTCAGTGTCAGTATGAATGGTTGTGTGAATGTCGGCCCTGCGATGGCCTGGCGAGCTGTCCAGGGTGTACCCTGCTCTTGCCCGGAGTCGGCTGAGATAGATGCCAGCTTCCCTACAACACTAATTCGGATCGAGCGGTTCAGAAAATTAATAATAATAATAATAATAATAATAATACAGTCAGCCCTCCACTTACGAAATTAATCCGTTCCAGCGCATATTTCGTAGCGTGGAAGTTTCGTAAGTAGAGGCGCAGTTTACATGTAAAACACCTGATTCGTTCCAAGGCTCCCAAGACTGCCCCATAAACCCTTTAAAAATGATAAAAGTACACTAAATTTTGTATGAAATATGCATGAAATATGTGTTAAAAGTAAAAGAAAATTATTTATTAAACCAATTAAACATTTTATGGACGTGGTGAAGGAGGACATGAAGGCAGTTGGTGTAAGAGAAGATATGCAGAGTATAGGGTGAGATGGAGGCAGATGATTCACTGTGGTGACCCCTGAAGGGAAAAGCCGAAAGGAAAAGAAGAAGATTAACATATTAAACCATTTTATTAACATATTTATTAATAAAATCATTATTAAACATTTTTTATTAACACACACACACACACACACACACACACACACACACATGCACACACGTACACGCAATCCGCAGCTGACGGAACGATTCTATTGAAATGTTTAAATGGACGGGATGTTGTATTTACAGCAGATGAAAGATCAGAGGTCCTCATTCAATATTAACTTGCTTCCTTGTGCGATTGGAGGTCTTCTCCCACGGAGCACTCTGTTTTAATATCATGCCGAAATAATCACTTCCGTCACCGTATTTCCACTTTAAGGTCTCCTTCTGTTTCAATATCGTCCCGATTGTAGAGTGGTGTCGGCGATAACGAAATATAACGCTGCATGATCAATCTCAAAACAAGCCAACAGTCAACTCTCCTTCACGTGTGTGACAAACAGGAAGTATGCATAACGTTCAGCTCCTGGCCAATGGGAGGCCAGCAGGGTGGGATGTTGGGAGACAGCCAATGAGAGAGCAACTCGCACAGCGTGTGAAATTTTGATTGGCGTGTTTGAATTTTGAATGGCGCATTTGGCACTTTTCGTAAAAGGAGGCTGTTTTCGTATCTCTGGGACAAAAACTTAGGAAAATGTTTTTCGTAACCGGGAACTTTCATACCCTGGGGGTTTTGTAAGTAGGGGGCCGACTGTAATAGGGCAGTGGTGTCTCAGTGTGAATTACTGATCCCAAGGTCGGGGGTTCAAGCCCCTACTGTCTCCCCAGTACCGCTAACTGGGTTATCAAAGGCCAGACATGTCTCTCACTGTCTGTGGTGAGAGGTTCATGTCAAAGAACCATCAGTGCCTTTTGTAAAGAGGAGCTCATTGCCCTGCGATGGCGTGGAGCTATACAGGGTGTACCCTGCCTTACCCAGAGTTGGCTTAGATGGGCAACAGCCTCGCCGTGACCGTTTTAAGGATTAAGCGGTTCAGAAAATGAATGAATGAATAATGATGATGATGATGATGATGATGATGAGTTTATCTCTAGATGAGAGATGAGCTCCAAGGCAAAAATGTAGCCAAACTTCAGACACCAAACGTGTCTCGACTGATGAATGGCGGCACTAAAACCCTGGTTGATCATCACTAGAGTCATTGTGTATATGATGAGCAGATTAGTGATTTACAATAAGACGTATAGAACAGTATTTATCTCGACTGACATGAGAGATCATTATAGCTGAAGTTTGTGTATCAGGCTCAGAACCATCAGCAGCGTCTCACGCTCTGCTAACAATCACGGCACTGAGTGGACCTGCTCTGGAAGAATGCAGCGCTGAAGTTAACCACTTTAGCTGTTTTTGACATGTGTAAGATTAAACGTGTGTGTGTGTGTGTGTGTGTGTGTGTGTGTGTGTGTGTGTGTTTTGGGCTGAAACACAGACTCGGCTGTATGTGGAAAGAAAACAGGTCTTTGTCATGCTCTCCAGAAGGGAACTATTGTGTGTCAGCAGTGCAAAGCTATTTTTACCCCTGTGGAAGAATTTCCGTGAATAGAGGAGCTATTTTAACTGAAAACGAACCCACGGGTGGCAGGAGAATGAACTGGAACCAGAACATTCCCAAACTGACCGTAAACAAAACTTCACAAAATTATTTCACACATGCAAAAAGAATTTATTCTCATTATTATTAATTAATTCATTCATTATTAGAACCTAACCAGGGTCCTGGGGTGCCTGGCGTCCATCTCAGCCGACACTGTGCGAAAGTGGGGTACATCCTGAAAAGTTTGCCAGACCATTGCTGGGCAACACTCACACAAGCAACCACACTCAGGATGATTTAAAACATCCAGTTAGCCTCCTGTGCCTGTCTTTGGACTGTGGGAGGAAACCGGAGCACCCAAAGGAAACCATCCCTGGGCACCTGCACAACAAGAACATGCAAACTCCTTACTCACCGAGCTCGGGACTTGAACCCAGGACCTACTTAATATGAGGCAGACCTGCTAACCTCTACAACAACCGAAACATTTCATGGTCTTATATTTTATAAACATATAATAAATAGCATGGTATTTTGCTTCAGCAGGGAGTAAGCATGTAACAGCGCATCCTCTTTATAACAATGAAGTATCAGCATGGGGTCAGAGCTCACATTGGCCCTAAACACAATAGGAAGTCTGTCTCACGCAAAAAAAAAAGAAGAAGAAGAAGAAGTAAAGGGACGGAGTGTGAGGTTTATTTAATAAAACTAACGTTGTAAGTAATAACTTCACACTAACTTTCATCATCCACATCATCCACATACCAAACACTTCAGGAACATTCTCAGAAAGTTTGAAACGGGGACTTTGTGTTGGATCGGAATGTTGTCCGAAGGCTAAAAAACTGGTGAGAAGTGTGGGAACATGTGGCGGAATGTCAGGGTCACGGCTCCTAACACATCACAGGAAGCGCAGACTACGTGGGCGAATGTTTTCAGATCAGAGCATTTCGAAATCTGCTCTCAAAGTCCACGACAGGAGACGGGTCACCGAGTGTCGAAGCTGATAATATGCATGTGAACTCGTTCCAGGGTTAGAGCTGAGCCAGAATTCCCATCATGCTTTGCTCAGAAGCCAAGTCTCAAGGTCTGAAAGAGAATACAGGGTTCATCGCTTCTACGAAAGGTTTTCAAAGATTTTGAGAGAACTCCTGTTCTCCACCACTGTTCCTAAAGATCTAGTGTCTCCAGCCCGTCTTTTTGAGGTAGTCTTTCTATAATAACGATAACACGCAGAGGTGATGGTAAGCCGGAACGCACCGGAACATCTCGGAAAGAGAACCTTCACCCGTGCGTACACCGCCAGGCCGTTCTCTTTTCAATTTTTCAGATCTGTTCCAGAAGGGAAAACACTGAATGACTAAATGTTAACACTGTACGTCAGACTGCAGCATATTAATAATCATCCTGCAACCAGTTTGTAAACTGAGACGTTCGTCATATGAAGGTTTTCTCGTAAAGAAATTACTATATATAGCATTGAACTACTGACCTGGCAGCTTCGTTCAGCCTTAAATTTAAAAGCACGAGTAAAATGCCAAGTGTGAGGTTTCCTTTCGTTTGGGTTCCTCATAGCCGGAGGGCCAGGACGGGTCTTTTAATAGACGAGTGTTGAAGGAAGCTGCACACCGACCGACTCCCGGCTCCACGGTTCGAAAGAATTCATTTTCTTTCTTCAATTCAATTCAGTTTTATTGTTACATTTTCTACAGTCGGCATTGTCACAAAGCATCTTCACACAGTAAAAGTAGGACTTTATAAAGTACAAAAGAATTCAAACAAGAAGACAAACAAAGAAAGAAATATCAGGAATTTCACTCATCAGCCAAAATTCAGTCCCTGAGAAGGTGTGAAGTCGACCTGCTACGTAATCATTTGATCTGCACCGGTTCCGTCTTCACTTTATTACACCTTTGAGTGGAAAGTAAAGTTTCACACACACACACACACACACACACACACACACACACACACACACACATATACACACACACACACACATATACATACACACACACACACACACACACACACACACACACATACATGCATACACACACTACGTATACACACACACACACACACACACACACACACACACACACACACACACATACACACACACACATACACACACACACACACACACACACACACATACACACACACACACACACACACACACACACACGCACACACTAATTTCTCTCAAATTCACACCACATGCTTCATTTCAGAACCGCAGCATTTAGATCCAAAACCGGGTATTACGGATCTGTCACTCCCACCATTCTACCGTCCCACTGTCCCTCCATCCCTCCACCCCTTCACGGTGAAGAAATCTTCCTCAAAATATTTCACTCATTCATTCATTGTCTGAACCTCTTAATCCTACTTAGGGTCGCAGGGAAGCTGGCGCCCATCTCAGCCGACTCTGTGTGAGGGCAGGGTACATCTTGCCTGGCTTGCCAGGCCATCGCAGGGCCAACACTCACACAACAATTCACACTCACACCTAGCGGTGAATTGAAAGAGTCAATGAACCTACTGTGCATGTTTTTGGACTGTGGGAGGAACCGAAGAACCTGGAATAAATCCACACAAGCACGTGGAGAACATGCAGATTCAACACAGAAACGCCCCGAGCTGGGAATCGAACCCAGGACCTTCTTGCTGTGAGGCGGACATGCTAAACACTACACCACCGCAACACGGGAAAATATTTCCTCATAAATTTTCTATGAAGCTGTTTTGCACCATGTATTATTCTAAAATTATTACATAAATAAATAAATTTATTATTAAATAAATATTGGTGAACAACAGTTTGGTTTCATGCCAAAAAAGAGCACCACAGATACAGTGTTTGCCTTGAGGATGTTAATAGAGAAGTACAGAGAAAACCAGAGGGAGTTGCATTGTGCCTTTGTGGTTCTGGAGAAAGCATATTACAGGGTGCCAAGAGAGGAACTGTGGTATTGCATGAGAGGGTCAAGAGTGGAAGATGAGTATGCTAGAGTGGTTCAGGATATGTATGAGAGATGTAAGACAGTGGTGAGGTGTGCTGTCGGCGTGACAGAAGAGTTCAAGGTGGAGGTGGTACTGCATCAAGGGTCAGCTCTCAGCCCCTTCTTGTTTGCTATGGTGATGGACAGGCTGACAGACGAGGTGAGACAAGAATCTCCATGGACTATGATGTTTGCAGATGACATTGTGATATGTAATGAGAGCAGAGAACAAGTGCAGGAAAATCTAGAGAGGTGGAGCTATGCCCTGGAAAGGAGAGGAATGAAGGTTATCCTCAGTAAGACAGAATACATGTGTGTGAACGACAAGGACCCAAGAGGAACGGTGAGGTTACAGGAGCAGAGATAAAGAAGGTGGAGGATTTTAAGTACTTCGGCTCAACAATCCAGAGCAATGGAGAGTGTGGAAAAGAGGTGAAGAAGCGTGTGCAGGCAGGCTGGAATGGTTGGAGAAAAGTGTCTGGTGTGATGTGTGATAGGAAAGTGTCAGCAAGAATGAAAGGAAAGAATGAAAGTGTACAAAACGGTGGTGAGGCCAGCGATGTTGTATGGCTTAGAAACAGTGGCGCTGAGGAAAAGGCAGGAGGCAGAGCTGGAGGTAGCAGAGATGAAAATGTTGAGGTTTTCTCTGGGAGTAACGAGGATGGATAGGATCAGAAATGAGTATATCAGAGGTACAGCCCATGTAAGATGTTTTGGAGACAAAGTCAGAGAGGCTAGATTGAGATGGTATGTACATGTACAGAGGAGGGATAGTGAGTATATTGGCAATAGGATGCTGAGGCTGGAACAACCAGGCAGAAGGTTTAGAGGAAGTCCAAAGAGAACATTTATGGATGTGATGAAGGAAGACATTAAGGTCATTGGAGTCAAAAAAGAAGATGCAGAGGACAGGGTGAGATGGAGGCGGATGATTTGCTGTGGCGACCCCTGAAGGGAGCAGCCAAATGGAAAAGAAGAAGAAGAAGAAGAAGAGGAAGAAGAGGGTTTATGAAATGTACAGAAATGAACTCTGAGCTCGATGTAGGAAACATTCATTCTTACATTTATTTTCTAAGTTGCATACTCATTATTAGGGTTGCAAAGAGGCTGGCGTCTACTCAGCCGACTCTGGGTGAGGGAAAGCTTGCCAGGCCATTGCAGGACCATCACTCACACAACCATTCACACTCAGTGAGGGGCAATTTGGAAGAGGCACTCAGCCTACTGTGCATGTTTTTGGACTGTAGGAGAAAACCGGTGTACCCAGAGGAAACCCACGCAAGCATAAATAAATAAATAATCCTCAAAGCAAACATTGCATCTCTTTGCTGTGCCAACGTGTATAGATCATTTTCTCCCTCCTTACTGTCCAACCTATCATACAAGTCATCATACGCCCTCTGTTTGGCCTTAGCCACTGCTACTTTCGCCTTACGCTGTGTCTTCCTGTACTCCTGTTTACTCTCTTCGGTCCTCTCAATGTCCCACTTCTTCTTAGCTAACCTCTTCCTTTGTACACACTCCTGCACTTCCTCATTCCACCACCAAGTCTCCTTATCTACTTTCCTTCCAGAGGACACACCAATTACTCTCCTTCCTGTGTCCCTGATCACATTTGCTGTAGTTCTCCAGTCATTTGGAAGCACTTCCTGGCCACCCAAAGCCTGTTTCAACTTCTCTTTGAAGACAACATGACACTCTTCCTTTTTCAACTTCCACCACTTTATCTTCTGCTCTGCCTTTGCCTTCTTCACCTTCCTCACCATCAGCGTCATCCTGCATACTACCATCCTATGCTGTTTGGCAACACTCTCACCCACTACTACTTTGCAGTCACTGACTTCCTTCAAATTACATCGCCTACACAAGATGTAGTCTACCTGTGTGCTCCTACATCCGCTTTCATAAGTTACCCTATGCTCCTCTCTCTTCTGGAAGAAAGTATTCACCACAGCCATGTCCATCCTTTTTGCAAAATCGATCAACATCTGTCCTTCTGTGTTCCTGTCCTGGATACCAAACCTGCCCATCACTTCCTCGTCCCCTCTGTTGCCTGCACCAACATGTCCATTGAAGTCTGCACCAATGACCACTCTTTCACCTCTGGGGGTACTCTGCATCACTTCATCTAAATCACTCCAGAATCTCTCCTTCTCTTCGAGCTCACATCCTGCCTGTGGGGCATAAGCACTAACAACATTGAACATCACACCTTCAATTTCTAACTTGAGACTCATCACTCTGTCTGACACTCTTTTCACTTCTAGAACATTCCTGATAAACTCCTCCTTCAAGATGACTCCTACTCCATTTCTCTTCCCATCCACACCATGAAAAAACAGTTTAAACCCTGCTCCTAAGCTTTTAGCTTGGCTACCTTTCCACCTGGTCTCCTGAACACACAGTATGTCCACCTTCCTCCTCTGCATCATGTCAGCCAGCTCTCTATATTTTCTTTGCATAGTTCCAACATTCAAAGTCCCTACTCTCAGTCCTAGACTCCTGCCTTTCCTCTTCTCTCTCTGCCTACGGACACGCCTCCCGCCTCTCCTTCTTCGATGTCTTCGACCAACAGTAGTCCAATTTCCATCAGCACCCTGTTGATTGACAGCACTGATGGCGGTCGTTGTTAACCCGGGCCTCGACCGATCCGGTATGGGGGTAATACTTCTGATTTGCATCATAAAAGTTTGGCATTGGTTTTACGTCGGATGCCCTTCCTGACACAACCCTCTGCATTTCTCCGGGCTTGGGAGCGGCATAAGGGGGAGAGACACTAGTTAGTGCCCCCCCCCCCCCACCCACCCCCCACCCCGCCTCATGGCTGCATTACATTTCATAAACCCTCTTTTTAAAAAAATCAACAGGAAAACAATCCAGTTTAAACCGGCCTGAGCGGGTTACACTGCTGCGCTGTCTCTGCTCAATGCAAACAGATTGTGAATTAGTGATAAAGTTGTCTTAAATAAAGAATCCCCCACCCCCTACCCCCGTGCTGGGTGAGCACTGATCATGAAATGTCCCTGAGAAGCTCCTGTTCGATCCGCTCAGCCTGAATGAAGAATCGCTATCGGACCTTTCTACCAGTTTTCTGTTTATTTCCCGTTTTGTTTCAGATTTCAGAACTTCAGAGCATTTATGCTAATCAGTGGCGCACTCATGTTGAAAAGCTGAAAGGTTTAGTCGGTAAAAATCCAAAACATCCCAAATCAAAGCCAAAATCTCTTAATGTCTCGTTTTCAGTCCCTTCATGCATCAGAGAATGAAGAGCACGCTGGAATGCTGCGTGCTGAAAGATCTATTTTATTAGACCTCTGAGTCCACGGCTTTTCATTTTCTAGGTCATGAAAGTCATGCTAAAAGCACATTTTCTTATAGTGATGTCATCAGCATCTGGATTCCATGAGTTACAGGATGATGCTAAGTGCTTGATTTTAACACCAGAAAACATTCCTACCCTCAACGCCAACATCTGACTTTCATTTTCTAAAAGCCTAGAGAGTAAAACATCTCTTTTTCCCTCCGCTTCATGTTAAGTTTCATGCTAATTTTTACATTGTAGAATGCTAAGTGCTAATTTTTTAATTTTTGTAAAGGATAATGTTTTATTTTATGTCATGTAAAATTCTTATTTTTATCTTGCGTCACATTAAAATTAATTTTATATCACATCATGTTAACTGCTTATTTTTGCTTTATTTTTGTTGATGTTGTGGTCATTATGCTAACTGCTAATTCTTTATAGTAAATAATCCTAGCTGATCATTTTTATAAAATTTGATGCAAATTTATCCGTTTTATATTACAGGTCTGGTGCATTATTCTTTATTTTCTGTGAAGCTGACTTTGAATGTTTACACTTTTTTGTTGTTATGCTAACTGTTAATCGAAATTGGGGCCAGTGGTGTAGTGGTTAATGTGCTGCACTCATGATCGGGAGGTTGAACTCATGGTCGCTTCACGCTATGGAAACCGGGGATAAGCACCTGCCTGATGAGCCACGAGGCTCGGGTGTAAACCCCTGACAGACCTACCTACCTACCTAATCTACATTAAATCATAACAACTGATCATGTTTATGTAAATTTATAACAGTTGTGATGTTGCAATAAGCACAAAGCACAGTTTTTTTAATTGTTCAAACTCTTAATTGCCTCACGCAATGTCACCACTTATATGTTGTTTTAACACACACACACACACACACACACAAACACACACACACACATATATATGTATATATATATATATATATATATATATATATATATATATATATATACAAAAGGACAGGACAAAGGCTTTCTATTGAAACTCCATTTATCACTACAGATCTGTTTCGAGGGGTGGTGAAACCATCCCCTCTCTTCAGGTGATTACAGAAGAATTCTTACATTCTTATTCTTCTGTAATCACCTGAAGAGAGGGGATGGTTTCACCACCCCTCGAAACAGATCTGTAGTTATAAATGGAGTTTCAATAGAAAGCCTTTGTCCTGTCCTTTTGTTATTTGCTCTACCAAAAAGTATTGAGCACTCCCCTACGGAAGGATCTACTCAGAAAATCCTATATATATATATATATATATATATATATATATATATATATATATATATATATATATATATATATATATATATATAAAACTCATTCTTAGATTGATAAATGGAAATACACTCAATTAAACACACACACACACACACACACACACACATACATACACACACACCAGTAACAGCACATCAGAGGGACAGCACATTTAAGGCGTTTTGGAGACAAAGTCAGAGAGGCTAGATTGAGATGGTTTGGACATGTGCAGAGGAGGGACAGTGAATATATTGGTAGTAGGATTCTGAGGTTGGAACTACCAGGCAGAAGGCCTAGAGCAGCGATTCTTAACCTTGTTGGCGGTACTGAACCCCACCAGTTTCATATGCTTATTCACCGAACCCTTCTTTATTGAAAAATAAAATATGATTTTTTTCAAATTCAGGACACAGGTATATGTTTTTACTGAGGCACCAAAATGAATCGTGCATTAACATCACTGTGTTCAAAGAACAAAACCAATACAGTGCATGAACTCCCCCATCACAACTACTTACATTTTTATGCGAGGTGCACATCTGAGTGTGTGCGTGCGTGCGCGTCTGTATGTGTGTATTTGTTTTATTTACATCTTTTGAATGTTTAAATGTTATTATAAGCATTTATCGTATTGAATATGTATTCATTGATATTATATACACATATACATGTATGTATACATCAGTCAGCGGGAGTTGATCCTACTTCGCAAATCCTGCAGATAGGACGCTGACTAGCATCACGTTCCGTTATATATATATATATATGAATCCATGTTGTACATATTCATCCGACCACTTTCTTTTTTTGCTCAACATAGTACGGATTAAAACATTAAGAAAGAAATCACACGACGTACCATCACAACAGTCACAAGTCAACTACTGAGCGCACCAAATTTCCTGCAGCACAGATTCACAAAGCAATGTAGCGTGATCACCTGCAGGCAATGATGGCCAAGCGGGGCGTGGCGTCATGAATATGAGTCGGGTGTGTGTCTTGACCTCCACTGAACCCCTGAGACTGACTCACCGAACCCCTAAGGTTTGATCGAACCCAGGTTAAGAACCACTGGCCTAGAGGAAGACCAAAGAGACGATTCATGGACGTGGTGAAGGAGGACATGAAGGCAGTTGGTGTAAGAGAAGAAGATGCAGAGGATAGGGTGAGATGGAGGCGGATGATTCACTGTGGCGACCCCTGAAGGGAACAGCTGACAGGAGAAGAAGAAGAATCTTAATAAGAACAAATGTTTTACACAATAAATCAGTGCTGAAGAATTGATCTGACATACAAACAGTTTTAATTTTCTATACATCGGTCCATAGAGCTGCTTCAGCTCTACACATCCTCCAGTTCCACACGTTCTCCATTCCACACGTCCTCCACTACTATACATCCTTCAGCTCTTCATGTCCTCCAGTTCCACTTGTCCTCCAGTTTTACATGTCCTGCAGTACTACACATCCTCCAGTTCTACACGACCTTTACTTCCACACATCCTCCAATTCCATGTCCTCCAGTTCCATACATTCTTCAGTCCTGCATGTCCTCTTACTCCCTTCAGTTGTATACAGCTTTTAAACTTATAAGTTACCACATTTGGCCTGAAACTCGAACTTTCCTCATTCCGTTCATCGATCATGACATCTCCATATATCACTCCGACAGCACAGCTTTATACCACCAATACCACCACCACCACCACCAACAACAACAACCTTTAACAGTGTTTCAGTTCCTGCAGGGATGAAACCAAAACCACCGAGATGGACATTTTCATTTCCGATGATTTACACCACCTGCCTTTCCAAAGAATAACCCACGTGGTCACATGACAACATTTTCCTTCACGCTCCATTGGAAGTTAACGACCAGTGCGGAATTCACCATGCCGTATTTGTTGGGTCTTTAAAAATCCGTATCCAAGGTGACTGCTAAAACGACCCCCCCTCCCCCAATCTGGCACAACACCTGGAGAGTGAAAGAATACCTCAAACCCCTGGAAGACAACTGAGAGATTCAACTCTAACATCAGTCATTTCTCATCTGCCATTTTCTTCCAAACACAGCAAATATTTTGGCCAAGTGGAAATGAAAAAATTCCCCAAACTCGCATGGCTGCCATTAACATTCCAAATGCTCTCTCGCTCTCTCTCCCTCCCTCCCTCCCTCCCTCCCTCTACAGTTTTGGCTCTCCACTATAAAGTGTCCTTGAGAGAACTTTGCTTCGGCTTCCTAGAAATACCACGAACCGCGGGGAAGCTCAGGGATTTGGAGAATCCGTTTATGATCCCACCACAGAGATAAACATGACCATACTGGTGTATAAACCCGACCCATCGCTCCTGCTGTCATCACATCTACATGAACCCCACAGCAGGGGATCTTCGGATTTTTATAAGAGCAGTGAGGTCCACATGCAGACATTCAGGGAATTTTAAATGATCTTTTAACTAACATCGATCAAACTGAAAGCATTGGTGATTTGAAAATACACAACGTTTGATGCGAGATCGCATTTAATCAGATCATTCCCAGTTAATGCAGGTATCTGACTGATGAATGTCCCTGAAGAGGGACAACATTTCTTGTTAAATGTGTAATGTAAGCTGTCGTCTCCTCTCAGTACTTTTCTCATTCATTAATTATCTGAATCGCTTAATCCTAATTAGGGTCGCTGGGACATAGGCACCCATCTCAGCCGACTCTCGGTGAAGGCGGGTTACACCCTGGACAGCTCCTTCCTGATAATGAAATAATTTCCAAAAATCTCTAAGAATGCTTTTCTGAGTCCTGGAGGTTCAGTCTCAATTTTACCAATTGTGGATAATCTAGAGGGTGGCAAGGTGAGTGGCACTTCCAGACCAAGAAGGACCTGGGTTTGAATCCCGGGCCCGACGAGGGCGTTTCCGTATGGAGTTGGCATGTTTTGTACTCCGGTTTCCTCCCACAGTCCAAACACATGCACATCAAGCTAACTGGCTGTTCTAAATCGCCCCTAGGTGTAAGTGTGAATGGCTGCGTGTGTGTGCTTTGCCCAATGATGAACTGGCAAGCTGTTCAGGGTGGCCTTCACCCAGTGTTGGCTGAGATAGGCTCCAGCCTCCCCACAACTGTAAAGGATTAAGAACAATAACAAAGTGTCTTCCAGAACCAGAAGATTTGTGATGTTTGTCTTTTGTCCCAGAACATTAAAATTATATTTAATATGGATCAGTAAGAGTTGATGAGTTGAAATGCAGTTTAATCCAAACTTCAAAAACAACTCCGAAATTCGGTGCATTTTAATATCATCAGGAGGAATAACATAAATAAACTAATAATAATAATAACAATAGCAACAACAACAACAACAACAACAATAATAATAATAATAATAATAATAATAATAATAATAGTTATAATCACTGTCATGAGTAATTAATTAATTAATTAATCCGCGTCATCCTCATGAGCCTGCAGTGAAATGTTTCTTTTATAGAAATGTTGAAATGATTGTGGAATGTTTAGAGGATTTCAGAAAGAGAACAGCAGCACAAACTCGGATCGATGAGGTATAACTATGGGAACTTAGGGCCTTTATCCCCACAGTGAAGCGGTGCATCACAGGGCATTGTGGGGCAACATGGGAAGACCTTTCTCCATGAATTACAAACAGTGGACAGAGAACATCCTGAAAAGGAGGATAAAAAAAAATCCCAGAAAAATTGATAATATTACATAACCTGTGTGTGTGTGTGTGTGTGTGTGTGTGTGTGTGTGTGTGTGTGTGTGTGTGTGTGTGCGCATGGATGTTGAATCACTGGAAGTATCCCTGAGACTCAGAGAGGGGTCGAGAAATGTTGTGAAAAGCCCACTGCAGGATCCCATCGATGGAAGTCTGGAAGAAACACACACACACACACACACACACACACACACACAGGTATGCACACTGATCTCCAACAGTAAACGTCGCATGTAGTGGCAGTTCAGTGTTAATTATATTGATTTGGACTCAATCTGAAGTCTCAGAGAAACTTTGTTTATTACACTTTAAAATGATTCACTCTTTATTCATTTATTGATTTTATTTTTGAACTGTTAATCCTACTGGGGTTGCAGGGAGGCTGGATCCCTTCTCAGCCAACTCGGGGAAATGGCTGGGTACATCCTGGGCAGCTCGCCAGGTCATTACATGGATCATCACCATCATCATCATCATTATCATCATCATCATCATCACACTGGGGTTCTCACCTCCCTTCCGTATGGATCCAGCTCTTCTTTGGCAAGCATCTGCTGTTCAGCGTGAACCGACCCCTGATCTGTACAGTGCTGAGCCACCTGAGGACCAGCCAAGAGACAGACGCATCTTTAGAAACATTTCTCATCTAATAAATTACTGAATGAACACACTGAGTGTGTGAATAGGACAAACCGCACATGTTATACATTATGCTTCAAAAAAAACAGGTTTACGTTTAAACCTCGAGGACCGAAAAATCATCTCTAATGTGAGTGTGAGTGTAAATGGTTGTGTGTGTGTGTGTGTGTGTGTGTGTGTGTGTGTGTGTGTGTGTGTTGTGCTGTGATGTGCTAAGTGTGAGGTGTTCAGTGCATATCCACCTTCAACCAGAGTTGGTTGATATTTTTGTATTTGAGGGCATGCTCATGTAGTTGTGTGCCTTTACATATTTATGAGTCACAGAGTGTGTGTGTGTGTGTGTGTGTGTGTGTGTGTGTGTGTGTGTGTGTGTGAGTGTGAGTAAGTGTGTAAGTGTGTGTGTGTGTGTGTGTGTGTGTGTGTGTGTGTACCTGCACAGGTCTTGATGTTGGTTCGGTCTCTGTCGGCCCCCAAGACCTCGAACACGTCCTACATCTCGCTCTTCCACTGTAAAATAAATGTATTCAGTGTATATGTTACATGAAGCATCTGTCTAAGTTGCCATTAAAATAATCCACAAGGAAATGGAGAACAAGATTTAATTCAAAGTAAAATTGAACACGAATGTGGGAGCAGAGTGATTGATACTTGGAGAAGTTGCAATGTGCGTGGAAGCTCTGCAGACACTCAGGACAGACGAGCAGTTCTCCTCGGCTCAGGCGGCAAATCCCACACCACTTTCTGACGCCCATCAAGTCCGAGTCTAGGTTCTGAGAACAGAAATACAATGGTACCTCACCTTACGAAAGTCTCAACAAACGAAAAATCCAGGTTACGAAACGCATTTTCCTAAAATTTCTGTCTCTGAATACGAAACAAATTCACGTCACAAAAGAACCATCTCAAAAATTCAAACAATGTGCGAGTTGCTCTCCCATTGACTATCTCCCAACATCCCACCCCACTGGCCTCCCATTGGCTATCTCCCTACATTCCACCCTGCTGGCCTCCCATTGGCTATGAGGCATGACGCAGCTCTCTCCCATTGGCTATTATGAAGCTGTATCTCCATAATACCCATGATGCTTTTCGTGTAAAGGACAGAGTTACTGTTGTTTCGTGAGTTTTTCGAGTGTGCTCATTACAACTTTATTTTTTGGCTCAGGCTTTTAACCTTGCATAGACATTTGTAAGATTATAACTTTGCTAAGAAGACATGGTCAACACATGCGCGCACACACACATGCACGCGCGTGCACACACACACACACACACACACACACACACACACACGCGCGCGCGAGCGTGTGATTCCCGGTGCGAGTGAAAAGAAGAAGCGGGCTTGTCTTCTTTTCACTCGCACCGGGAATGTGGTTGAGTGATATCGCAAAGGAATATGGCCAAACCTGTCTACCATCGGTACGATATTAAAGCAGAAGGAGGCCTTAAAAGGTATACTTTTATAATTTTTCAGGGTTTAGGGGGTAGTATTGGGGGCCTTGCAACGAATCATGCGTTTTACATGTAAAATGCAATTAAACTTACAAAAAATCCAGGTTACGAAACCACTTCTGGAACGGATTAATTTCGTAAAGTGAGGTACCACTGTATAGCCACAAAAGGTTCCAGAAATGCCAAGAAAGTATCTTGAAGAGACTTAGGAGGATTTTAGGTAGTTCACTTCTATAATAGTTCTTAGAACCTTATCTGCTAGTTGTTAGATACAGTAGATCCTTTTAGGACTCCTCTCAAGGACCAAATGAAAAATATTGTGGATTTTAGGTTCTCTCACTTAGACTTGTCACTCTCAGATGGAAGAACCTCGAACCATGTTCTAGGAATTGTTTCTGCTTGGGTCATAATCCGGTTCCACCTAAAACTGGAATGCTTTTAAGGGTTCTTCTGATTCTGAGAGGGGAAAAATACTATGGGTTCTGTAGAGTACCTTAAAGGTTCCTCCTGAGAGCCAGTTTAGAAATCAATCCACAGCTTTAGCTCTCTGTAAGGATTCTGCTTAAAATCCTCCCTGAGTGGAACTCACAGGATTATAGGTAGAGAATGTAAGGGCAAATTGTGCGTGCACGATTAGAGTTCTTATTAGTACCCTGATTGGAACTGAAACACTCGGTTATATTGATCTACGAAGAACCATTAAAGAGTCCCACAGAAGAGCAACTCAAGCATTCTTCAGGTTTCTTCCGGGAACCTTTTCTGACATGAAAACACTTTGGTATAGGGTTCCACATTCAATCTTTATGGGTTCCCTAAGACACAGACAACTGATGGAGGTGTCAAGGCTCAGGCAGTAGGGCCATAAAATGGTTCTCCATCGAACATTTTTCTGATATGGAAATAGCTCAACATAGAACCTTTCATAGTTCCTACACTGGGTCAAATGAGAAACCTTTAACAGATCTTAAAATCTTCAAATGTTTTTTATTAATACTCCATATGATCAGGCGAAGACTTTTGGGTTCAATATATAA
>CM045747.1:2907500-2932500 GCA_024760905.1 Plotosus lineatus | reverse complement strand
ACAACTCTGGGCAAGCATAGAGTACACCCTGGACAGCTCGCCTTATATTATAATTATATCATATCACTATAATTAGATTGTTTTAAATTTTGTAAATATTGTAAATTATTTCATTAATTTAAAGTCTTTTTTTGCTTATGTTGATGACATGGTCTGTACCAACGGTTTCTTATACATAACATCAGTGTGTTATAACGAAATATCAGACTGATGAATGCTGTGATCAATCAGTGCTGTTCAATCAGAATCAAGTATTTAAATGAGATGTATAATTAAAAAATAGCATGTATTATTAACTTGCAGAAATATATGAACCTGCAATTGATGCTCTCGCTAGAGCTCCTGCCACAGCAAGAATTCAACCTTTACACCTGTGTGCAATACAATATATATTACATGCATTATAATGGTGGCAGCTGTGGCCTAATGGTTAACGAGGTAGATCTGGGGCCTACAGGTCACTGGATCAATTATCGATTCGCTCAATCGATCAATTATTATTATTATATTATGTGTGCTTACTTTGTATGAGTTAAAAACAGAAGCTAAACTTCCCTTGTGGAATTAATACAGTATATCAAAAGAATAATAATCAAACAATAGAATTAGTACTTCTTTTATAAGCATGTACAGCTAATTCTTTCTATTTTACAGTTATATACTTTATCATCATCACACGCACTAAAATACCTTTGGGTAAATCAGCAAAGAGGGTTTGCAGTTTGGGGTAACTCTCCTGGTTATACTTCTTCGACAGATTGTTCCAGAAGGCCTGAAGGACGGAGAAGTCCTGCTCCAGCAGCCATGTTAGAAGGGAATACACTGCTTTATGGATCCCATCTTTTTCCTTCCTCTCCAGAGTTTCCTAAGAAAGACATTGAATAACGCACAGATTCAAATCATAATATTTACTATAAATGCAAAGATAGGGCAACAGACTTGTACAGTGAGCCAGTGAAGTTAAATAAAACATTACATCTCATTTTTTTCTGACAAAGCAGGCTTCGTATGATAATCATCATAAAAGAACGGGACCCAAAACTGAGCCTTGTGGAACACATTCACTAAAATTGAAGATATTATGTTTAGTCTCACCCCGAGGAGTCTATCAGATATGATGTCATGATCCGCCAAGCCATAAAGCAGTGGGAAAGGGTCGTGGATGGCCATCGCAATTTCCGTTCTGGATGTTCTAAGTTGAGATCGAAGCTCAGACTCTTCAAAAGCCTTGACGTGGGTCATGTCTCCTGAAGAACAGAAAAGCACTGAGAGATCTAAGGAGTCTTAAATATACATGTGGTTCAACCAACGTGTAAGTGGATGTGATATATGATATCCAATATTATTTCTCTCTATCTCTGGGAACAGTTTATGGATGGTGTAGATCTTCTTACCTGGGTCGCAGGTAACAAGAAACAATCAGATGGTGCGTTGATTTATCCATTATTTATTTACTGCTGTTGAAATCTCTATGCTGACCTTCAACCTTCAAGTCTCAGCCCTTCAGGGACCCAGTGGTACTTGTGGTGCATGGGAAAGTTTCTCTGGAATGCTTGGTTTGAAATCCTAAGGGAGTCTTTTTAATATTCAGATGTTCGGTCAAAGTCTGTCACAGTTTGGTGAGTTAATGTCTGGGTGGAGTTTTGGAAAGTCCACAGTTGGGCAATGAGACACTTTCATCCACGCAAAGCTCTCGATGATTCTCTTGGTCTTTACTCTGCACCTGTTTGTCAATACGACTAACTGAAGTGCATTCTGGCCAGGGGAACCCCACACACACTCCACATCACACAATGTAGCACTCTCACACACGTAGCCTCAAATTATATGATCAGAATTTAGGTTTCTGTCAACAGAAGATAAATGTCAGTGACAGAAAGAAACTAAATACACCCTGTAGAAACATATCTGTTTTCAACATTTATAATGTTTAATAATCTGACAACCTGGTCGTAGGCTTGGCTCGTTTTTAGGATGCTGGATGACAGATCCGAAGTTTAGGGGTTCAAGCAATACTATCAACAGGGTGTCACTGCTGCCCACCCAGGGCAGATAACTGAGTTATCAAAGTCCAGCCATGTCTATCACTGTCTGTGGTGTGAGGTTCATTTTCAGGAACCATTGCTGACTTTCGTAAATAGTAGGCCATGGAGATTCCATCAGTATGTTCCTGCCCTGCGATGGCCTGGCGAGCTGTCCAGGTGTACTCTACCCTCGCTGAGATGGGCACCAGCTTCAATTTAAATTAATCACTTCAGAAAATGAATGATGAATTAATTCTGTTCCAATGGCCTGAAACTAATTTATAAGTAAAATATAGCAACTGCCAGAGAATTCCTTTAGCAGCATGGTGGTGTAGTGGCTAGAACATCTGTCTCACAGCAAGAAGGTCCTGGGATTATATCCCGGATTTGGTGAGGACTTTTGTCATCAGCAAGGATCATGCATGGGTTTCTTCACATAATCATTAGGCAAACTGACTGTTCTAAATTGCACCCAAGTGTGAGCATTAATGGTTCTGTGTGTGTTGCCCTGCGACGGAATTGCAAGCTGTTCAGGGTATACCCTGCCTTTGTTCAGTCACCTGGACTTGGCTCTGATAAAATGAATAAATGTTGTTTTGGGGGGGGTTCGGGGGGGGGGGGGGGGGCTGTTTGCTTGTTACTGTGGTGGCAGTTTCTTCACCCAACAAGACGACATATTTATGTTCAGGTAAAAATATTTTCTTCGAATCTCAGACATGTTCCTTTAATACACAGAGAAACTGCCTTTAAATCAAAGAACCAATTCATCATCAAAGATTCCTCCAAATTTAATTCCCAGAAATTAAACCTTTTATTCTTATTATATTACAGCTATTCCTTGGCTTACATCATTAATTGTTTCCAGAAGAGACGACTTAAATCTAAAACGACTTAAATCAAATTAGCTTGTCTCTAGACTAGTCTAGGGTAGGCTACGCCAAATTTACTTGTACAGTGTATATATATATTATATATATATATATATATATATATATATATATATATATATATATATATATATATATATATATATATATATATATATATATAATAAAAATAAAAGGACAGGACAAAGACTTTCTATTGAAACTCCATTTATCACTACAGATCTGTTTCGAGGGGGTGGTGAAACCATCCTCTCTCTTCAGGTGATTATAGAATCAATAAAAAAAATATATATATATATATATATATATATACTAAATATATATAATACATAATATATAATTATAATGACTTAAACTTTATTTTAAATTTTTTCCATATATTTTTTGAAAACCGATGTATAATCGAGAACAACTTAACTCAAAATGTCTTAAGTCGAGGTATACCTGTATAATTTATTAAACAGCTCAGAGGTTCAATGCGGTGTCATCATGCACATCAGTTCATATTCACACTCACATCTCGGGCCGATTTGGAATAGCCAATTAGCGTAAAGTGCATATCTTTGAACTGTGGAAACCGAAGTACCCAGAGGAAACCCATGGAAGAATGGCGTGAACATACAAACTTCACATTGAGACACCATTACCAAACTTGGGAATCAAAACAAGTACCTTCTTGCTGTGAGGCGGACGTTACGCCGTGCCAACCTTCTAATGATTTAATATTTAACAAGCACATAAGACTTAACGAATGAATAGCGGCTCCGAATCGGTGTGAGTACAAGTCAGGATCACCATGAGATTTAACACAGAGTTTATTGACCTTTTCAGACAGATGTCATGCTCATAAATGGCTTTACAGAATGAACTGTAGTGTTCAGCTTGACCCCACATCGGCAGGTCCGATATCCATCCTGCGCTGAATGTACATACAAAACTTCAAAGCTGAAATGCTTCCTCACCTCATTGGTGCGTCATGAAAATACACGTTTACGTCACAGCTATATCACTGTTACTTTAGAAATGACAATTGCTCAGTGTGTGGCATACAGTACACTGCGTTCAGATGGAGTCATGTTTTCACCCACAGTGTGCATGAATGGCTCCCTCTAGTGGTATTCAATTCACAACATATTTTTCTCTCTCACGCTCTCCTTTTTAAGGGTAAATACTGCATCATTTCTGCCCTACAAAGTCTTTTCTAAGATATATACCAACATATCTGAGAGAAATGTCGGTATTACGAATAGTCTGGTGTTACTTCAATCTTCGTATCATCTTCATAAGGACTCAACAACTACATGATGGCTAACATGTTCGCTAATCTCAATCATTCGCTAGCTCTCCTTTTTTCTTTCTTCTTCTTTTTGGATTGTTTTCACAGCATCCATTTGAACACACCGTAAGTACATTATTGTACATGTGCATTTCGGTGTTAGATTAACAAAGGCACGCTAGTGTCACAAAAAAGAAACAAAAATAAGTTGATAAAGTAAAAGTTCACACTCCAGGGTATATATGGACATATTTATATGTGAGAGAGGAACCTAGTTGATTTAAAATCTGCTTACTTTAGTAATGTTTCTCCATTTCCTTCTGCTGCATTCATAAATGCAATATATCCTAAGAATTACAGCTGACCTTCAGGATGGCGGCCATTTTGGAAATGCTAATATCATGTTCAGTAGACTAAGCAATTGGGATAAAGTAACTAAAATTAAATAAGTGTATATTTGTATATATCAATATATATTTATAACATACAAACAGTGGTGTCAGTGCATTAAGGCAAACTTAAAACGACATCATGATAAAAAAATGAAGGATCCTATTCCTTCTGTACTAAGTAAACATTTCACATTCCTTCAACATATCGGTGCAACAACCTGAATATTACAGCGTGGACCTGAACCACGGCGTTTCCGTACATTCTCCATGATTATAAATGATAAGAATCAACATTCATCCTGGTGATACTCCAATGTGATGATATTCATTACATATTTCATAACTATATGACACTGAAACAACAAACAACATAAAAAAAAATTTAAAAAAATCCACCATAATGTGTCATGGAGCAAAAATGACAACAGACAAAGTAAACAAAAACAAAAATTTTGATCAAAATAAACAAACTTTCCTTTAACTCAGGCACACTGTAGCCCACGCTAACCTGAGGTAACTGTTGCTGTTGGATAGAGTTGGTCATGTTGTTTCAAACATACTGAAACAAACAACGACAGCATGATTTTTTAACAGAATATAGAACATAGGTTACCTGACAAGGATGACTGCGCTAACTAAAATGACCTCAGAATGTTTTTATGAAGCTCATTTTTTTAAACTAACTTCCTGTCTGCTGATAGGCAATCATGCTTACATTAGGTATTATTATCATGCTAACGTAGCTAGCTTTTTAATAGTATCTAAAGTTAGCGAACATTGTTAGCCGTTATGATCTCCAGATGAACATTTCCATAAAATGCTAACTGATCTAGCTCCTGATGAAGCTTCCATTGAGGATTGTTTGTATATTTAACTCATAAATATTCACATTTTCTGCATTATTTCTTCAGAATGACGCGTAACACAGTATTTATTTTAAATAAAGAGAATGAAATCTCACCTCAACTGCTGTCACTGTGCTGTTATGTTTTCTGGACTTTGCTTGGATTTTGGATTAAAAACAAACAGCAGTGTTAATGCATTAGCATTAAGTAACCTTTAGCTTAAGTATTAGCTGCTTTTGGCTTTTTACAATTATTAGCTTTGTATTAACTGACCCAGTAGCTACAGTTAACAAGGTTATTTTGCTTGGTTTTTAAATAGAGTTTTTAAAAGAATCAAAATATATATGCCTCCAGGTTTAAGTCGTAAAACAAAACATCATCAATGTTTGAGTAAATTTTTTTCGATAATTTCTAGCAGCTTCTCAAACTCTAATTGGCCACGACATAGCTGGCTGTCTCATGTTACAGGAGGTAATCACTAGCTGGCTAATTTAGCCAAAAACAAGTTTCGCTTGTGAATGCTTTTAATACATGAAAAAAAAAAATGTAACCCTTTTTGTCTCTGATCAACACATGTACTTGAGTCGGATTAGAAGCAAGCAAGTGTGCGACATTTCGCTCACCTGCTACATTATCCAGGCTGCTTACAACAAATGTTGAACTAAACATTGATGTTAGGTGTACCCAGCACTGAACCACACCATCACCCCAATCATACTTCGCAAGGTGAAAACCACAGAAGGCCATCCTGCACAACCCTGACTCATGATAATAACTAGCAAAAGGTTACAGGTAATGTTAAGGGGGCTCCTAGTGGTTCGGAGGAATTAAGACACTGATTAAACCACTTTTCGCTACACATTCTGTCCCAAATGCACACATTTTTAAAATCTAAATTACCTGAATCTTTCACCACTACTGTTTCTAATTAAAAATGTTTCGCAAAAATAACTGAACAGAAAATTTACTCGTTTCCTCATCTACCATCAACATGTTACATTACTGTAAAGTTGATAATGTATTCATTAATCTGTAACTGATTCATTCTTGATTTTTGGATGTAATCATATTAAATGTTTTCTTAGTCCGTGTTCTTTGGTATCGGCACTAAACACAGAGCCATTAGAAGAAAACGTAATTAATAACGTTAATGTTGCGTGTGAGAACAAAACTAAGTGAAGCCCTTATTATATCGAAAAAGTTATTTTTACACACACATCAAGTCTAATGATGAGTGCTCATGAAAATAGAAATACTATTTACAATACAGTACAGCGTGGCGGACCTTAGCGTGAACACTCGGCGCGAACAAAAGAACATCGGACCTTTTCAAATGACGCTGTTGTACTTTACAAAATCAGAGTAACCATGCAAAAAAGGATTTCATTACTGGTGGGAATAAAGAATTGAATTCGAGCTGTGGTCTTTAACATAACTGCTGATGATATCTAGGGAACCAGAAGACGTGACTGACATCAGAACTCCGCCTACATGCACTGTAAGGTTAAAGGAACAATCCTACACCCTGCTGTTACTTCCTGTTCCAAATCTCACTTGATCTAGAAACCTACAAAACGCAACATGACCAATGGCCTCACTTCGTTGTCCTTAATCACTCTAACAGCTCGTCTTTGTTTTATTTATTTATTTGCACGATGTCGTTACTGGATCGATGTGATGTGTTTTTGTTGTCTTTTCTTGGGAGACAGAAGGAGCCTTCAGTTCAGTCGAATGTAGAAAGCCTGCATCCAGTCGGAATGCTGAGCCGCGGGAAGTAACAGAAGAAGCAGGTGTCCATGAGGGGGCGCAGTACTAACACCAGCATTTGCTCTCACTGGCAGGAGGCTCCTGCGCTTTGTCCAGCTTGATGTCAATCACTGAGAAGTTAAACGTTAAAGGAAATCAATCGGCTTTCGTAACCACTTAAGCGCAGATAAGTGCTAGTGGTGTGAATCTGTCTTCCTAAGAAACTATTCAATCTTCAAATACAAGGAACATGAAAATCCACCATAGTTTACCAACGACATTCCACAGTAGATTTGTGGTAAAGTATCGTGTGGTACTGTACTTTTGTAATATACAGTGGTACCTCACTTTATGAAAGTCTCACCAAACGAAAAATGCAGGTTACGAAACGCATTTTCCTAAATTTTTTGTCTCTGGATACAAAACAAGTTCACGTTACAAAAGCACCATCTTAAAAATTCAAATGCGCCATTCAAACATTAAAACGTGTCATTCAAACATTCGATGCACGAGCTGCTCTCCCGTCAATGACGTTCAATCATCCTGTCCCGCTGGCCTCCCACTGGCTAGGAGGGATGATGCAGCTACCTCCCATTCCCTATCTCTCAACATCCCGCCCCGCTGGCCTCCCATTGGCTAGGAGGGATGACGCAGCTCACTCCCATTGGCTATTATGGATCTGCAGCTGCCATAATGCTTTGTGTGTAAAGGACAGAGTTCCTGTTGTTTCATGCTTTATTTCTTGACTCAGGCTTTTAACTTTACATAAACATTTGTAATTAGATTACAACTCTGCTAAGAAGACATGGTCAACGCACACACGGGCTCGAGTAATATCACAAAGGAATATGGCCAAACCCATCGACCATCGGTACGATATTGCGCGCACACACTCACATTCACACACACACATACGCACGCACACACACACACACACACACACACACACACACACACACACACACACACACACACACTACCTAACATGCACCTCACTGGAAGCCACATTCTGAACCACATCTTCCTGTCATCAGTGTTTCCTGTTGCAAGCTCGACGCTCTGACAGAGATACCGGCGCATCGAGCAAAGAGACGAATTCGTTCATACACACGAGTTGTTTGTGTGTAAATGCATCGAATCCTCATGTGAGAAAACTGCAGTGTGACATCTCTGTGAATTATGTTCCATGATCCACTCCTTCTTTACTACAACTAACAGGCACTGAGGCCACACCTCCTTTACTAAAACTGTCAGTTCTCCACTCCTCCCATGTGAATGATGAGTAACAGCAATTTGTGTCCTCATGAAAACTGATCTCATAAAAATTGTTTTAGCTGATAGCATTGTTTTCTTTTAGAGCCAGAGAGAGGGAGAGAGGGAGGGAGAGAGAGAGAGAGAGAGAGAGAGAGAGAGAGAGAGAGACTGGGGGCTGTATGAAAAGGATACTACCCTCCTTATTCGTCTCATCCAGATTCTCCATCCCGGGAAGAGCTGCAGCCACTCGCCGGAACAACTGAGAGAGAGAGAGAGAGAGAGAGAGAGCGAGAGAGAGAGAGACCCACCAAGTTCTCAAATCTGTACATTAATAATCATATTTATTTATTTATCTATTTATTCATTCATGTACTCATGCAGGTATAGACTGTTTAAAGGAATTATTCCTTGGAAGTGACCCAGTAATGAAATCACGAAACAGCTGGGTAATGAGGTACTGACTGAGTTTGAGCGATTGGTGGTTTTGGGTCATGCCGCTGATGCCTGGTGTGAGGCAGCGAGGGGACGGAGGTGTGCAGGTCAGTTCTCACCTGTTTCACGTTGCTGCCGGTTTTAGCGCTCGTCTCCATAAACATCACGTTCAGCTCCTTCGCCCTCTGCTCACCTTCCTCAATCGAGATTTGTCTGAAATCAAAACACACCACCAGTTAGAACACATCAACACCTCACCTTTTGGTAAGGAGCATGCAGGGGGAGGGGAGGCAGAGGTGCAGGGGTGGGGGCGGAGTCTAACCTCAGGCTTCAAGAAAAACATTTGTGTGAATGATGTCATGTGCGAAGTGGGCAGAGTAACCAATATGGAAATGACTATTCATTCATTAATTTTCTTAATCCCAATTAGGGTTGCAGGGAGGCTGGTGCCCATCTCAGGCGAACCTGGACAGCTTACCAGGCCATCGCAGGGCCGACACAGACACACACACTTCACACCTAGGGGTGATTTGGACTAGCCAATTAACTTACTGTACATGCTGTGGGACTGTTGGAGGAAACCAGAGTACCAAGAGTAAATCCATGCAAGCACGGGGAGAACATGTAAACTCCACACAGACCCGACATGGGAATCGAACCCATGCAAGCACGGGGACAACACGTAAACTCCATACAGACCCGAAATGGGAATCGAACCCATGCAAGCACGGGGACAACATGTAAACTCCACACAGACCCGAAATGGGAATCGTACCCAGGCTTTCTTGCTCTGACTTGGACGTGCTAACCACTATGCCATCTTTTTATTTTATTTATTTACTTATTACTTACTTTTTTTACATGTTCTGATTGTTTTAAGCGGCCCACTGGCCCGCCTCACAGCAGGAAGGCTCCAAGTTCGAGAGCATTGCATGCCTTCATTGTGCTTGTACGGGTTTCCTCTGGGTACAGTCATCCCTTGCCACTTCGCTATTTGAGCATCGCGGTCTTGGCACATCGCGGTATTTTTTAATAAAAAACAAAATAAAAAAAAGTTCATAAAAAATTCAAAATTCGTGCTGAAACTCACATGTAAGCAAGCGGCAGGCAGGGACCCAAGGCAGGCTGCGTTCATTGTTTCCAAACGACAGACTGAAGTGCCCCTCCTCCCCAGTTCAGGCAGGGACCGCCCACTCAACTCAATCTCGCAAGCTGATTGGCTTAGACGCGTGATGCTGTTGCCTCCCGCCCACTCAACTCAATCTCGCAAGCTGATTGGCTTAGACGCGTGACACTGTTGCCTCGCACATTCCCGCGGGATTTTTTTGTGATTTTGTGAACGTCCTGCACCGCGGGGAAGAGCTATTGTCAGAGTTGAGTACAGTTCTTAAAGTATTTATATATAAATTCTATTTAAATATTAATACATTACAGTATTTACATATGCATATAACTGTGTAATGTTTAATATACACTTCTTGATATTGCATAGGCGCGAAAACATCAACATGGTAGAAATGGGGGCGGGGGGTGGGGTGTTCCTACTTCGTGGTTTTTCGAATATCGCGGCCAGGTTTGGTCCACATTATCCGCGATATTCAAGGGATGACTGTACTTTGGTTTTCTTCAACAGTTCAAAGCACATTAGGCTGATTGGCTCTTCCAAATTGCCCATCGGTGTGTGAGTCACTGTAATGGTTATAAGCATGTTGGCCTTGCATTGGTCAGGGTGTACCCTGCTCTCACCCTGATTCAGCTGAAATAGGCTCCAGCGAATCCTAATAAGTGAGTGATAGTTTTAAAAGCATGTTGGGTCTGTAATATCATCTGTAACATACAGATATGGTCTGTAATGATTAAAGGGGTAATAATACAACGTAATTGTTGTTGTTGTTATTGATGATGCCTTTTGAGTTTATAATATGTAGGTTCTGATCAACATTAAATTTAAATACAAACATACAGAAATTACAGTGCATTCTTTAATAAATATAACCAAAGTACACAATTAGCAAATTACGCAGATTTTAAAAGGATTAAAATTAAATCACTGGCCTAATAAAACCATGAATTTCTTCTGACTCCGCCCACATTCACAAACTGACAGAGATCCCAAAGCCACAAATCATCTGGAGACCTTGTTTGTAAATAATAATATAAACGTAAAACCCGAACCTCTTCTCCTCCAAGTCTGTCTTGTTGCCAACCAGCATGATGATGACATCACTTCCTCTCTCCGTTCTGACATCGTCAATCCATTTGGACGTCAACTGGAAAGAGCTCACATCTGAACAACACAGGATGATGTTAATGTTAAGCTGATAGTAAACACGCTCTTGGAAAATCTGGGAGCTGTGGGCTGAACCTGCATCAGTGCTGTCACTCACTACAGAAGCGAGATTTTAAGATTTATAAAACACACTTTTACCCAAACATCTCACCGGAAGTTGGTACCAAGTCTGGAAATGTCGCTAGAAGGCGCTATAAGGATGATTTTTACTGTTGCCCAACAGAATGAATGGAGTTCGCTAAACTAAGTTTGTTGCTATTCGCTAAATTCAATTTTAATTTGCTAGAAAAGGTCAACAAGCCACAAAATGTCATGAATATGTTAATCATGCTCGGCACTGTTCAGCCAATCAGCGAGGTCTCTTTCATGTTTATATAAAGTATATGATGACAGGATATAGTGTCACAGTGTCCTAAAGAACAACGCTGTGTGTGTGTGTGTGTGTGTCTTACTTGTGACATCGTACACCACTACAGCCACAGTAGAGTCGCGTATATAGCTCGGGATGAGACTCCTGAAGCGCTCCTGACCCGCTGTGTCCCACAGCTGTAACCGGATCTGCAGTACCAACACCACATGCAAGCACTTAGACAAGTGTTTTAGAAGTCCACACACACATCCGTCTCCACAACCACCTCGACTTCTTACCTTAATCGTCACACCTAGCTCTACACTCACCTCAACATCTACCTCCAAATCTACCTACACCTTAATCTCCACCTCCATTTCCAGACCCACCTCTATCTTCACACCCACTTCCACCTCCACATCTTCCTCCATCTCAACTCTTACTTCAATTTCCACACACCTACCTATAGACTCTCATCCACACATACCTCCATCTCCACCTTCACCCCTACCTCCATCTCCACCTCCATCTTCACACTTACTTACACCTCCATACCCAATTCCTCCTCTACCTCCACTTCCACACTCATCTCCACACCCACCTGCACACCTACCTCTATCTTCACACCCACCTCCATCTCCACATCTACGTCATTCTTCACACCTGCTTCTATACACACCTCAACAGCTACCTCCAACATAATACCCACCTCCTAACCCTTTTTCACCTCTACATGAATTTCACCCATCTATGTACCTCAGTACTCTGTGCCGAACCCTGTATTAAAGTTTATAATATGATTGCAATTGCATATCTCATTAATCCGACACTGCATGTGAGTATATTTATCTTCTTTTCCTTGCGGCTGTTCCCTTCAGGAGTCGCCACAGTGAATCATCTGCCTCCATCTCACCCTATCCTCTGCATCTTCTCCTCTTACTCCAACTACCTTCATGTCCTCCTTCACCACATCCATAAATCTTCTCTTTGGTCTTCCTCTAGACATTCTGCCTGGTAGTTCCAACCTCAGCATCCTACTACTCTCTTCGGTCCTCTCAATGTCACACTTCTTAGCTAACCTCTTCCTTTGTACACACTCCTGCACTTCCTCATCCCACCACCAAGTCTCCTTATCTACTCTCCTTCCAGATGACACACCAAGTATTCTCCTATCTGTCTCCCTGATCACATTAGCTGTAGTTGTCCAGTCATCTGGAAATGCTTCCTGACCACCCAAAGCCTGTTTCAACTGCTCCTTGAAGACAACACAACACTCTTCCTTTTTCAGCTTCTACCACTTTGTCTTCTGCACTGCCTTTGCCTACGTCACTTTTCTCACCATCAGCGTCATCCTGCACACCACCATCCTATGCTGTTTGGCAACACTCTCACCCACTACTACTTTGCAGTCACTGACATCCTTCAAATTACATCACCTGCACAAGATGTAGTCTACTTGTGTGCTCCTACCTCCACTTTTATAAGTCACCCTATGCTCCTGTCTCTTCTGGAAGAAAGTATTCACCGCTGCCATTTCCATCCTTTTTGCTACCAACATCTGTCCTTCTGCATTCCTGCCCTGGATACCAAACCTTCCCATCACTTCCTCATCCCCTCTGTTGCCTGCACCAACATGTCCATTGAAGTCTGCCCCAATTACCACTCTTTCACCTCCATCTCCCTGTACTCCTGTGTACTCTGCATGTGAGTATATTTATATAAAATATCAACAGATATTTCATATTAGCATTTTGCTATTTGGTACTGCATAATCCACCATGTATATAATCGTGTATACTAGTATAAACCTGCATCTCTCCTTGTGCTCCTGAGTGTGTGAGAATTTACACATGAGAATCAATGTAAATTTCTATTTAAACTTTTACATTATAACAATATATTTTTGTTGGAATAATTGTACATATGAATTACCACAACTCTAATTTAACCTGTTTTGTTACTTGATAAGTATAAATGTTGGAAACTGCTTGTTGAGGTATTTTGCAGAAACATCTCTATCTTAATGGGAGGCAGCCGGGTGGAAACAACCTTGAAGTTCTCACACAACAACAGGACGACTCCCTCACTGCAGCTGGATAGAGAGCTGAAATGAACATTCTAAACTAGACAAAGTAGATAAGCACAGAACAATGATGAAGGTCATGATGCTGATTCACATACACCCCTCCCCTTTAGGAAATCAATATGACATGTGTAACTAGAAATCACCCTGATGGAATAAAAGAGGTTCTCAGTCAGGTTTCAAGCCAGAGCAGCGAGGAGACTTGTAATTGGCTGTCAATCTGACTGCTCTCCTCATATGAGGATGAACTTGACTCTCTGTGTCTTCCTCCTAATGAGTGTGTGCGTGTTTTTATGATGTCTGTGTTGATTTAGAACCTGACAATTTTTCATTGTAACAACCTAGAATGTTAAAACAACATTAAAATAGATTGTAATACGTGAAAATGTTTACATTATAACTTGATTTTTTTAATATCAGAACAACATGGTGTTTGACGCTATAACAATAAACGTTCCACATTATCAGGTGATATTGACTTGAGTGATAACAATACGCTGCCAGAGATAAACAACAGCGCTATAGTGGAAATGGAAATGATAACACGTACTAATCTATTTTACATTTTATCAATGAGGCGATACATGTGATACAAATGATACTACGATATTTTATAGAAATTTTTACATATAACATTATTCATCACGATATACTGTATATTATGTATATACTACAATAATATTATTACACTATTAAAATAATGTTGAAAGATAGAAAAACATGGCAGCACATGCAGACTTCATGGCACCAGGGGGCGACCACTTGCATTTGTGCACCCACACAAAGTTAGCACTTTTCGATAAAATATTCATGACATAATAATACAACCACTAATGCAGTTCATTTCTGGACGAAAGTTGATTTTTTTTTTTTTTTTTTTGCTAAATGCAATAACGAGATGCAGTATTCGGTGAGTCAATGATATAAATGGTTGTCTCATAATAGTAACAATTAATCAATACAGTTGGCCCCCAATTTACGAAATTAATCCGTTCCAGAGCCATTTTCGTATTGCTGGGATTTTGTAAGTAGGGGTCACATCTTACATGTTAAACGCCTAATTCGCTAATTCGTTCCAAGGCTCCTGTTCTTGGACTCTCTCTCTCTCTCTCTCTCTCTCTCTCTATGTCCTTCACTTGTGGGCGCGCTGCAGGCCACACCCACAAGACATGAATTCAAAGCGCATTCCCTGCTTGACAAACGCAACTTTAATTTGATTCCTTGAGGGATCGGGATGCCAGATGAGCTCAAATGAGCCCACATTTATTAAACATTTACTGAATTAAACAATTTTAAAAAACCATATATATATATATATATATATATATATATATATATATATATATATATATATATATATATATATATATATATATTTTTTTTTTTCTTCTTTTTTTTTGGGGGGGGGGGTATTACCCCCATTTTTTTGCTGATATTAGTAAGTAATTACCAGGATACGTAGTGCACTGTACTGTTCAATCTAGCGACTGATTTGCTAGCAGACATAACAATCTAGTGAAATATTAGGTAAAACCTGTAGGCACATGGTGGTGTATCATGGCGCACGTCTACACACTGAGACGATCTCACTGAAGTACGAAGAACAGTCTCTTACCGTTCGATCTTCCAGGTACATGGTTTTTGATAAGAAGTCGATCCCAATGGTTGCCTAGAAACAGACGGTAAAACATCACGTCAGTAACGTCCATGGCAACATACCCGGAGAGCAGAGCAGAGGATATCAAGTACCTGGTAAGTGTTGTCAAAGCTGTCATACATGAACCTGGTTATCAGGGACGTTTTTCCAACTGAAAGATAAAACATGAGAGGATAACATGAATTGGTTTCCCGAGTGCTGCGGCGACTAGGTGCGCGACTATTAACCTGAAGATCGTAAGTTCGAATTCGGTTTAATGCCACAGCCATCAATGACTGGGAGTCCACTGGAGCTGATTAGCCGAGCTTTCATGGGAGAGTGGGAGGGCATACCCTGTCACTTACCGCGATCACCAGCCAATCATCAGCCTCTGTGTGCTTACTCAAATAACGGGGCAGATAGTACTTTCCCTCAGAGTCTGTCAGACCCACCCCCAAATACACATGCACAGCAGTTTGAAAAGAGGCGAGTGGCCAGCATCGCATGTCACACAGGGGGTATGTTGCACGCTTTCGCCCCTCCCTGATCAGCGGTGGTCGTGTGATACAGAAGGTGATACGTGATGGGTGGGAATTGGTTACGACTAAATTATGGAGAAAATGGGGAAAAAAGAAAAAAAGAAAAGAAGCTATTATCAACGATACCTTCACTTGTGTTGTTTAAATAACTCTAAATTAATAGCAGAATTATTTTTCACCTCTCCAGAAACTACCAGCCAGATTTACTGAGTACACAAAGTTAAGAGTTCCGCTTCAATCCTGTGGGTGTGGCCAATTACTGTGCCTGGTCTACCTCAGACTTGGTTTGTTTATTTTAACAAGACTAACACAATCTACCAAGAGTCTCTGACTAAAATGTACCATCCCACTGCTCTGGCTCTGAACTCTTTTATTCAAATAATGGCGCAGTCAGCAGTGACCAGATAAATCCATCCATCCATCCACCAAACAGCTTAATCCTCTTAGTGTCAACAGTCGATCACTTCAAGCGCGTCTTAAAGACACATCTTTTTAGACAGTTTTAAACTCATTCATTTGAATTTTATGTGTAAGTAATTGTATTTATAATGTGTATTTTTATCATTTTTAAGCATTTTTCCCCTTATGTTTATCAAAATCTTATGTTTATCTTTTTATGTTGTAAAGTGCCTTCGAAGATTTTTATCAAGATTGGCGCTCTATCAAATAAAACGTTTAAGTTTAATTTCAGTGTCGTGACCTCAGCTGACTCTGAGTGATCACAGGCTACACCCATCCTTTCACGCTCACACAAGCACACGGAGAACATACAAATACACAGAAACACCCTCCATGCATGTGGGACTCGAACTCAAGACCTTCCTGCTGTGAGGTGGACATGCCACACTCGCCGCAAAGCCACTGCGCCACCCAACCTGACCAGTGGTGCTTTATTCATTTAAATAATCCCCGCCTCTAAAAGATCCTCCTTAAAAGGGACCTGCCAATAATTAGATAAAAACTATTCATGCTTGGACAGTGGTGGTCTAGTGGTAGAGGGCGCTGGATCGCTGATCCAAAGGTTGGGGGTTCGAGTCCCCACAAGGTTGTCACTGTCCTCCCCAGTGCAGCTAACTGGGTTATCAAAGGCTGGCCATGTCTCTCACTGTCTATGGTGAGAGCTTCATGTAAAAGAACCATTGCTGACTTTCAACAAGAGTAGGTTGCAAAGCCGTCGGCTTGTGCCTAGTGAGCTGTCCAGGGTGTACTCTGCCCTCGCCCGAAGTTGGCTGGGATGGGCGAAAGCCTTCCCGCGACCCTAATTAGGATTAAGCGGTTACAGAAAATGAAAATGATGAACTATTCATGTTTATGTTTTATCTTTCCTCTGAACAGGAGGGTTTCCGATGCTAAAGGAGGTTCGTGTGCACGACACAAACTGTTAGTAAACCTGACCTTGAATTTTGAAATAAACATAAATTTAAATATAAATATATTCCTGTGTGGTCTGAGGGACTTTTTCCGAGGGCTTGCTCATTAGGGATGTGTAGGATTTATAAAAAAAAAGTTTAAATGTCTAAATTAGTTTTTAAATTTGTTTCTGCTATAACTGTGTAAAGCTGCTTTGCGACAATGTCAGCTATAAAAAGCGTTTACTAATAAAATTAGGATTGTATGGAAATATGGCAGTGCTGTGGCAGTGGGCAGATGCTTCACATCTGCACGGGAAAATGAACGACCCCGCCCTCCATGAGTTTCCTGCTGCCTTGCAGGTCGGCCTTGGCTGGTCAAAGGCTATGGGAGTAAACCCAGATAGAAAATCCGGTAAGGAGGCCCGAAGGCAGTTGGCCGAGCTCTGCGACGCCCTCTGACACCTCCTGCAGCCACGCTGGCACCGGCTGTACTGGCTTGCCTTTCCGCCGGACCCTGCCAGCAACGCCAAGAGGGGGATCCTGGCACTGGGCACTCCAGGATCTCCATACCACTTGCCCAGGCCTGCAAACTCCATTGTCTCTAGAGACAGACGGATGCCAAGATGGCAGTGCTGGTAGTAGGATGATGGATCACTGATGGTGGAGGTTCATAAACACAGGGGTCAGCAATCCGTGGCTCCGGAGCCGCATGTGGCTCTTTCACCTCTCCATTGTGGCTTGTTGGCTTTCAAAAATAATGAATGTTGTACTTTATGGTGGCTAACGGGTACAAATGTGCTTCATACACAAAAACCACTTTGTAACCAAAAAAAAACTGCAAAAAAAATGCTGCTTATTTACCCACAACAGAAGCACTCCGGTTTCCCAGGGGTTACAGAGTTAAACCAGCTTTCACCTGAATGACGGGAGAGTCTGCTTAAGGCAGAGTCCTGCAACGGTCGGGTACCCACAGGTACCCAGAGGGTAATTTTGAAGAAAAATGCTCTTTTAGTGTTGAAAAAAATTACATAGGTGAAAATGAGCAGTCACGGGTGTGTGCGGATATTTATTTGGTGTAGGCGGGGTGATGTTGTGTGTTCTTGTGGACATGGCTATCTTTATATTAATCAGCTCCATTGAGAGTCTCAGTGTTTTTGATCTGTTGTGTTGGTGGAGGGAGCATGCCACGAAACCCTTGTGCCCATGGCAAGGAGTGTTCTCGCCATCCCAGCAGCAGCGCGGCGAGCAAGAGCGATTTCTCTGCCACCGGGGTTTGTAATCCAGGAACAGAGATAATAGCTGAAGTAAGAGACAGTGAATGAGATTTGGTTTATGCATAGCAATCTCCGAATTAAATAACTCTCCTCCCAGTGACAAAATATAAGACTGGGTGTGGTTCAGTCTCCACTCTGAAAATGGGTCGGTCAGTGAAGTATTAAGCATTAATATTATTTTTTAAAATGTTGAGCAGGCTCCTTCTTAAAATAAGTCTTCATACACTTTTCTGTGTTGTTTTCATTTATGTAAATTAAAATTATGACGAAACAACATTAATATAATGAATAAAGAAAAAGAAGATCCCACAAAGGGAGTGATGGTGAGGTAGGCGACCCAACCCGTTACCACTTCTGGCTGAAACCCCATCACACACGTCGTGGGATAGATATTCTTTTTCTTTATATAAATACTAAAAGAACTCAAACACATTCACTCATTTTCTGAACCGCTTAATTCTAATTATGGTCGCAGGGAGGCTGGCGCCTATTTAACTCAGGACAAGGGCAGAGTACACCCACAACAGCTCGCCAGGCCATCGCAGGGCAGGAAGACAGTGGCTCTTTTACATGAACCTCTCACCATCGACAGTGAGAGACATGGCCAGCCTTTGATAACCCAGCTCGCTGCAATGGGGGGACAGTGACAACCCGTGGAGAGTGGGGCTTAAACCCCCAACCATGGGATCAGTGATCCAGCGCCCTTTACCACCAGTGCCTCAGCACTCAAATGGACTTTAGGAATTTTCATTGAAAGTAACTTTTTATTCAACGTCTTTTTTTAAATCGAAGTGTTTTTGTTACAAGCAGAATTGTAATTTATTTGTCTCACTGCAGTCATTTAAATCAATGCAACACATTGTTTTTTATATTAACATGAAGGAAAAAGGTGATGAAACATTACATGCAGTGTTATTTGATTTTAAATGTCAAAAAACATTTGTCGCTCCCAGTGTTTTCTTTACTGTGGAAAACGGGTCCAAATTGCTCTTTGAATGGCAAAGGTTGCCGAGCCCTGATGTAAAAAAAATCACACTGACTTTCAACAAGAGGAGCGGCACAGCTGTCATCATTTTTTTTGCCCCGCGATGGCCTGGTGAGTTGGTTGAGAAGGGCACGAGCCTCCCTGCGACCATAATTGGGAATTAAGCGTTTCAGAAAATGAATGACTCAATAGAAAAATATATTTATTTATTTGATGTTTTTTCATTTTAAATGTGCTTCTGAATTGCAGCATAGTGACATAGTGCTTAGCACGTTTGCCTCACAGCAAGAAGGTCCATGGTTTGATTCCCAGCTCAGGCGTTTCTGTGTGGAGTTTGCCTGTTCTCCCATACTTGCGTGGGTTTCCTCTGGGTTCTCAGGTTTCCTCCCACATTCCAAAAACATGAACAGTAGGTTCATTGGGTTTTCCAAATCACCACTAGGTGTGAGAGTGAGTGGTTGTGTGAGTGTTGGCCCTGCAATGGCCTGGCAAGCTATCAAGGGTGTACCCCCGCCCTTGCCCAGAGTCGGCTGAGATGGGCACAAGCCTCCCCGTGACCCTAATTAGGATTAAGTGGTTCAGACAAGCAGGGATGAGAGTGAGTTGTGATGAAAAAAATCTGAAGAATTAGCCTGGGGTCTGGGGGGCGAGGCCCCTGGGAGCTCATGAATTTTAGAGATTTTTTACTTTAAAAACCATTAATTTTATAATCAAAATTTTACAAATTTTGTTAAAATACCATCCCCTGTTTGCTTACAAAATTGACACTTATTGCCACTTCGTTCCTGACGGCTGGGCGAATTCCGATTTGGTTGAACTCCGAATCCAGTTTTCCCATTACAAATACTATAAATGTTCTTAATCCGTGCCATCGTCTTTTGAACAGACGTTAACGGTACCGTAACTCATACCATCGGTCCTCAAATTAAGTGAAAAAAATATTGAATACAGTACACTATGTTACAGTCTGTGTTGTGAGAGACTCTGGTTTTGGAGGCTCTCTCTCTCTCTCTCTCTCTCTCTCTCTCTCTCTCGCTGTTGAGGGGCGTGGCTGTCACACGTGGGTGGGGTGCTAAGCACACACACCTGATTCCACTTAGCAATCACTGGGCTTCTCTAACAGTGACTACAATTTCCTCATGCTTTAGTGCCTTCCCTGTGAACAATAAAGCTCATCTGTTTTCATCACACCCTGTCTAATGCATTTTTAGGTCCGGCTTAATTTTCCTGGTGTCACAGAAGGGGTGGAAGATTCTGTGATGCCAGGAACATTCAGCTGAACCCAAAAATGCAGGACACAGGGTATGATGGAAACGGAGCAGCTTTATTATTCACAGATAAGCTGTTGCCATTAGTTTATATTTGGTGTACAACCAATGTGTCATGTTGTGACTAGCCTCTGCATTGGTATTTGCTGAATGACAACCAATCCGCATTCACCTTCTTAAACCGCCTTCCCACACTACATGATTGGTTCTTTGCATGTGTGGAAATATAGAGAGAAAAAAGTTACTGCAGCAATACAGTGGTACCTCGGTACTTGAACGCTTTAGAGGTTGAACAAATCGGAATTTGACCAAAAAATCCAGGTTTTTTTTGTCCCGTTGGGCGACCAAAATTCGGATGTCGAACACTAAAAAAGCGCCAGAAAAAACGAGACCAAGAGGGAGGGGAAATGCACACTTTCCGGAAGTTGTTGATATTATATATCACTCTGATAAAGCTAGCTCTGTTCCGGGGAAGTCCGGAAGTTGTTGATACTATGTATCGCTGTGAACACCTTTAACAATGAGGTCATGAACCACTTCCATAAGGTTTTGAAAAGAAGGCAGAAACAAGCCACGTTAGAAATGTTCAAGAAAAGAAAGGGACATCCTGAAGAAGAGTCATACATTCCAAAGCAAGTAGCAAGAGAAAAAAAACACCTTTGGCTGATTCACCTGAAGCTGTTATGGAAGGGAATCCGCTTCCTCTCTCCCTCTCTGTTATGGAAGGGGATCCACCTCCTCTCTCCCTCTCCAACATTTACGTATGCCAACTGCTTACCACCACAAAGGTAAAAATTCTTATCTTTATTGTTGGTATGCTTTAACTGTACTGTGGTTTTTATTTTAGTGTGTTATGGTCTGTTTTGTGACAGATTCTGGTTTTGGTGGCTCTAACTCTCTCTCTCTCTCTCTCTCTCTCTCTCTCTCTCTCTCTCTCTCGCTGGACAGGGGCGTGGCTGTCACACGCGGATGGAGTGCTAAGCGCACACACACCTGATTCCACTTAGCAATCACTGGGCTTCTCTAATAGTGACTACGAAAAGCGTAATTCCACCAAAAAGCAGAAAACTCTCATCCTTGGACAAGGAATGAATAAATGAATGACTGTAGATTCCAGGAAAATAACTGGCAAGAAAATAATGAAACCTTTTTGATGATGCATCCGCGACTAGTCAGTGTAAGTGTTTCTGCAATTACACAAGTATGTTCCTACCTCTAAGGAGCGTGTCCTGTCCTTATTACATTAGTAGCCTTTTTTCATTCATTCATTTTCTGAACTGCTTAATCCTAATTATGGTTGAGGGGAGCCTATGCTCATCTCAGCCGACTCTGGATGAGGGCGGGGTACACCCTGGACAGCCAACACTCACACAACCATTCACACTCACTCTCACACCTAGGAATGATTTGGAACAGCCAATTAACCTACTGTGATGGTTTTGGACTGGGGGAGGAAATCAGATTACCCAGAGGAAACCCACACAAGCCCAGATAACACCAGGCATCCTGAACATTCTTTCAACATTTAATCCTATTTTGGGACAAGGCGTTCCATTAGGTTTTGGGTTGTAACTGTGGTGATTTGTGGCTGTGGGAGAAAACCAGAGTACCCAGAAGAAACCCATGCAAGCACAGAGAGATCATGCAAACTCCACACAGAAACACCTGAGCCCAGGAATCGAACCCAGGATATTTTTGCTGTGAGGCAGATGTGCTAACCACTGCGCCACCATGAGCAGGTACATAAAAATACCTGTGATCTATCATCATCATCATCATCATCATCATCTTCCACTAAGTCCAGGGTCGGGTCGCGGGGGCAGAAAACTAGGCAAAGAGGTCCAGACATTCCTCTCCCAAGCCACTTCCTCCAACTCTCCCAGGGGGACACCGAGGTGGTCCCAGACAAGCTGAGAGACATAGTCCCTCCAGCATGTTCTAAGTCAACCCTGGGGTCTCTTCCCAGTTGGACATGCCCGAAACACTACACCAGGGAGGCGTCCGGGAGGCATTCTAACCTGTGGTCTAATAATAATAATAATAATAATAATAATAATAATAATAATACTTTGTTATCTTAAACTGGAATACCATGTGTCTGTGAGGAGTTTCACATGCTAATGCATCGGTGATCAGGGTGAAAACGTGAGGAGGTTATTTTATGAATTCTTTTCCGATCGTCTCTCAGAATGACACGACACTCCTGCATTCCCGAATGCCAATCATACGCAGGGCGTGTTCACGTCAAACAGGTCAGTCCTGTTCCGCAAACCAGCTTCAGCAAAACAGGAACATCTACACACACCACACGCCACAGGAATGTCGCTGATACACTACAATGCACACAATCATAATACAACCATGGATACTATCACAACAGGAAGACAGACAAAAGGGGCGGAGCCAAAAAAAAGCAGAGTTTGGTTTCGGTTCGATTGGAAAATTGATTGAATGCCATTTGTGATCTCGAATTCACAGTCCTCGAAGACCAAAGACATTTATTTGTATTACTTTATGTGAACTTCAGGTGCTGTTCCTTCAGGAACCGCGGAGCGCTCATCTTATCCGTAACATTATTTAATCAGTGGTACAATCCGTATTCTGATCGCCGCTTGTCTGTGATTTCAATGCAAGCTTTGCTGGGTTTCTTACCAGTGATGCACCAATGGTCTCTACTATTTCGTTCCATCTCCTGCCTGACTTTTTTCTTTATCGTGTCTCTATCAGTGTCGGGTCAAAGCTCAAGTAATATCTTTGATAAGAAATATTTCAAAATTTATCAAACACAAATACTGTGTCTTTGATTAATGTTTTCAGAAAGGTCCTGGGTTTAAGTCCTGGGCTGGTGAGGGGGTTTCTATGTGAAGTGTGCATGTTCTTCCCGTGCTCGCGTGTGTTTCTTCTGGGTAATTCAGTTTCCTTCCACAGTCCAAAAACCTGCACATTGGGATAACTGACCGATCCAAATTTGCCCTGTGTATTGGTGTGAGCCTGAGTGGTTGTATGCATGTTGGCCCGACAATGGTCTGGTGAGTACCCACCCCCGCCCAGAGCCGACTGAGAGCTTCACTGAGTTGCTGTTTGTGAGAAGATTCATAATTTTTGGTAGATTTTCATCAGATAGCGTTTGAGATTCTGGATGTTCACTTTATTGTGTTCCCAATGTCCAAACCACTGATACCTCACATGAACCGCCCAGCACTGGTTCCCAGCACCAGTGCAGACAGAAATTAATGTTGTGAAAGAAAGCTGAAGACACGTCAGATCACAAACGCCACACAATTACTCCGTAGAAAGCATCCAAGATAACTGTGTGAATTTGTCACAGTAGCAAATTTGCATAAAATTAACATCAAGTGTTAATTCAGCCTTCACTCGAAGATACCACGGCAACATCGAGAGTAAACAATCTGCTGCTTGTTAGAACTGTTTATACTGCATTGAGTCCCGCTCCACTGATTTGATTGGTCCAGCAATGTCTTCAGAGTAATTATATTTCCCATAATAGAGTGTGACTTAAATTGAATTAAATTCCACCTCCTACTAGTTTGGAACAGTTCCGCGTGTCTCACACTCGGATGGTTCACCGCACTGACCTTCCAAAAATATGAAGGCAAAACAGCCTCACACGCTGGCGGGTTTAACAGCGGCTGCTTGGGGGCTCATCAGGCCGGAGCTTATCCCCGGTTTCCATAGCGCAAAGCAACCAGGAGTTGAACTCCTCCTGGATGAGTCACTAATACATCGCAGGTTAAATTCCCAGTATGTTTTACTGGTACCCATTTACACTGCTGGGTGAACAGAGGCACACTTGTGGTTAAAACCTTGCCCAGGGGTCTTAGCACAGTGAGGGGTCTAAGTGGGATTCGAACACACAACCTCCTGATCATGAGCTCAGTACCCTTACCACTACGTTGTCGGCCCCACAATTAACGGTGGCGGAGTGCGGTTTAAAAAGCTAGTGTTGCAGTCAAACGAGAGCTCAGCAGGTGAAAACAGTGTGGATGGGTTGTAATGAGGTTGTGATTAAGTTGTAATGAGGTGTACTCAATGCGGTTCAGAAAGACGGTGAAAAGTGAAACATGGCGGCTATCAGGCAGCTAGATGCTGATATGCGGTTTTGAGAACTGCTGTGAAATTTCAAAAATTTTAAAATCCTGCGGTTTATGATGATTAGTGCCGATTGAAGGCGGAACACCAGCATGGTGTTCAGACGTCATTGTGATCCAGAATGGTTTAGAACTGCCTTGTGTGTGGCCAGCTTTACCGTGATGGTGACAATGACATCATCATCCAAAGGGTCAATTTTACCTCGAAGACTCCAAGTGCTATAAAGTGAGAGTTGGTTCCTATTGCCACTTAGAGGTC
>CM045747.1:2860000-2902500 GCA_024760905.1 Plotosus lineatus | reverse complement strand
AGTTGTGACAGGAAGGCCATCCGACCTAAAAACCTCTAACAAATCAAACGTGCGGATCAGATGATTCTCGTAGCGACTCCCGAGTAAAAGGGAAAAAGCCGAAAGAGAAGAAGAAGAATCAATAAAATGAAATGTGCATTATTACAAGTATCAGGATGCACATTCTTTCATCGCAACCTTTCAATTCTATTGTTATTAAATTACAGGTTTATTCTCGGAACATTGCAATTAGGATTTTATTTTCAACATTTCAACTTTATTCTTGTAACTTTACTATTCTATTTTCACAACTTCATGACATTATTCTTATAATATTACAACTTTATTCCCAGAGCATTGCAATGATTTTCCTGCAACATTACAGCTTGATTCTCATCTTCTTCTTTTCCCTTCAGGGGTCGGCACAGCAAGTCGTCTGCCTCCATCTTCATGGAAGTCATATTAATGATTGGCACGTTTGATTTGGTTCATGGGTTTTTACGTCGGATGGCCTTCCTGTCACAACCCTTTTTAGCGCGGGACAGAAACACGCTGACGGCTTTGCAGCTCCTCTTTACCAAAGTCAGCAATGGTTCTTTTACATCAACCTCTCACCATAGACAGTGACAGACATGGCCCGCCTTTGATAACCCAGTTCGCTGCACTGGGGGGGACAGTCACAACCTTGTGGAGAGTGGGACTCGAACCCCCAACCTTTGGATCAGCGATCCAGTACCTTTGAGCACCAGGCCACTACTGCCCCGAACTTGATTCTCATAACATTACGATTTTATTCACGTGACATTATTATTATTATGTTCTGAGAACATTACCACTTTATTTTCATAACATTCCAATTTTATTCTAATAATATCATGATTTTATTTTCATAAAATTTAAATTTTGTTTGAATAACTTTATTACTTTATTAGCATATGATTTTATTCCTGTAATATACTGACTTTATTCTCATAGCATGACGACTTTATTCTCAAAATTCCAGAATTTATTTTCTCACTCTGGCCCTAATACTTCATAGTAGAATTATAGCAAAAAAAATTCCTTGATGTTTTTTCGAATCAATGTTTTTAAAGCATTAAACAGCCAACTTTGAGGGCCCCATAACACATTTGTAATTTTCCCTTCAACCATTTTCACAAAGTTGAAAGTATAAGATTATTTAGATATATAGTTTTGGTGTGCTAAAACTTGGAAGAAATTGGAGGGACTGCTAGGGATAGATGCCCGGCAGCTCAGGAGAATGATGATGGACAGGGAGAACTTTCTGCACTTCATTGATCAATGGACCCAATGAGTGCACCCTGAGGGGCAAAGGCTCCAGTGTAGGGAAAACGATGATGATGATGATGATGATGATGATGATGATGATGATGATGATGATGTGCCATATCCTGTTATTTTCTGAACCATTTAATTCTTTATAAGGGTTGCGGATGGGATGAAGCCTGTCTCAGCCTACTCTAGGCAAACACGGGATACACACCAGATAGAGCACCGGACCACTGCAGGGTGAACTCTTTACCTTGTCGGCTCGTGTATGATTCACCTGCTATCTTATAAAAAAAGTCTTTAGCCCCACCCAAAATGTGTCAGGTTACATGTGGACGTCAGTATCTCTAAAGATTGGTAGGTAAAGTCTGTCGGGCTTATTAGACTCGAGCGTGGTGCCTCATCAGGCCGGTGCTTATCCCCAGTTTCCATAGCATGAAGCTCAAGTCCTCCTGGATGGGACGCGCTAGTCCATCTCAGGTTACCTTCCCAGTATATTTTTACTGGTACCTATTTATACCTCCTGATCATGAGCCCAGCACCCTAACCACTAAGCCACCGGCCCCACATCCCCAAGGGTATTCAATTTTTTAATCATGGCAGACATGGTGCAAGCTGTCTTACAGTTCACAGTTTGGAAATGTAAGGATTGAATAAACAAGGTATAATTAAAGTGCCAGAGAAGCAACAAACATTACAAGATGGTCAAGGTTTATGTTCCTTGAAACATGTCCTTATAGAATCGAAAACATTTAGGCTGCTGAAAAAGTGCGAGCATTTCATGTGACATTTAAAAAAATTCAAGCTACTTTCAAGCGCTTTCTTATTAAAGTCTTAATACAAGTCAAAATACAACCAGCAAAATAACACAGTTTGTTTGCAATTCAACACATACTGGGATGTATTTCTTAATTAGAAATACTCGGCTCAGCCAAAAAAAAAAAAAAACGGTTGCACTCTAGTACATTTTGCTGTTCCCTCTTTACCATTGATTGCAGTGCCGTGGCACACATCTGGACATTTGGCAGATGGCCTTATCTAGATTGACTCATATTAATAATTTTATTATTGCAAACCGGATTTCAAAAAAGTTGGGACACTATACAAATTGTAAATAAAAACTGAGTGCAATAATGTGTAAGTGCCAAATTTCAATATTTTATTCTGAATAGAACGTGGATGACAGGGTCAAACATTTAAACTGAGAAAGTGTATCATTTTCAGGGAAAAATATGTTGATTTTAAATTTCCTGGTGTCAACAAATCTCAAAAAAGTTGGGACAAGACCATTTTCCTTACTGTGAGGCGTCCCCTCTTCTTCTTACCACAGTTTGCAAACATCTGTGGACCGAGGAGACAAGTTTCTAGAGTTTAGAAATAGGAATGCTGTCCCATTCTTGTCTAATACAGGTCTCAAACTGTTCAACTGTCTTGGACTGTCTTTGTTGCACCTTCTTCTTTATGATGCGCCAAATGTTGTCTATAGGTGAAAGATCTGGACTGCAGGCTGGCCAGTGCAGTACCCGGATCCTTTTCCTACGCAGCCATGATGTTGTAATTAATGCTGCATGTGGACTGGCATTATCATGTTAAAAAATGTAAGCTCTTCTCTGAAAGAGATGACATCTGGATGGAAGCAGATGTTGTTCTAGAACCCGAATCTACCTTTCTGCATTGATGGTGCCTTTCCAGGTGTGCAAGCTGCCCATGCCACACGCACTCATGCAACCCCATACCATCACAGATGCAGCTTCTGAACTGAGCACTGATAACAACTTGGGTTGTCCTTGTCCTCTTTAATCCGGATGACATGGCGTCCCAGTTTTCCATACAGAACTTCGAATTGTGATTTGTCTGACCACAGAACAGTTTTCCAATTTGCCACACTCAATTTTAAATGACCCCTGACCCAGAGAAAACGGCTGCACTTCTGGGTCCTGTTTAGAAATGGCTTCTTCTTTGTACTGTAGGGGCGAATGGCACGGCGGATTGTGTTCACCGACAATGGTTTCTGGAAACATTACTCAGCCCATTCTGTGATCGCCCTTACAGTAGCATTCCTGTTTGTAGTGCAGTGCCATTAAGAACCCGAAGATCACGGGCATCCAGTATGGTTTTTCAACCTTGACCTTGACACAAGATCGTTCCAGATTCTCTGAATCTTTGGATGATGTTATGCACTGTAGATGATGATAACTTCAAACTATTTCCAATTTTTCGCTCGGAAACACCTTTCTGATGTTGTTCCACTCTCTTTCTGCACAACATTGGGGGAATTGGTGATCCTCTACCCATCTTTGCTTCTGAGAGACACTGCCACTCTGAGAAGCTCTTTTAATACTCAGTCATATTGCCAATGGACCTCATTAGTGGTGATTGGTCTTCCAGCTGTTCATTATTAATGCAATTGACTTTTCCAGCCTCTTATTGCTACCTGTCCCAACTTTTCTGAAATTTGATGACACCATGCAATGGAAAATATGTTGATTTTCAGAATAAAATATTGAAAGTTGGCATTTCCACATCATTGCATTTAGCTTTTATTCACAATTTGTATAGTGTGCCAACTTTTGTGGAATCTGGTTTGTAAATAAACAATTGAGCATTTAAGGATTAAAGGCCTTGCTGAAGGGCCAGACCATGACAGCTTGGTAATTCTAGGCCTTAAACTCATGACCTTCCAATCACTGAGCCAGAGCCTTAACCACTGGACTACCACTGAACAACAAACTTAAACAACATTTAGTTCCATCCAGATTTGAGTTAGATTTTCACATACTGTCTGACATATGAAACTGACGACTTTAATCATGGCAACAGGTGTTCCAACAAAATATTAGAGTGTGGGACTTTTTTGGGCTGGGCAGTGAGTTATTCACAGAACAATCCAAACCAAGCCTTAAGGTTCAAAATCAAACAACTCAGCTTCTTTCTCCTTCCAGAAAACAAAGCTACGGTCAATATATTTACAGATTTCCTCATTAGTAAAACATGACCAGTCTGTGCTCCCATCAGATCTGCGGTTTCCTTCATGCTGTGCAGAATCCTCAACTATAACTTTAGGAACAATCCTTGCCTCAGAGTCCTTCAAAGATCTGCTGACTGGAATTTTTGTTTTTGTCCCAAAGAAGCGTGTCTTGATATCCTCAAAGCCATCTTTCCATTGCCGTTTCCCTTTCTCTAAGTCTCTTAGGACTGCCTGGTGGAAATCTCGAACTGTCTCCCATGGAAAGTCTCCTACGTGGTCAAATACTTCAAAACAGAGAAGGTGTCTCATTTTGCGCTCATCAGCAGGCAGGTCCTGCTCCAGGATGTGGAAGTACCCCAGCATGAACAAGTCAAGGGTCAAGTTTTCATAAGGCATGGGTGCACCATCTACTAGTGGGAGAAAGTGCTCAGGGGAATAAATGACCATATTTCTCTGGAGGTGTCGGATCTGGCGTGAAGGAACTCCTGAGTTGATAGCTCTCCAGTTACGAATCATTTTGTGTATAGCTGTCCTTTGTCTGTAGAGATGATACAGTGAGCAATCCATCTCCTGAGTGACTGAAGTCGGCACATTGTGACCTTTGATACAAGTCTCAGCTGATTTCTGTGCTTGTAGTTCATGTTTCATTTTAACTCTCATTGAGATTGCAGAGGCAGACTTTTTCCAGTGGCCCAAGAACAAGACAACGATTCGCTCTTTGCGCAAACTGGTAGTCTCCAGAACTTTAGCTGGTTCCGCACTGGTGGTATGCTTGCAGTTTTGGCTACAGTTATTAACAGGATCAAGGTCTTGATTGTAGACAGTTCTTGTTTGTGAGGAATCTGTCACATGCTGCTGCTTGGGATTGTTCTTTAACATCTCTGAAAATGGATGGATGTTCCCAATCTGACCTTCAAAGGTGGACCTTAGATTCCTTACAGAAACTCCAGACAACTGAATCTCCATTTCCATCTTGTCTTGCTTGGCATTGCGCCTCTCTGGCTGGGTTGAAAACACTGATGCCAGTTCTTTGTTGGGCATTTTGGAGATTCCATTCTCTATGCTTTTGTCTGAGAGGTTGTTCAGAAGCAGAGACATGCTCTTCACGATGCTTGAGATTCGGTTGCACCAGACAGGAAGTGTAAGTGTATCCACCACCTCCGGTCTCTGCTGGAACTGAGTGTTGATGGTGATGTTCACGATGGGTGCAGGTAAAAGAGCTTGGAGCTGCTCAGCCAGACGAGTTAACTCCAGCTCATAGGCCTGACACTTTTTCTTCAGAGAAACAGTCTCAATCTGTCCCTCCAAGTACACCAAATCATCCTCAGTTAGCAACTCACCAAAGGGTCCCAAAATAGCATTGTGAACTTTGGAGTATCTCCAACCATCCATAGCGTTGTCATCCTGAAAGCAATGAGAGAACAACAGATGATCCTATATCAGAGATTGACAGTAATCAGTTTCATTTTCCAAATGCTTCATCTTTTATTATAGGTGGAGGGAGGCTGGAGCCCGCCCAGCTGACTTCAGGTGAAGGTGGAGTACACACGGAACAGTTCACCAGACCATCGCTGATCAAATTTACCTAATGTCTTTGGACTATGGAAGAAAACTGAAGCAGCTACAGAAACCCATGTAAGTAACATGCAATCTACAGACAGAAATACCACTGCAGGGCTCAAGACCTTCTGAGTGAGGTGTTGCAATTCATGTTAACCCCTATGCCCCATCTCTACCTGCCAGTAATAATTACATTTCTAAACCTGATGTTGGAATGAGTGTCCAGATGATTTTGAAGATAATTTTGTGGGTTAATTTGTCTGAGGCCTTCAAACAATGGAAAAGAAGGGGGTTTGATCAATTGATCAATGATTAGGAAAGATACTGTTAATATAAAAAATGTTGGGTCAGTTGGAGAACCAGAGGTGATGCCTACCTTTCTCCACTGGGTTTCATCATCCTGAAGTCTTGCTTGAAGTTTATGTACCATCACTTGCCTCTTCCACTCTGCAATAGGCCTTCCATGCTCGTCATGTGTAGGAACCAAAGAGTCTATATCGGTGAGATTCACCTCCTCTACTGGGAGGGCAACCATTCTGTTTTCAGCTTTCTACAAAAACAGTTGACAATAAAAAAAATTCACTTTCATCCTTTTGTCTGTATTAATCTCACAAGGGAAATTATTGCCCCTGCATTTAACCCACCCAAAGTGAGCACATGTAAACAGTAAGCATACATAGTTGGAGCAGTGTGCTGCCACCTGCATTGGGCACCTGAAGAGCATTTATGGGTTATGTGCTTTGCTCAAGTGCACTTCAGCCATGGATGTGGAGGAAGGGAAGGTGCAGTTCACCCCCCCACCACCACCACCACACATTTTTGCAGCTTGTTTGGGGATTGAACCAGTGACCTTTCGGTCCCAAATCCGCTTCTCTAACCATTACCATTCTCATACAGCTGTCTCAACAAATCACCTCAAATGTAGTTGATCAACAATAATATACGTCTCTTGCATATTTTTATTAGTAGATGTATGTGCATGACAAGTACATGACCACAAATTAATGACATGTTGATCAAATGGTGACTTTGGGGCAGTAGTGGCCTGGTGGTAAAGGGCGTTGGATTGCTGATCCTAAGGTTGGGGGTTTGAGTCCCACTCTCCATGAGGTTTTCACTCCCCCCCAGCACAGTTAACTGGATTATCTAAGGCCTGCCATATCTCTCTGTCTATGGTGAGAGGTTGATGTAAAAGAACCATTGCTGACTTTCATAAAGAGGAGCTGCAAAGCCGTCAGCGTGTTTCTGTCCTTTGCTAAAAGGTTGTGACAGGAAGGGCATCCGACGTAAAAACCAATGAACCAAAGCAAACGTGCGAATCAGATGATTCTTGTGGCGACTCCTGGAAAACGGAAAAAGCCGAAAGGAAAAGAAGATCAAATAGTGACTTTGAGTGATAAGAAACTAAACTGGTTTGTCTAAGAAAGTTGGGCCATCACATTTCAGATACATTTTTAGCCATTTATCCATTTGTTGAACCACTTTATTGTATTAGGGTCATGGAAAGCCTGAAGTCCATCTCAGCCGACTCAGGGTGACAGCAGGGTACCACACCCTGAACAGCTTACTAGTTCATCACAGGTCTGATCATTTTGCTATAACACTTCATTTGCATACTGCAGAAACACACAAATTTACCCCACGCCCAGTAAAGACTGCAGTAAGTCTTGCATGTCTCCAGGATCTCAGGGGCTTCGTCTGGTGCACCGATGCCTCGATTTGCTCAGAAGTCTTTTTCATGGAGTTCACAACTGTAGGGACAAACACAGCAATTTTACTGTCAGAAATTGTAAACTGAAAATTCCCAAGTGATAAAATAAGGTTTCACTCATCACTTACTAAACCGGTTAATCCTACTAAGGTCACAGGGACTCTGGTAGACAGGGTACACCCTGAACAGCTCACCAGTCCATCACACACACACATACACACACTCATTCAAACTCACACTCACACCTAGGGGCAATTTGTGAAACCTTTCACAGTGGTACCTCAGCTAATGAAATTAATCATTTCTGAGGGCGAGCTTGTAAGCCAAAAAGTTCGTTAGATAAAACAATTATTCCCATAAGAAATAACAGAAAACCAATTAATCCGTTCCAACCCCCTCTCAAACTCTTATAACCTGCTACACGCATGTATATTAGGCCAAATATATTAAAGATAAACATGTGAAAACAATAAATATTTAATAGTACTAATAATAATAATAATAATAATAATAATAATAACGATAACAATAATAATAATAATAATACATGTAAATTATCATCATTATTATTATTAATAATAATAATAATAATAATAATAATAATAATAATAATAATACATGTAAATTAACATTAATAAATAATAATAATAATAATAATACGTCAACTAACACTTCCAATCATCGACTGAAAGATGTCACATGGACAGGCATGAGGTGATGCATAACAGAGAAAGAGGAGGAGGAGGAGGAGGACAATTTTGTGTATGTGTACGCTACGAATGCCAGCGAGGAAAGGCTCGTGGTGAGCTCCCACAAGGCCAGTGCTTCTCAAATAGTGGGGCAGTGTGATGCCAGGAAGAGGGGCTATGATCCTGCGGAACATGCATTTTTGCCATACAGTACTAGATTTAAGTGTAATTGTTCATCCTCTACAGTAGGTGGCTGTAGTGTTCTCTCTGTGTTCTTTATGGTGTAGGGAAAAAGCATCGAGCAAACAATCTGAAGTGCAGTATACACTATTTATAGTCGTGTGCGGGGCGCTGAAAAAAAATTTTTTCTTCCTGTAGGATGCATCAAAGAAAATAATTGAGAAGCACTGTACAAGTCATTCTCAGAGCGTGGAGAATTACATGCGGAAGAATACAAGGCTAATCGGCCTAGAAAAGCCATTTCCCCAGCAGAGCTCATAAATCAAAATTTTGCTCGTTGGATGGGGCAGATTTTTTTGTGGGATCAAAGCTCTTCTTCTTCTTCTTCTTCTTCTTCTCCTTTCGGCTTTTCTCTTCAGGGGTCGCCACAACAAACCATCCGTCTCCATCTCACCCTATCCTCTGTATCTTCTACTCTTACTCCAACTACCTTCATGTCCTCCTTCACCACATCCATAAATCTTCTCTTTGGTCTTCCTCTAGACCTTCTGCCTAGTAGTTCCAACCTCAGCATCCTACTACCAATATACTCACTATCCCTCCTCTGTACATGTCCAAATCATCTCAATCTAGCCTCTCTGACTTTGTCTCCAAAACCTCTAACATGTGCTGTCCCTCTGATGGACTCATTCCTGATCCTATCCATCCTCGTTACTCCCAAAGAGAACCTCAACATTTTCATCTCTGCTATCTCCAGCTCAGCCTCCTGGCTTTTCCCCAGGGCCACTGTTTCTAAGCCATACAACATCGCTGGCCTCATCACCGTCTTGTACACTTTTCCTTTCATTCTTGCCGATACCTTCCTATCACACATCACACCGGACACTTTTCTCCAACCATTCCAACCTGCCTGCACACGCTTCTTCACCTCTTTTCCACACTCTCCATTGCTCTGGATTGTTGAGCCTAAGTACTTAAAATCCTCCACCTTCTTTATCTCTGTTCCCTGTAACCTCACCGTTCCTCTTGGGTCCTTGTCGTTCACACACATGTATTCTGTCTTACTGAGGCTAACCTTCATTCCTCTCCTTTCCAGGGCATACCTCCGCCTCTCTAGATTTTCCTGCACTTGTTCTCTGCTCTCACTACAGATATCTGCAAACATCATAGTCCATGGAGATTTTTGTCTAACCTCGTCTGTCAGCCTGTCCATCACCATAGCAAACAAGAAGGGGCTCAGAGCTGACCCTTGATGCAGTCCCACCTCCACCTTGAACTCTTCTGTCACACTGACAGCACACCTCACCACTGTCTTACATCTCTCATACATGTCCTGCACCACTCTAACATACTTCTCTGCCACTCCAGACTTCCTCATGCAAGCCCGTATCATGGAAAGCCCGTATCATGGAAAATTCCTCATAAAAGACACTTGTAAGTCGAGGTACCACTGTATTTATATGCATGTCTTTGGACTGTTGGAGGAAACCAGAGTTCCCAGAGGCAAACCGTAACCTGCAACTCCACCCTTGCTGAGCTCAGGACTTAAAGACAGGGACTTCATGCTGTGAGGTGGTTGTGATAGCTACTACGTTACCATGCCATCCACAGTAAGGTTCTAGGGATGACAAATTAAACATGGCTGAATGTTCCTGGAAATCCAAGTACTGAATATTCTATTTCAAAAGTATTAGTCTCCCTGGGCGGGCTTTTCACCAGATTTTGGGGTGTGGCTGTGGCGATACAAGTTTGTCAAGTTATAAGAGCATAGTGTGGTGGTCAGGTGCTGATGTGGGGATGTTAAGGATGTCTGTGGTGCAGTCTCTGTTCCAGTTCACCCTAAAGTTTTTCGGTGAGCTTGAGGTCAGGTCTTTCACTTTCTTCCAACCTTAACACACCATGGGCCATTGGTTATAATAATAACATTAGTGCTTTCTAAGAAGACACAGTGATTGCACCTGAGTGGTGGGGATGAGACAGACCCTGTTGCATATTTATTTCTGTCAGTTTTCTTCTTCTCAAGGTGCAAAATATGGGAATCTTAATTTTTAAATCAAGCCGCAAAGTAATTGTGTAAGGTTTGCTGATCGTGGCTATATTCACTGATAAAAATTGTGCTTTGTTGTGCTTGACTTGGCTGCAGAACGTTCCCCTGCAGAGAATCTCTCTTTCATCTGCTTGTTACTCACATAGACCATACAAGAAACGAGTGTGAGTGAAGAATTTCACTAGAAAGTGTGTCGAACCTGTTTCATGTGATTACAACCAACATGCTCCAATTGATACATTTCCTGCAGTTGCATATCATCTGGTGATGGCCCAGTGGTAGTGCACTGGATTACTGATCCCAAGGTGGTGGTGGTGGTGGGGGTTCCAAGCCCCACTATCATCGGGTGGTCAGTGCTGTCCCCTCAGTGCAATAACTAGGTTCTCAAAGGCCAGCTATGTCTCACACTGTCTGTGGTGAGAGGTTCATGTAAAAGAACCATTGCTGACTTTTGTCAAGAGCAGCTGCATAACCATCAGCACGTTCTTGTTCTGCGATGGGCTGCTGAGCCACCCAGGGTGTACTCTGCCCTCACACATAGGTGTACATCAACCTCTCACCAGAGACAGTGAGAGACATGGCCCGCCTTTAATAACCCAGTTAACGGCACTGGGGGGGACAGTGACAACCTTGTGGAGAGTGGGACTCGAACCCCCAACCTTAGACTCAGTGATCCAGCGCCCTTTATCACTGGGCCACCGCTGCCCTGGTTGTTTTGTGCAGTGTGGCCCTGTATATATGATTCTGATTATTTTAAAGTGGTTCATGATCTTGATCGAGCGAGACCTGCTGAAGCCACTTGGACTTGTTGAATGGAGCCGATTCCAGATCTGCCGGACCGGCAGGATGACGAGTCAGGGTTCGATGCATTGTGACGAGGCTGAGGAGGAACCTCATTCACCGGCTGCTGGAAACACAGAACAAACACAATAATTAAAAGTGTCTTGAGCAGGGTGACAACTTTTGAAGTTTTTTTACTTTTATGCATAAAAAACTAAAGTGAGCTCTTTTTTTCATTCATTCATTTCATTCATTTTCTGAACCGGTTATTCCTAATTAGGGTCGCCATCTCAGCCGGCACCCATCTCAGCCGACTCTTCAAATGTTTTTGATCAAGTACAAACAACAACAATAACAACAACAGCAACAAACAAACAAACAAACAGAAACATTGATTTTCTAGCAAAAGCTGATCAGAAGGTAACACAGGACTATGAAGGTGCACAAAGGTCACACCCCTAGGACTGGGTTGGCTGTTCTGAGCGGTTGCTCTGGTCCATGCGTGGCATTTGAAAATCCTCATCGCATGCACAGCTGTACTCGTGCGAGTGCTTTTTATTTTGCACTTTTTGTGCTTAGCTTGAGTAAGCTTTACTTTGTGTTGGTGATGTTTTACTTCAGGTGAGTGCTGTCTAACTTACATGTTCTGTTTGTGCAAATGCTTTTTTACACTGTGAGAGAGCTCATTTCTCCATGTATGCACCGCGCAGGATCAGTGAGCACTCAACACGTCCTACTTTATACACGCTTGCTTGCCATCTTCATGTTTGGACTCTGACGGCAGGGTCAGTTTCTGTTTGAGTTTCTTTGAATAAACATTTCCTGCTCTCAGTGGTGGCAGTTACCTTCTGCTGCTCTGCTCAGGTTCAGTGTATTTACAGTGGCGCAGCGAATATCATGGTTTTCTCCTCTGCACCCGAGACGCTTCAGAAATTTTGAATAAGAATTTGAAGTAATTTTAAAAGGTAAAGCTGAGAGAGACAAAAAAAATTCAAGTGGAGTGAAAAGAGCTCGTGCAAGTTTTCACATTAATTACATGACATGCACACGGTCCAACCTCGAGCGTCATGATAAATATCATGAAGTGTGATTGAAACGTTTCACTTGAAGACGTGTTAAAGTGTGATTGAAGCTTTTCAGGTGAGGACGTGTTGAAGTGTGATTGAAGCGTTTCACGTGAGGACGTGTTGAAGTGTGATTGAAGTGTTTCAGGTGAGGACGTGTTGAAGTGTGATTGAAGCGTTTCACGTGAGGACGTGTTGAAGTGTGATTGAAGCGTTTCACGTGAGGACGTGTTGAAGTGTGATTGAAGCGTTTCACGTGAGGACGTGTTGAAGTGTGATTGAAGCGTTTCACGTGAGGACATGTTGAAGTGTGATTGAAGCGTTTCACGTGAGGACATGTTGAAGTGTGATTGAAGTGTTTCAGGTGAGGACGTGTTGAAGTGTGATTGAAGCGTTTCACGTGAGGACGTGTTGAAGTGTGATTGAAGCGTTTCACTTGAGGACGTGTTGAAGTGTGATTGAAGCGTTTCACGTGAGGACATGTTGAAGTGTGATTGAAGCGTTTCACGTGAGGACATGTTGAAGTGTGATTGAAGCGTTTCAGGTGAGGACGTGTTGAAGTGTGATTGAAGCGTTTCACGTGAGGACGTGTTGAAGTGTGATTGAAGCGTTTTAGGTGAGGACGTGTTGAAGTGTGATTGAAGCGTTTCAGGTGAGGACGTGTTGAAGTGTGATTGAAGCGTTTCACGTGAGGACGTGTTGAAGTGTGATTGAAGCGTTTCACGTGAGGACATGTTGAAGTGTGATTGAAGCGTTTCACGTGAGGACGTGTTGAAGTGTGATTGAAGCGTTTCAGGTGAGGACGTGTTGAAGTGTGATTGAAGCGTTTCACGTGAGGACGTGTTGAAGTGTGATTGAAGCGTTTCAGGTGAGGACGTGTTGAAGTGTGATTGAAGCGTTTCAGGTGAGGACGTGTTGAAGTGTGATTGAAGCGTTTCACGTGAGGACGTGTTGAAGTGTGATTGAAGTGTTTCAGGTGAGGACGTGTTGAAGTGTGATTGAAGCGTTTCACGTGAGGACGTGTTGAAGTGTGATTGAAGCGTTTCACGTGAGGACGTGTTGAAGTGTGATTGAAGCGTTTCACGTGAGGACATGTTGAAGTGTGATTGAAGCGTTTCACGTGAGGACGTGTTGAAGTGTGATTGAAGCGTTTTAGGTGAGGACGTGTTGAAGTGTGATTGAAGCGTTTCAGGTGAGGACGTGTTGAAGTGTGATTGAAGCGTTTCACGTGAGGACGTGTTGAAGCGTGATTGAAGCGTTTCCGCGTGAGGACATGTTGAAGTGTGATTGAAGCGTTTCACGTGAGGACATGTTGAAGTGTGATTGAAGCGTTTCACGTGAGGACGTGTTGAAGTGTGATTGAAGCGTTTCACGTGAGGACGTGTTGAAGTGTGATTGAAGCGTTTCAGGTGAGGACGTGTTGAAGTGTGATTGAAGCGTTTCAGGTGAGGACGTGTTGAAGTGTGATTGAAGCGTTTCACGTGAGGACGTGTTGAAGTGTGATTGAAGCGTTTCACGTGAGGACGTGTTGAAGTGTGATTGAAGCGTTTCACGTGAGGACGTGTTGAAGTGTGATTGAAGCGTTTCAGGTGAGGACGTGTTGAAGTGTGATTGAAGCGTTTCATGTGAGGACGTGTTGAAGTGTGAATGCTTTTCTTTTTAACGTTCATCACCTTGCTGTTCTCCATTGTGCTGTTATGGCTTTTCCCGCTGGACTCTGTCCCAAACGGTGTCCTCTCCTCTTCTATCAGAACGGTCTCCGAGGGAAGAAGACGGTCCTCTGAGCCATAAAGCTGTAAAATGTGGGATAATAATCAGGTATAAAATCTACTGCAGTTCATTTTAAATACGTTTCTCTGCAGTTGATTATTATTTGACATAAAACAGAATTTATCTGTTGTTTATGACTGTAAGAAATGCACACTCTCAATTGTAGCCCCGCCCACCCCCACCCACTTAATTGTAGCCCCCCCGCCCACTTGCGGTTCACTGGTCGCGACCCTGCATACTCGCAGATTAGAGGCAGCTCCGGAAGTCACTGACACGTGATTCAAATTTAGCTGATGGCAGATGATGTGTACGCCTCTTTTTTTCTCCTTCGCGCACGTCATCAACGTGATTGCTTGAATTGTGAATTCATGTTTTTTTCGTGTGTTTTTAATGATTATTTACGCTCTATGATGTCACTCAAACGCCCTGCATCTTCTCTAGCTTCTGGTTAGGAGCCTCAGCGCTTTATTTATCATAAATATTATCACAGTACAAAATTAAAAAGTTTTTATTCATCATTACGACATGTTACTGCATTATTACTGTATTAATGAGGAAGGAGCAGTGGTGGCCTAGTGGTATAGGGCGCTGGATCATTGATCCTAAGGTTGGGGGTTCGAGTCCCACTCGCCACAAGGTTGTCACTGTTCCCCCAGTGCACTAACTGGGTTATGAGAGGCCGGCCTTGTCTCTCAGTGTCTATGGTGAGAGGTTGATGTAAAAGAACCATTGCTGATTTTCGTAAAGAGGAGCTGCAAAGCCGTCAGCGTGTTTCTGTCCCTCGCTAAAGGGTTGCGACAGGAAGGCATCCGACGTAAAAACCCATCAACCAAATCATACATGCCAATCATTGAGAAAGGGAAAAAGCAGAGAAAGAACTCGCTCTCTCTCTCTCTCTCTCTCATTACTGTATTCATGAGTAAGACTGGCTATAGAATGTGTTTAACAAGTATATTTTAGCGTATGGAATATGATACATTGGGTTTTAAAACTGCATCAATAACTCACGGATTTTCAGGCTCCGCAGGTAGGAGTGGAACGCAACCCCCGCGAGTAACGGGGCCTTCTGTACCTATTTATATGCCTTTTATCATTTGATATTGTCATTCCTTTTGTCTTTGTTTAAATATTGACTGGGGCAGTGGTGGCCTGGTGGTAAAGGTGCTGGATCACGGATCCCAAGGTTGGGGGTTCGAGCACCACTCTCAACAGGTTGTCACTGTCCCCCCAGTGCACTAACCGTGTCTCTCACTGTCTTTGGTGAGAGGTTCATGTAAAAGGACCGTTGCTTCCTTTTTATGAAAGTCATCCAACACATCCGTGTTTCTGCCCTATGATGGCCTGGTGAGCCATTCAGGGTGTACTCTGTCCTTGCCCGAAGTCAGCTGGGATGGGCGTTAGCCTCCCTGTGTCCCTAATATAACACACTATATGTGCTGCAAGTGCTGTTAAACCCCCAAAATAAATAAATAAATAAAATAAACACAACTCATCATGCATTCAAATGCTACAGGTCTGTACACTGTATTTGTATTTACTCCGGTAAGTTTTATGCAAAATGAAATAAATAAATGAACATAGGGATGAATTCTTCGGTTTTGTGAGGTGCGTTTTAAACTCAGAGTAAGTTTCTTTTTTTTTCTGTTCCTCTCTTGTACATTAAGTTGAATCCACTAATCATAAAACATTCATCAGCACATGGGCTCTAGTAAACCGCCATGAAAAACGGTGAAGACGGATACGGATGAAGTTTTAATGAGGAGACTGGCAGGCAAATCCAAAACACTGTCTAAAAACAGGCGAAGATCAGGCGATCAGCAAACGTCCACACTGGAGCAAAAAGCACGAACACCATGCAAATGAAATCCCTAAGCATGAGTATGGTCAGGAATAAACGCTGCGTGCATGGGTCCCGTATGCCATGTCTCAGCTTCCACATCCCTTATGACCTGAAGTATGTTATAGTGGTACCACTGCACTGTCCCGTCTCTGAAGACTGCAGCGTTTCCCCCCCAAGCAGCACAGCAGACTCCTTGGTATCTCAGGCTACTCCATGCAGCATCATTCAAGTTTATTTCATGGGTCAGTAACGTCAATGGGCTTTTGTAAGGTAAGAGATGAGCGAATGATAGCCAGGCACCTGAGTGGAACATCAAAGGCCTGGAATATTACATGGATTGTTGTCCCCTGTCCATGCACGCCCCCCATAGGAAACCTAATGAGACCGCCAATGTATCTGCCTTTCAGACTCACGATAATATTTAAATCAAAATCGTCAATCAAAAGATTCTGAAATTTTAGAATGCTACACACTATGACCTCCAATCGAAAGGAGAAGCTGTGTCCCGCCTACTCCTTTCGAGACCAAGCCACTGTCCAATGAGAGCAAGGAAACTTACCTTCTGAAATAGACTGTCTGAGGCAGGAGTGGCCGACCAGTCAGAGACCAAGAGCCACATTTTTTACTGTGTTACTGGAAAGAGCCACATCATACACATGAACATCACCCATCCCTTTCACACACACACACACACACACACACACACACACACACACACACACACACACACACACACACACACACACATACAAACACACACACACACACACTCACACACACACATACACACATACAAACACACACACACTCACACACACACACACACACACACACACACACACACACACACACACTCACACACATACACACATACACACATACAAACACACACACACTCACACACACACACACACACACACACACACACACACACACATACAAACACACACACACACACACTCACACACATACACACATACACACATACAAACACACAGACACACACTCACACACACACACACATACAAACACACACACACACACACTCACACACACACATACACACATACAAACACACACACACACACACACACACACACACACACACACACTCACACACATACACACATACACACATACAAACACACACACACTCACACACACACACACACACACACACACACACACACACACACACACACACACACACACACACACACACACACACACACACACACACTCACACACATACACACATACACATACAAACACACAGACACACACTCACACACACACACACACACACACACACACACACATACAAACACACACACACACACACACACACACACACACACTCACACACACACACACACATACAAACACACACACACACACACACACACACACACACATACACACACACACTCACTCTGCTCAGGCAGATTTATTTTAAATTCACACACCGACATGATAAACTATATCTTTGAAGGTCAGACTGGAACTGTGATTCAATAGCCGTGTTAATGTCTGATATTCTGAGCTCAGCAGCGCGGCGGGACAGTCGGACGTCCGATACCATGCGTTTTAGGTTGTCATATATGTAACTGTATCTGCTTTTCTTCCTGACTTTTCAAAGTGACCAGCTCGTGCTTGTGAAGTTCAGTCCCTTTAGGAAATTCCTGGTGGACGTTCGCATGCAGTGAGCTGAAGCAACGCTGAAGATTTGAAGTTTTGAAATGTACCAATAACGCCTGACATATAAGACAGAACGGCTTCCTATTACATTCAACACCAACAACAGCACTCTCCCACTCTGAAAGAAATGTCCTGTGTTCATCTTTATATTTTCTTTTTGCTGTGCATTTTTTTTTTTTTGCTATTTTAAGAGCAAATTTGACTGAAATGATCTCGCCATACTGAGAAGCTTCGCAGTATTTTCATCTCACACACATAAGCATTTGACAGTAATACCATCCTGAAGTCAAGCAAAGCGAACACACACATTAAAAAAACACAAACTTCGCACGGAACTAGGCAAAAAGCCGCATGCGGCACGGAAGCCCCGGGTTGGCCACACCTGGTCTATGGATACAGGGAGAGCAGAACAGGACCTGAGTGTTACTGTGGCTGACAAGACGGTGTGGAAGGCGGTTATTAGAGGTGCCTTGGCTGAGGCCAAAGGATGATGAGGATGATGATGAGGATGACAATGATGATGATGATGATGATGATGATGATGATGATGATGATGATGATGATGATATTGATGGCCTTTCAACTGGTGTAGAGGACACATGACCACTGTTATAATTTAAAAATTCACACACACAAAAGAATCTCATTTTATCCCATCTCACTGTCGATCAATTTGCCCCTGGTGTGAGTATGAGTGGAAATAGATGTATATGTGCAATAGTCCAGTGAGTCATTCAGGGTGTACCTCGCCTTCGCCACATATTGGCTAACATAGTTACCAGCCCCCCTCAACCCTTGTAGAATTAAGCAGTTTGGCAAATAATTCAGTGAATAAGTGATGCCAGCTCTGATCCGAGCAGCCGTATGAAGGAATATAGGAATGAAATGCTCCCTGTTTCCACCCCTGTAGTGCACTAGATGAAGGCCGCCTCGAGAGCAGGATATGGTCAGGCTCAGGTTACTCAATGAAAAGGCCGAGTCGAGTCGGGTTACACTGGCTGCAGTGATTAAAGCATCTTTATTCTTTATATTCTCTCAAATCCAACGCACATAACAAGCTCTGAGCCCGCACTCTGTTCTAATAAAGAGTCCACAACATGAACACAACGTTTATCATCACAGTTCTGATATAGACGGTATTTTTATTCTTTATTATTCGAATAGTTTACGAAATGAATTGAGTAAGAGATAACAGTGCTGTTCTAATGGAGCGTCTCCCTGCCCCAACAGCGCACTGTATTCCCCCACGTGTCCCAGTCGATTTCCTCACAATAACTTTCATAACATTTACATTCTTTACATTTATATATACCACGAGCTAAATTTAATAATAAAGCATTAATAACAGTTATTTTTATTTATTTATTTTTTAAATTAATTTTGATAAAATTAGTGTTGATATTTTTTTCTACAACATTCGTCTGTGTTTACCAGCCGATAATCATTTAATGTGATGGGGGTAGGGGATGCTAATAATACGTACACACTTAGCTGAAATAAAGAGCAGTGCTACGTCGCATTAGCACATTACACGCTAAATCATTCACATGCATGTAATCACGTTGGTCTCAATGCGACCCTATTAGATATATAAAATGATACAAACACATAAAATATTATGACTCACTGGAAGAGTTTCCGAGGTATCGATCGACCCGGTGCCGGAGCCGAAGGAAGTTCAGAAGAGCTCAGGTCGGCGGTGTCCTGATTATCTGATTAGCGTCTGCGCCCTCTTTTATGAGGAGGCCATCGTAGCGACCAGGTGTTATTGAATAATTAAATGTGCGGGGTTGAGTGTCCTGACGTTTCTCAAAATCACGAGGGGTCTGATGACCATGCATAGGATGTGCGGCACGCTATGAACACAACACGGCCCCGACCACAGAAGGGGTGTAAACCTAACCCCACAACAACCCGCACTTACAGCAGAATCGAATGCGTGTGCAGCCTTGGGCCGATTGTGCTCGAAGTCCTGACGTTTTCAAACAAGTGTATTCAAACAATTCAGCAGGAAATAATTAAAGTAATGATTCGTTTATTAATTTATTTTCCAAACCACTCAGTCCTTACGAGGGTCACCAGGAGGCTGCAGTCTATTTCAGCCAACTCTGGGGAAAGGACGCTAGTGCACTTCAAAACCAATACGCCCAAACATTCATCCTCACACCTTGGGATAATTTGGCACAGCCCATTCATCTAATGTGCGTGAGTTTCGACCGATAAGGAAAACGGACCTCCCGGACCAAACTCAGACGTACATGAGGTGAACATGCAAAGCTCCACATAGCAGTGTCCTCACCATATTTTTATAAAACTGAGCAACTGAGGGTGAAGGGCTCAACAGTGGTGACAGAACCATTGACATTTGGATCAGTAACCCATTGCCTTAACCATCATTCCACCAGATTACATACCATACATGAACGCACAAGTTCCAAAGCTACTGACATTTCAAACAAACCACCGGACCAAAGACAGTCGAGGACATGGACCGATGACACGCCAGAGGACATCCTGATAAGATAAAGATACTTTAGGCTAAATCCTCGGCCTCACAGCTGGATTGACTTCGTAGCAGACTGTGGTAGAAAACTGTTAGCCTTGTGGACGTTGGCTGGCATTACACTGTAAGTGTTTTCCGTACAGCTCCATCAGAACACGGAGCCTTGGCGTGGCTTCTATACGCCGAAAGTTTAGTTGAGTAGAATTTAACTCTGGAAACAAGCAGCAGATCACATCAACCATTGGAACCATAAAGGCTTCCGCGAGGCAAACACGGTTTAGCAGCTGTGGCTGTAGATTTCTATAGAAGTAGAAATGCCTGCTGAACAGCGACTGCACATTTACCCTACAGTAGTGGTCCCCAACCTTTTAATCACCGCCGACCCGGCAACGCTGACAATTTTACCGCAGCCCGGGGAGGGGGCGTAGCTTGTTTATATTGTAAATATAAGACCCCGCCCTTGCCCAGAGTCGGCTGAGATGTGTGCCAGCCTCCCTCATTGGGATTAAGCACTATATTTTGAATTGAGCTCAAACTCTTCTTAAAGAAAAAAGAAGCCCACAGGTGATGGTGCACCAGCGGACAGAATGAAGGCTCAGGCTCAGGCTCACCCGAAATCCCCACTATTGTTTGAAACATGTCCAATTCATCTCTGTCCATGTGCAGTCCCCTTGTGGGTTACATTTTATCCCTCAAATGAAAATGACCCACATGTAACAGAGAGAATCCGGTCATTTTTCAAAATAAAAGTTTTTTCAAAAGTAAAAGATTGTTCAGACTCAGATAATAAATACAACAGAAATAAATAATTATTTCTTGTGCGGCCCAGTACCAATTGATCCGTGGACCGGTACCGGTCCACAGTCCAGGGGTTGGGGACCACTGCCCTACAGAGCCAATAGCATTACGCTGACAGCATCTGCAGCTCGGATGTTCATGTTTCTCAGGAATATACATATCATACATAGACCGCCTCCTAGATCCACACGAATGGTTATGTAATGGGTGCGGTAATCCCAGACACAGTTCTCATGGGTCAACCAGGTCTAGCCAAGATGATTGGTCCCTGAGATAGGCCAGGAAACCACAACACATCTTAGTTCTGTTGTCTCGTTTAGTCCCCAGGATGAATTAACAAGTTTTTGAGAATTATACGACTTCTGCCAGAAGCCCACAGGGACACGAGATCAGATTTCGTTTGGTCGGCGGTAGGTGAGTTTGATTAAACGCAGACCATGCAGCAGACATTGCTGAGGGTCATCTTAGAAAAGAACATGTTTGTCACATGGATCAGGTTGTACACTGTTGACAGAAATGAAGTCTGGACCGGGTTCTTGATAGTTCTTGGTCATTGATGCAAGGGTGAGACACAGTGTGGACGAATACCAGTTGAAAGAACGTAGGAATATCTCTCAGGCTGTGGCTGTGGTTCCAGGTGATGACAGAGAGACACGGTTACCTTGAGGAGCACGGATAGGAAGGCTGGTGTGCACTCAATGAAGGGACAGGTACCTTTACTAGGTTTACTACTTACCATGTACACCAGGTAAAGGCTAGAATAGGCTTCAGACCTTGTCTTTGTTTGGACCAAGATAATCTAAACATTCCCACCCCCACCCCACTACAGTCATCACCACGGCCACCATCACACCTGATTTTCCAAAGGCGTGTATCCATCTCACAGCAAGAAGGTCCAGGGCGTGTCTGTATGTAGTTTGCATGTTCTTCCCTTGCTTACATGGGTTTCATTTGGATACTCCAGTTCTGCTACAGTCTGACAAGTTGTTCAGGGTGTACCCTGCCTTCACCTCATGTTGGTTGCGATAGGCTTCAGATTCACTGCAACCCTAAGAAGAATGTGAGAAAATCAGAATACCACAAAGAAACCCACGCAAGCAAATCAAGGCACAGAAACGATTTGGCTGAGCCCAGGACTCGAACCTACGACCGCCTCGCTATGATGTGGACGTGCTGACCGCTACACCACCATGCTGCCCACCCAAACCTACCCAAACCGACTGACAACTATAAAAACTGGTTCTATGAACAAGTGAATTACAAAAGCCGGATGTTTTTCAGTTCGAGTGCAGGCAATGTGTTTAAAGACTTCACGGCTCCGGAGCGGCGCATTGACAAGGCGCGTGATTATTGCCCCAGAGGCTCCAGAGATGGACCATGGAGAGATAATAATTAATTTAAATAATCTGAAAAAAGGGGGCAAAGCTGAAAGGAAATCTCTCAATATGAGTTCAAAGTGCTCGTCCAGCAGGTGGCAGTGATGAGCCACTGAGACAGAGGGAGCTCATTCATCATTCATTCATTTTCTGAACCGTTTAACTCTAATTAGGATCGCAGGGAGGCTGATGCTCATCTCAGCCCACTCTCGGCGAGGGTGGGGAACATTCTGGACAACTCCCCGGGCCATCGCAGAGCAAAGTGAGTTCATAATGTAAAATACATTATATACTGCATTCTCTCTCTCTCTCTCTCTCTCTCTCTCTCTCTCTCTCTCTCATATAGGTACTGAACCCACCTGAGCTGATAGGAGGAGGGTGGTACATGTACGGTGTCCGTTATACGTCGCCAGTTCTTCAGCACTGAATCCATCCACGTCCTTCTCCAGTGGACTGACACCGTGTTCCATCAGGATCCGACAACACTGAGGGAAGATTACTCTGCATTAATACCATTAATACTCTAGGTGACTTCACATTCATCATTTAGATTAATTTACATTACTAATGTAGATTCATTTAGAGCGTTACTTTAGATTAATAGTAACTGAGTTGAAATAAAGGGGGAGATCAAATGAATTATTATTCCCTACATGCACACACAAGAATGAAAGGAAAAGTGTACAAGACGGTGTTGAGGCCAGCGATGTTGTATGGTTTGGAGACAGTCGCCCTGGGGAAAAGACAGGAGGCAGAGCTGGAGGTAGCAGAGATGAAAATGTTGAGGTTCTCTTTGGGAGTAACGAGGATGGATAGGATCAGGAATGAGTCCATCAGAGGGACAGCACATGTAAAACGTTTTGGAGACAAAGTCAGAGAGGCTAGATTGAGATGGTTTGGACATGTACAGAGGAGGGATAGTGAGTATATTGGTCATAGGATGCTGAGATTGGAACTACCAGGCAGAAGGCCTAGAGGAAGACCAAAGAGAAGATTTATGGATGTGGTGAAGGTGGACAGAGGATAGAGTGAGATGGAGGCGGATGATTCACTGTGGCGACCCCTGAAGGGAAAAGCCGAAAGGAAAAGAAGAAGAAGATATACACACATGCAAACCCAACCCCAGCACAGAATAATTCTAATTAAAAATAAATAAATAATGAATCGCTGTAAAAGTTGAAGACACGTGTGCTGCGGTTTCCTTTGCGGTCCCTGCGTGATAAGCACAAAAGAAAACCGGCACTGTGCTGGGGAGAATGTGTGCACGAGCTTTTGGCATCGTAAGAATAATGTTAGCTGGGAAATAAACACACGAATAATAAAGTTCATTACAAAAGAGGTTATCAGTTCACTATCACATTAAATATCAAAAATTTAATATAGCAAATTTTAAAACTCAGAACAATTCATCTGATTTAATATGAGGAAAAGATGTTTGATTATAGATTGGATGAGGGGCGGGGTTACTGCTTTAATTACATCGTCATTGGTATGAAGAACAACTGAACGTTTTATACACTTCCTTGTTAATTACACACTTCCTGTTGTATTACACACTTCCTGTTGTATTACACACTTCCTGTTGTATTTCACACTTCCTGTTGTATTACACACTTCCTGTTGTATTTCACACTTCCTGTTGTATTACACACTTCCTGTTGTTTTACACACTTCCTGTTGTAGTACACACTTCCTGTTGTATTACACACTTCCTGTTGTATTTCACACTTCCTGTTGTATTACACACTTCCTGTTGTATTACACACTTCCTGTTGTATTTCACACTTCCTGTTGTTTTACACACTTCCTGTTGTATTTCACACTTCCTGTTGTATTACACACTTCCTGTTGTATTTCACACTTCCTGTTGTATTACACCCTTTCTGGTTCAATTCATGTTCCGTGTTGTATTACACACTCTGTGAAGTGTCACCCATGTAGCCTGTTGTATTACAGGATGGGTATTCAATAGATTTGCACCTCGAGTTCTCCATTCTCAGCAGCGTCATGCAACGGTGTCCCACCCCAGTGGTCTCTCAGGATTTTGGCATCCATGAGGAGCAAACGCTGTACAATGTGATGATGCCCTTCACTGGCAGCGAAGTGCAGAGCCGTGGCTCCGTTTGCATCCTGACACGACAGGTCTATATCCGTGAACGACGCCTGAGGAGCACAAACAACATCAGCAAGACGGTTTCTATGGTAACTGCTCATTCACAGGGACTCATGTCCTCGTCATAAACAGAATTTTTTTTTTTTTTACATTTATGGAAGGAGCCTCTGGTGATGTAGGTGATATTTTCAGGATGGTTCATTGTAGTGGTTTCAGAGAAATAAAACACCGACTTATATCGGGGTGATAACAGAACCCCCACTTCAGTACACCTCCCCCGATGTTGATTATTTTCCTATAACAGCATGACACCCAGTGTTTTAGTCTTTATAAAAGTGTAGTAAAATTATATCTCCTCATTTCTGAAATCATAAGCCACGCCTTATACATATGAGGTGTAGTTTACTGCCCAAATTTATGCAGACTTTATACCATATTAAACTTGTAAATAACGTTTTATACTCTAATCAAATGACATTACAGTAACTTTGAGCTTTTTTTATTCTGTAACAGCTACTCACCAACCAGACCACCAGAGCATGGTGGCCCATGTGGGCGGCGGCGTGCAGGACGCTCATCCCATCTTGCGCTTGCAGATGGATGTTTGCACCACAGTCCTTCACCAGAAACTCCACCACATGAAGATGCCCTGCCTGACAGGCCAGGTACAGTGGCGTGGCTCCAGTGTACATCTGCTGATCCGCACACCTGCAGGGAGGAATGTGGATTTGTGACTGAGCAGGTTGCACTCTAGAGCTGCAGTACAGTGGCACCTTGACTTACGAGTGTCTTTTATAACGAATTTTCTATGATACGAGCTTCGATCACACCAAAAATCCATCCATCCAACCAGCTAAATTTTAATTTACAAGCTGTGATGGGGAAATGGCTTTTCCGCGTGGATTAGCCTCGTACTCTTCCGTGTGTATTCCTCCGCGCTCTGAGAACGTCTTGTGCAGTGCCTCTCAATTCTTTTTTGTGATGCCCCCATAGGAAGAAAAAATAACATTTCACGCCACCCCCCACCCCCCCAAGCACCCCCCGCACGTGACTATAAATAGTGTTTATTGCACTTCATATCGTTTGCTTGGTGCTTTTTCCCTACACCATAGCGTGACAATGAGAGCACCACTGCCAACTACTGTAGAGCATGCGCAATTACACTTAAATCTAGTACAATGTGGCAAAAAATCATGTTCCCAGGATCATACTACACCCCCCCCCCCGGCATCACACCGCTATTTGAGAAGCACTGGCCTCGTGGGAGTTTCCTCGCTGATGTTAGCGTGCACCTGCAAAAAATTTCCCTCCTCCTCCTCTCCTCCTCCTCCTCCTCTGTTATGCACCACCTCATCCCTGCCCCCATGACATCTTTGCCACAGTCGATGATCGGAAGAGTGAGTTGACTTATTGTTTATTCTTGTTTTATTATTATTTATTATTAATTATTATAAATGTTAATGTACATTTATTATTATTATTATTATTATTATTATTATTATTATTAAATATTTATTGTCTTTACATGTTTATCTTTAATATATTAGGTCAAATATGTGTGTGTGTGTGTGTGTGTGTGTGTGTGTGTGTGTGTGTGTGTCAGGTTACATGAGTTTGGGAGGAGGTTGGAACGGATTAATTGCTTTTCTATTATTTCCGATGGGAATTTTTGTTTTATCTAACCAACATTTTGACTTACGAGCTCGCCCTCGGAATGGATTAAGTTCTTAAGTCCAGGTACCGCTGTATTACTGATCCCAAGTGAAACGATCTCTGGCTTTTTATCTCACATATAGAATGATCCTGGAGAGCCAGAGGATGCACTTACAGATGAAACTGTTTATTAAACCAGGCCAGAATAGGACTGGGAACAGAGCAAAGGCAGAATCGTAGTGAGCAGTGGAAGTGCTGATGGATCAGGATGACAGTGTGAGGTACAAAGGAAATTAGATTCTAAACTCTACACCTTAAGATAATCGTTCCCTTTTACTCAGAATCCTGTCACACACTTTTACACATCAGTAAATGATGGTTTCCATGGAAATGATTGTGTATTTACAGAAAACGTGTGCATTACTGTTGCACTTAGTAAGCTATAATGGCATGTAGTGATGAGGTTCCAAATTGCAACCAACTGAAATCTCATCCCTGACGCTCCACTTCCAAGCCTGCATGGCTGTGGGAGACGATCGAATATGAGAGTAGACCCGCCCCCATGTAAATATAAATAGATACACTAAGCTCTGAAAACTCAACAGCTTTTAATGATTATAAATGAATTACAAATTACTTATTGATGATATATTTAATTTCTGAAAAGAGATCCTCCAAAGTCTCACACACTGTAACTGTAATATTCTGTAAGCCTGTGACGGACAGCACTGCTGTTAGATTAATTAATTAATTAATTAATCCTTCTGGCCAATAAGAATCCAGATTTAAATCCTGTAGTGTTCTGGTTGAGGAACTGCTGTAAAGTCTAAATGCTCAGTGTGTGTGTGTGTGTGTGTGTGTGTGTGTGTGTGTGTGTGTGTGTGTGTGTGTGTGTGTGTGTGTGTGTGACGAGGAGGAGGAACATAATGGGAGATAAGAAGCTCCTGATGAATTATTGACTGCTGGTCCATGAGCATTTCTCTTCTCCATTAAACATATGTTTCCCCATCACCCCCAAACCTCCATCACTAATGAGCAGCTGCAGAGTGTTATCCACACTTTCCACACACACACACACACACACACACACACACACACACACACACACACACACACACACACACACACACACACACACACACACACAATGTCATTATAAGAAACCCGAGTCACAGCTGAATCAATGGTGGGTGTATATGCAATTGTTTTTGGATACTGAGAGCCTTGTGTGTGTGTGTGTGTGTGTGTGTGTGTGTGTGTGTGTGTGTGTGTGTGTGTGTGTGTGTGTGTGTGTTTACTGAGGTGAATGGGACATGAGCAGTTTGAGACAGGTGAGGTCTCCACTTGCAGCAGCGTAGTGGACAGGAAGAGCTCCACAGCAGGTCTGGAGCTCAGTGCTGCCACCTGCATTCAGAAGCCACTTCAGTACCTCAGCGTGACCAAACCAAGCTGCCAAATGAAGAGCCGTGGCTCCTTCACCATCCTGATCCTACACACACACACACACACACACACACACATTTCTCACGATCCTTTAAAGGATTTTATATTGTGTAATATTTCTTAATGTAGCTAAAATAACATTTATTCATCATATAGCAGTCGCTGGCAGGCTGGAGCCTGTCTCAGCCATCAGTTTAATCACAGGGCCAATGCACACAAATAATGATTCACACTCAATACTAGGGGAAATTTGAAATGGCCATGTAGCCGAATGTGCACTTCTTTGGACTGAGGGAGAAAACTGGAGTACGTAGAGAAAACCCACACAAACATATTGAGAACATTGAGCAAACCCCTGGGACTCGAACCCAGGACCTTCTGGTTGTGAAGTGGACATTATAACAGTGTGCCACCCTGCTGATCAAACACTGAAATCAAATCAAATCAAACCGAATCTCAGTAGTTATTATTATTATTATTATTATTATTATTATTATTTTTATTTATTTATTTATTTATTTTTTATTATTATATTGCAGTCAATTCTTTGATCGATTTGTTTTATCTTATTGCTTTATTCATGCTCTGAAATTCATGCACATCGACCCAAGACTGTAAATATTTGTTTTTGTTTTTAAGACTAATACTAAAATATGTCAGGAGGCAAAGCAAACACAATGTCATTAATTAACTAATTACAATAATATTTTTAAATTAGTACATTACACATTTCTTAACTACAGACTGGTTCTGTTCCTCACCTCCAGTCTGCATCCCCCATGTCCCAGCAGCCATTGCAGCTCCTGCATGTGCCCGGTGGCGGCGGCATCATGGGCCGCCGTGGCTCCGTTTCTGGCGCGTGCGTTCCCTTTGAAGTTTGCATCCCCCACCAGGAAGCACAAGCACTCCATCCAACCACCGCGTGCAGCGTAATGAACCGGTGTGGCCCCCTGATCATCAGCGATGCCCGGTGTGAGATCCCCGGATGCCCGCAGGACTCGAAGAGCCTCCAGATCACCGTCACGTGCTGCCTGGATCACTTTGTGGAGCATCTGGATGCTGAAGCACTCACAGTAAAGTGAACACACTGGATACACCTCTGTGTGTTCACTATCACACACCCCCATCCCTCCTTCTATCTCTCTCCTTCACAAATGATGATACCTGAGCCATGGGGAGGGCACAGGGAAGGGACAGCTTGTGGGTGGAACAGAAAGAGGAGACGCTCGCCGACCTCGGGGACAACCACATTACTTATAATATCATGCAGCATTTCTAATTTACTTAATATATACGGAATCCTCAGGCCTAGAGTTCCACTGACTCAGCCTGAGCCCAGTCTTACTGATAGAACCAGTATGTACTGGGAATGTACACTGGTACCTTGTCTTACAAAAGTAATCCGTTCTGAGGGCGAGCTCGTAAGTCAAAATGTTTGTTCGATAAAACAAAACTTCCCATCGGAAATAATAGAAAACCAAATGTTTTTTCTTCCTATAGGGGGCATCACAGAAAATAATTGAGAAGCACTGTACAAGGCGTTCTCGGGGTGTGGAGGATTACACAAGGAACAATACGAGCTTGATCGGCCAGGAAAATGCCATTTCTCCAGCAGAGCTCGTAAATCAAATTTTTGCTGGTTGGATGGGGCGGATTATTGTTGGGACCGAAGCTCGTGTCATGGAAAATTCGGTATAAAAGACACTTGTAAGTCAAGGTAGCGCTGTGTCTATATTATTGAAGTAGTATGTCACATTACCTATTTTGAGATTTATATTTAAGAATAACCAAAACTAAAAACGTTTAGTATTTTAAAACAGAAAAAAATGTATCTAAAATGTTTAATAAAATTGTATTCGGAAATTGTTAATTTATAATAAAAAGTAATTCTGTATATACTACATAAGAATGGCGTCACAGTGGCGTAGTGCTGAGCACACCCACCTCACAGCGACAAGGTCGTAGGTTCGATTCTCAGCTCGGGCGTTTCTGTGTGGAATTTGCATGTTCTTCTTGTGTGTCTGCGTGGGTTCCCTCCGAGTTCTCCAGTTTCTTCCCACAGTCCAAAAAAAATGCCCAGTAGGTGAATTGGCTGTTTGCAATCACCTCCAAGTGTAGTTGTGAATGCGAGTATGAATTGTTGTGTGATTGCTGACCTGGTGATGGCCTGGCAGGCTGTCCAAGTTGTACTTTGCCCTTGCCCATAGTCGGCTGAGATGGGTGCAAGCCTCCCATTAGGATCAAGCGGTACAGAGAATAAATAAAAGAGGATCAGAATGGTGTGATCTGATTGGTCCGCTATGTGTAACAGGAAATATCATCATTCATTTATTTTCTAAACCGCTTAATACTAGTTAGGGCCATGGAGATGCTGGAGCCCTTCTCAGCCGACTCTGGGAGAGGGACTACACCCTGGACGGCTTGTCAGGCCACCGCAGGGCAAAACCACACTGATGGCTATGCAGCTCTTCTCACCAAAAGTCAGCAATGTTTCTTTTACATGAAATTCACAGCGCAGACAGTGAGAGACACGGCCGGCCTTTGATAACCCAGCTGTGCCGTCATTATCACAACTTGAAAACAAAATCGAAACTCCATAAACGTCTTATTTTAGTTTATTTTTAATGTTTCTGAATAGTTTATACCAACACAGCGTTATACATTGTGGTTTACTGACGTTTCCATGCGGTCGGTTCTACGACTCCGAATGAGCAACAACACAGTATTTATCTTGGTTCTGACCCGTGATTGTTCTGGTTAAAATATTTAAAAATAAATTTCATAATTCTGATTTTGTTTGTTTTTGTTTTTGTGTGTTGTAAATATACTAAAACAGTTATTTGCCTCAGTCGCAGTGATGAAGAATAGTTCACCTGTCAGTTTAATAAGATTTGAGATATTTTAAGTTTCTAAAACCTCATAAGTGATTTTACACTCAGACACAAAGACAAAAAGAACCCACCACAAACGTGTAACGGCGTCTTGCACATTTATTTCACATCCAACAAAGTGTTAAGTGTCCACAGACATTAGAAGACACAAATCCAACACGTCTTGAGCACTAAAGTACACTACGGTTTATCCATTACGGGTACAAAGTGGTTACACCTGTGTGCTGGGTTTGGTTTATATACACAGCATGAGGGGGAGAAGCGAGCAGCTACAGGAGACGCGCTGAAGACTCTGCCGTGGCTGAATCAATGAGTGTGTGAAATACAGAAGGAGAAAAGGGTCAAGTAGATGTGACAGTCTTCATTTTAAACCAAAATAATACAATTAGTATTACAGTGTGAATGCTACTGATATACTGTAGGCAGGTCAGGAGGTTTATACAACATGCTGTCATATACATAGAATTAGAAAAGAGACAAGAAAGAGACAAACAGAACTCAAACCAAGCACCGACACACATCAACGCAATCTCTCAAATGTTTCATCAGAATTATCTTATAAACAACTAATTAAATTTAAAATACTTACTGAAATAAACCACACACACACACACACACACCATCAATTTTAATTTCCATGATTAGGAGCATCATAAAGATTTTGACCACTTTAAAACCTGCCAGCGTGTGTTTTTATTTTATTTATTTATTATTTTGATTTGTACTCTGTGGGTTGGCTGGCCCAAGGCACATTTTATTATTATTATTATTTTTTATATATATATAAATATATAACAGAGGCGTCTGAAAATGTCAAACACAGATTTTATTTAAAGAAGCGCATCTGATTTTGAATTGTATATGTAAATTTGCATAAACAAATAAATACGTGATAAAGTCTGAGCTAGTCATTCGTCCGTAGCTAGTGCATCCTTTGAAGTCATTTTTATGCTAAATAATAATAATAATAATAATAATAATAATAATAATAATTGTTATTGTTATTATGATTATTACTAAGACTGACCAGGTAGCTTAAATTAGTATGATAACTCACATTAAAAAAAAATATCTGACAAATGTTTTGGGCATGGCATCTTAAAAAAAAAAAAAAAAAAAAAAATATATATATATATATATATATATATATATATATATATATATATATATATATATATATATATATATACATATATATATATATATTCTTAAAGGGTAATTACAGTATAACATCATAATGTAAAATTGTTCTTTAGCTAAAATTCCATCATGCTAGTCAGAACCATGAGCCGCATGCTAACTTCATGCTATCGCTGTTAATTTTACCAACTTACTGAAAGCATCGAACTCTGTATTAGTGAATTTATTTTCTCACACACTTCACATCCTTCATGTGAAGTCACGAAATGATTGGTGATCTTCGTTAGATCATGGTTTTAGCTCGCTTGATAACATGCTAGCTTGCGGTTGACCTGTTTACAGCAGCAAGCAGCAGAAGCCCGGGAGAGGAAAGTTCACAGTTCAGGGAGTTCTGTGCTGGTTTTTAGAGAAAACGACTGCTTCCTAGGAAATAACTACTCCAGTTCGGATTATTGTAATAAAATGGTGTGTAATGTTTCAGGGCCGACTCTGTTATATTATGACACACACGACATGAAGCGGTGGTGAAGGACTGGCACCAACACGAGCAGGTTTTATCTTAATCAACATCTCCAGTGCTCATGATGTTTATTATTATGTAATAACACATCATTAAGTTTCAGACAAATAACGACATCAAAGTCCAAATTCATCCGTCATTATGTTTATACCCTGCTGAGAAAAATAATTGTTTATTTTCATTTGAAAAAAATCTCTCCTGGTTTCCATCATGTAATTGGGAGTCAGATAAAAGGCTTCCATCATGTTCCTAAAGGCTTCCGTTAACAAATTTTCAGATAAAATATCGAATAATTTTCCGAACGGAACAAGCTGTATAAGAGTCGTGATCTTAATAACATCTCCATCTTTATTATTCTCCTAAAATCGTTTCCTTCCTTCTGTTTCTCATCACTTGATCTCAGAGTTTTACACTTTCTACCATCCGCTGTTCCGCCGCCAAGTTATCACCCACATGCACGAGATGGTTCCTCCGGTCACACCGTCACGTTACTGTTATTGTAAACATACAGAACCAAAACAAGATGTAGAGCAGGGGGATGAGAGACACAACGCCTGTGAGCTGGGGAGGATTCAGCACGAAACATTTATATTGATCCAGAATGAACAGAGAATGGAAGATAAACACACACAAGAGCTTCAGTCATGGGTGGGAACCTTTTAGCGACGAGTACACGGCCTCAAACCAAAACTAAAACCAGCAGAGCTTTTCAAATATAAATACAGTTCGGTATTCAATACTATAAACTGAAACTGGAAAAACAAATTTATTTCGTTGTATAATCAGTTACAGTATTGTATACAGTTTTATACGTAATAAACATAGTTCTAATAATCTATTTAAATCCATGTGCTCTGATACATACACGTTGTTTATCTTCATGCCAGTCAAAGACTCGGAGGGGATTTAACAAATTAATCTGAGTTCGATGATTAAAATAAAATCAGGAACATTGATTACATCAAACGATCCACATTTTATTTCATCAACAAAAAAAAATCTAGAATAAAGTTTAATAATGAAAGATGATCAAACCCATCGGTAGGTAAATTATATTCTGAAGAGAAGGTGCTAAATTAAATCATGTGAATAAAACAAACGCTACTGATGGTCCAGACTCCTCCCACCTGTACAGGTACCGGAGCGTAATGCCAGCTATTCTATAATAATGCGGTTTTCCGCTTCTCCTGTTTAAAGGGAATATGATGGACGTTTGCCACTCATTTTTATATAAGATTATTTATCGGGTCGTGATGTAGTGGTTTGGGTGATGGGCTCAGGACCGGAAGGTTGTGGGATCTCTGTTTGACCCCCCACTGTGCTAAGACCCCCCCTGGGCAACGTTTTAAGCTCAAGTTGGCCTCTGTCCACTCAGCAGTACAAACGGGTCCCAGTAAATCATACTGGACAGGAAAGTGTGATGAACTCGCGTCTCATCCAGGATGACTTGAACTCCTAGTCGCTTCACGATACAGAAACGTTCTGACTCTGATGAGCCAGTGGGATCAGGTATAAAAACCCAAAGTGCTGTTTATTTATAGGATCAGTATCACAACATCAACAACCGTCTCCAGGATCTGGATTTCACACCAGCAGTTTCTTTTCACATCCACCATGTCCACCAATATTACCCCACCTACATACCACAAACTTCTCCACTCGTCTTCCTACCTTGATTATATCATAATCATTGATTAATAAAAACAAACAAACAAACAGATCACTGATTCGCACAGTGTTTCAGTGTTGAAGTCATTCGGCTGCCATCTTGGTGAGACCACCTTACTATAGTAGGAAGCAAACTTGTAGATAACCTTCACTGCTGGAGCTCAGAATGAGTTCAATTTGTGTAACTTTAGTGATAATTTCACTGATGTTTGAAATTATTTAATTAATTATTTAATGCATTCATTTTAAATAGGAGTTTTAAAAATGGGTTTTGAAATGCACATCTTAAGGCCTGTTTATGCTCCCGTCGCATTCGTAAATTCAAATGTTGATTACAAATGATTCAATCAACGACATCCACAGTTGAGTTCCATATTTACATCAATATTAAGTAGTGTATTCACTGGGGTGTGTGTGTGTGTGTGTGTGTGTGTGTGTGTGTGTCATATTCATGTACTTTATTAAGAAACACAAGAGCACCGAGTTAGCAATATTGAACAGCGGCGGTCTGTAAGTCCATTAAATACATTTCTACATGTGGGCGGAGAATTCTTCTGCTCCTGAGCTCATGGACTTGTGTAAAGCATTATTCACATCAAATCCCTTCACAGCTGTTCTATAGCGAAATGTTTGTTCCTGTACCTGGGCAAAATAACACTTTACAAATGGTTATAAATTCTTAAAAAAAAAAAAATACATACAGCGCCCCCTTGGTTGCTGATGGTACTGCACTTTCTTTACGCATCTTCAATCTTTCAGGGAAAATGTGAAAAAAATACAGATGGCATGCAGTGAACAGATAAAACTCTGTCTGTGTCCATATCCCTGTCTAACGATGAAGAATATATACCTTCAACTCTAATTATTTTTCTTTTCTCTGATCATTTCATTCTCATTATGTATAACGTGATAGTGATCTCACCGAGATGGAGCTGATCTGGCTTCATGTTTCCCATCCAGTTGTTTTATTTTTGTATGATATTTTGGGTCAGTGGATCATACACACAGTTGCTGAATGCTAGTTCTGATGCCACAGCCCTCGAGAGCTGCGTCAATGATCCAACTTATCCCAAGACTCATTGTGTTCTGCCAATAAATTGGATTTAATCTGCCGCTGATGTGCAGGCTGTAGGAAGTGGAGGAGAAGGTCTGAGAAACACGAGATCAGTTATTGATTCAAGTCAGACATCTTAAGTAGCCTGGAGTCTCATTTAACACCATTTAGGTTAGTAACAGCTCAACCTGCATGGTCACGCAAGGCCACTCCATCAGTGATCACCCAGAGAACCTCATCCTGTCTGAATAGGCCTGATGGACATGTGTCCAGATGATGGACAGTAGATGGTCTTCTATTTAACCCCTTAGTTTTCTTCATCTTCCATTTTTCTTCTCACCATTTTGATTGATTTTGAAGCCTAGTTGATAATGTCTTCATTTAAGCCACACCCACTTTTGTAGCTGTTTCTACTGTCTTATTGTTGAAACTCAATGCATGTTATGAGTCCTAATTTTGGATTCTATGAAAGGAATGAGTGATTACTTTTATATTAATGATCAAGTGGGAATCAGGCTGAACTCAAAAGTTGTAATCACAAAATCAGGACTGAAATGTTTTTGAATTTGTGTGTGTGTGTGTGTGTGTGTGTGTGTGTGTGTGTGTGAGACAGAGGGATGAGCAGTATGATCTGTGTTATAATGCTTTTTGGACATAATTCTGTATGTAACTAAAAAAACCACCAAATTTCATTGCTCATCATATTAACTCTCTCTCAGGGAACAACAGCACTTCACACCTAATCTACAGAAGCGCGCGCGCACACACACACACACACACACACACACACACACACACACACACACACACACACACACACACACACTCATATGCAGCATTGCAGCACATTTACAGCAGCTAAACTCTTTACATGTTAAACTGGAGGCGTTCCTTATGGTGTTGATTTTATCGGAATTCTCACTAAAAGCGGATTTTTAACGCGGTTATGGTGAGTTACAGTACTTAGGACTTTTGCTAATGCAGACCTGACGCGCACGCACACACACACACACACACACACACACACACACACACACACACACACACACACACACACACACACACACACACATATTCATACACTCTCACATACACCGGCAGGGGGCAGTAGAGAGGGAGGCAGGCAGGCACAGGATATGATTCTCTTCACACCAGTATTTACACCGCAGGAGTGTGTTGAGCTTCTGCGTTTGATCTGAGATGGACGAGCGGCAGCGTTCCCTTACATCCTCATCTGAGCCGATTTCGTCCTCGAGAGCTTCGACCTGAGAATGAGACGACAGATCTGTATAAAATTGGTCTAATACAGGAAGTCCATGTTAGCCAGATGTTCAGAAAAAATGCAAAGCACCCAGAAGGTGTTCCTCTGTTTCAGGCTGATCACATGAGAGGTCCGAAACAAAATCAACTGCTAGACATTCATTTATTGTCAAAAAATGAGATTTTTCTGACTCCATATGAAGGCGAATATGTTGCACCTTGAAAATGTACACAGTAAAACCTCCGCTGACGAACGCTTAAGCTCACAAACTTTTCGCCTCAAGAACATTAAATTTGCGAGCATATAGTCTCTGCTGACGAACTAGTTTTCGGCGAACGAATCAAACCACGCGGTCGAACAGCGCCACGGTGGCGGCCACGAGAAGCTGACGCACGCTCACGGCGTCACAGTTTGTCACCCCCTTTCTTTGAATGCGGAAGTGGTTTGTGTTTGCTCGACATTTTGGACCATATTGAGTGTACTTTTGCTATTATGGGACCGAAAAAGACCCACCACAGGCGGAGATCATTGAAAAACACGAACGAGGTGTGCGTTTGTGTGACTCAGCGTCCCAGTACCAGTACGCTAAGTCTACCATTGCTCCCATCCTTAAGAACAAGGAAGCTATTAAGGGTACGTGTGTGGCTAAGGGTGTTTCCAAACAGTAGGCGTTTCCAAACACGCCTTCCAAACAGTAAGTCCCTCCCTCCCTCCTCCTCCCACTCCATTCCATCAAGCCATCAACTACCATCACAAAGGTAAATAAAACGACTTTATTATACAGTACAGTTTATTTCTTTAATTACAATACAATAGACATTTATTATACATAAAATAAGGTATATTTTTGTGTAGTTTTAAGGCTTATTTAGTAGAAAATTATGTTTTATGGGGACCTGGGAACGGATTATTCTCATTTTAATGGTTTCTTATGGGACATAAATGTTCGGAAGATGAACTTTTCGCCTTACACACACTTTCTGGGAACCAATTATGTTCGTGAGCAGAGGTATCACTGTATTTGCGAAAGTCGCGAGAATGTCACAGAACAAATTTTGCAACTGACTTGCGAGTCATTTCAATTGGTTTGCGGAAGTTTGGTGGAAAAAAGTGAATCTCCTGTCATTTATCAGTCAGGTTTTTCACTTTGTTCTTCTCAAACCCTTTACTTTTTATTTGTGTACTGAATAAAATACGAATAAAATACAATAATGAAATAAAATCCATAATATGGCATAACAATACTGCAAATGTTGTAGCAGAAATTTTGACAATTAAAAGCAACAGCCATGAATTACAGTTGGTGTCATTCACTCTTCTATCCTACTAGATCTACCTCTACCTCTACCTCTACCGAGATCTACCTCGAGTGTGATCAGCCCCTGACTGTTACTTTAATGACAATAAAGTGTGATGGTGCATCCTAAGCCCACTAAAAATAAAAATACTAAAAAATAAAAGGTGTGTACAGATTTTTTTCTGTAATTTTTTTTTTTTTTCAATTAATTTTAGGGGGACTCTTTTGAAGCTCCGCTGTTTTATATTGTGAAAATAATCTGAAAAAATATATGTTTGGTAGCTAACAGAACACGTGCTCACTAGCACCACCTACAGGTTGTTTTATTAACTGATAGCTACAGTTACACACTCTGAGTTTTCCATTCAGGCTGATTGTTTTATAAATGAAATATGAACGTACAATGAAATGTATACAAATAGCGATGTGATGATGTCTCATTGATCCTGTACGTCATTTGCGAAGGTAAAAGGTAAAGTCCGTTGGGCTTTTTACACCCAATCCATAGTGGCTCATCGGGCCGGTGCTTATCCCCGGTTTTCATAGCGTGAAGCGACCGGGAGTTCAACTTCTCCTGGATGGGACGCTGGTCCATCGCATGTTACCTTCCCAGTATATTTTACTGGGCCCCATTTATACGGCTGGGTGAACAGAGGCACACTTGTGGTTAAGACCTCGCCCAGGGGTCTTAGTACAGTGGGGGTCTAACTGGGATTTGAACACACAACCTCCTGATCATGAGCCCAGCACCCTGACCACTACGCTACTGGCCCCACCTGTCATTTGCTAAGCCTTGCTCTTAAGTCATACAGCCACAACAGGGCAGTTCACAGTCTAAAGTGAATGATGATATCTCATGTAGCAATGGGGGAGGAAGTCGTAATGATCTACTTATCAAAGGAAATCAAGCAGTAAATTCAAAAAGATTCTGTCGATTCAGTTGTTAATGGCATAGCGGTTAGCAAGTTGGCTTACTCTACTCTGTAAAAACGTTTTTATTCCGAATACTACCATGTGACATCATGTTTTTCTCATCTCTAAAACATCACGACATCATCACTGCAGGAAATCGTACAGAAGACATGCAGGAGGTTGCTGGTCCAGAAGGAAATCTGATATTTTCCTATTTCCAGAAACCCACACCACCTTGTTCGATTCTCAATCAGAATGGACTTCATTCCCATCGCGCTGCTCACATGATGTCTGGTTCTGATCGAGTTCGAACCTGAGTGTTAACAGATTTTTGGGTTCTGTGTAAGCATAGTAAGTTTCTATAGTGTTTCTACAAAAATTATCAGGGATTTGTGTTCAAATCAAGTGCTTCCAACCAACAGGCCAAACCTTTCAGCACCACAAAGGTGGAAATAAAGAAAAAATCGGGACTGGGATGTACTGAGAGTGCGGTTCTACCTGATGGTTCCAGCCAGCAGTGGGTTGAAGGCATAGAGCCAGTCATGCATTTCTTTATCGTTGCCAGCCTGCAGGAGGATCCCACGATGTTCAGTGACCACCGCAAATGCATTCGGGGTCTGTGGAAAACAAAGAGAAAGACCTTATACAGCTAGTCAGGAAATGGCGAATGAAATATGTGATATGTGTCAATAAAATGATGGTAGTGACATCACACATCAATGGATTTTCACTAAACTCGGTGGGGCCACTGTCCACCTGAGTCTGAGACAGGATTTGATTATGGCATGTCCATATCAAAGCTGAAGGTCAGAGCAAGGTCACAAAGTTTTGGAGTGTTTGTAAATTTGAAATGACTGCCATTAGACTTGCTTTTGCTATAAAACACTAATAACAAACCATGTGACAGTTCAGACGCAAAAACCAGGAGGTCCACATGACCTCGGTTGTTTTAAATCAGGCGAGGACCTCAGTTATTTCTTCGTTTTTCTTATTGAATGGTTAAGGAGCACTGAACAAAATATCAGATTGTTCTAAATGATTCTTTTCCTGGTAAATTTCATTGTTTTAAAACAAAAAGTGATCACGTAGACTTACTACCGTATTTTCCAGACTATAAGTTGCACTTTTTTTCATATTTTGGTTGATGGTGCAACTTATACTCCAGAGCAACTTATATGAGAAATGATTACATATAATTCTGTTTATCATAATAATTATAAACAGAATTTCACATGTTTGTTATTTTTACACTCACAACCACAAAAGGGCACTCTAGGCTTGGATACAAGTACCTGCTCATCCACCACTGAAGAAATAGCCCCAAAAAGAAAATCCTATTTTGCAGATTACAAACTGCAAGTAGTGAAATATGCAGCAGAAAATGGTAATCGAGCAACAGAAATAAAGTTTGGAGTGAATGAGAAACTTGTGAGGGACGGAGAAAAGCGAGATTATTATTACTGCAATGAAGAAAAAAAAACAAAAACAAAAAAAAGCTAATCGCAGGCTAAAAAGCTAGAGAAACGAGTTTGCACATGGGGGTCTGAGCAACGCGCCTCCGGGAGGGGCTTGCCAACAGTGCAGCTGCGTCTTCACGTCCAGGTAGTTATCAAGGAGATGAATATAAATGACTTTGCGTGAGGACCTTCTTGGTGTTACCGCTTAATTCAAGGCAACCCCCTCTCTATCAGATCGAGGTCCACAACGTCATAAAAACTGCAAGTCAAGGTAGACAGTTTCCATGAGTCTGCGACTTATAGTCCAGTATGACTTATATATGTTTTTTTTTATTATTATGCATTTTTTTGCCAATGTAACTTATACTCCAGAGTGATGTATAGTCTGGAAAATACAGTAGGCTTTGACTTTCAAATGGGACAGTTAGCTTTGATCTTGAGTCGCCTTGAAATGTCAAATCTCAACCATCTCATCAGTTCTTTAAACACGACAGTTTTTTCATTAATTTGGTCACATCCATGGACTTGTTGCAAGACAAAAGTGATGTAAGTTGTAATTAAAGCCTGTACCCGTCCAGGACCTGTTTACTACATTACCCGCACCATGTGGTGGAGGTACCTAACACTGCCAAGCACATTTTTTTCGAGCTCTGTCTGTAAGCTCATGAATATTTGAGGTCAGGGTGAGTCTTCACTGGACGATACTATCTTGTATATCCTGCCTATCTCGTATGTATAAGCTCAGACACACATGGCCGACGATGAATCACTTTTAACTGTCATGCTCATGATGTTGTACTCGAGAAATGAGGTGAGACGTGATCGCCGCTCTGCTGTACATTTGCGAGAAATGCGGCGAGCCGTGATAGCGGCTCTCCATACAATAGCATAACAAACGTCTGTAGATTGTTTGAATCGACTAGCTATCTATCCGACGATTTATCTTATAAATATTTCCAATGAAAACAAGACTAGTAAATGTCACGGTAAATTTTATTGACTGTTCTGAAAATAAATATAAAATGTAGCCTGATGTGACTGCAGAGTATGGAAAAACACAGCAGCATAGAAGTTAAGGGAAGTGAGCATATCCTTGTGTTCCTAAGAGCTCATCCCAGGCGCAGATGGCTGTGTGCATTAACCTGGATTTGAACTCAACTCGTGATGACAGTCGTAAACTCGGGAGCCCAACCGAATGGGTTTAATTATACATGTCTTCAATACATAATTGAGAAATAATCAGAATAATGTACAACATGGTGGTCAATATTACTAAAGAGACAACCACATCGCTTCTATTTCTAGCATGGCAGGCGGATGGCTGAGTAGTAGACAGTCTTACCCTCAGGAGGCCAAGCTGCTCTTCATTGTACTCCACCTGGGCGGAGGACAGGTTAATGACAGCTCTCTCCACACTGTCCCTCTCGCTGCGGTAAAGATAAACGTATGGACGCCGCACCACCACATATCGCTTCACCCAGCCACTGGTGTGGGGCTCCAGGAAGTGCAGGTAGCCTTTCTTGGACACAATGGGGCTGAAGGAACCAAAACAACAACAACAACAACAACAACAACAACAACAACATCAGCAAAAATGAAATGCTCATCCCACATGATCACCACAGCATAAGGCATGAATGACTTGATGATGTCACTGGTTAGTGTAAAAACACACCAAACTTTCACTAATTGGCAGAATTGAGATACATGCAGTACTGTATTGACGCTTCATGTAGTGCAGTGAACATGAACTCATCATATTTTTCTACATTTCTCATTGAACACTTTTTAAAAGTTTTTATTTTGGGTCTCAAGAGGAGCTGCATAGCTGTCAGCGTGTTTCTGCCCCACGATGGCCTGGCGAGCAGTCCAGGGTGTACTCTTCCCTCACCCGGAGTCGGCTGAGATGGGCACCAGTCTCCCTCGCTACTTCGCGCATCAATTCATGCGACTTCAGTGCATCGCGTTTTTTGTTTTTTTTTAATAAATATTCATCAAATTTTAAAATAAGGAAATTAAGGAAGAAAAATGGGAAAAGTTAAGGAAAATGCAGCAAAAACAAGGCCAATTATGCAACAACAACAAAAAAAACCCTAAACCAACAAAAAAACTAAAAACAACCCAAAATCTCCCATCAAAACTACTTTCATTGTTGCATCTGTGTGTGCACATGCATCTGCACACGTGTGTGCGCGCACGCGTATCTATTTGTGTCGTATTCTTCTCATGCAATACCATCTGTGTGTCTATTTATATTTTATTTACACCTTATGTTATTTTTTAAACATTAACATTTAAACATTAAAAAATAACACAAGAGGTAAATAAAATATAATGCCAGTCAGGGGGCGTCGGGGGTTGATCCTACTTCAGGGATTTCGATGGTAGCGTGGAGATCTCGGTCCCAATTAACCACGGAAAGTGAGGGATCCCTGTGAATGTGTGTGTGTGTGTGTGTGTGTCTGTGTGTGTGTGTGTGTGTGTGTGTGTGTGTGTGTGTGTGTATAATGTATATATCAATAGCTTTAGACACCTGTCAATAGAGATATCTGTTGCAAGCTCCGCCTTAACGCTGTGCATAATTCGTAATATTATCATAATCATTTGGAATTATTTGACACTTTTGGCTAAAGAGATCGATCTGTGTGAGTACCTGACACGGATCTCCTGGATGTTAGGGATGAAGCTGCATGTACGAGGTTTCCTTTCCTCAGGACTGAATGGGTCCAAATCTGGACTTGAGGCCCCTGAGTGCGTCTCTGCACCACTGCATCACACACACACACACCCACACACACACACTTTACACAGTCAGATTTCTGTGTTCAGGATGGAGAT
>CM045747.1:2840000-2855000 GCA_024760905.1 Plotosus lineatus | reverse complement strand
CGATTAAAAATGTAGAGAAATAACATTGAATATAATTTTTTACACATTTAGCTCAAAGATATTAAATATAAAATGTACTTGGCTATATTTATACAGAAAACAATAAATATGATACTTCTTTAGCTCGATGTCGCTAAATCAACTTCATTCTAATCTTTAGGACGTTAAATTTATGTTTCCTTGATTAAATTAATTTACAGAACACTAAGTGTAATAATTATTCAGTGGCACATAGTTTAAAAAATAGATATTTTTTCTGTCACTTCAATTATAATTGAGCTCAATAACATTATAAATTAAATTTAAAAATATTAAATATAATGTTTGTTTGATCACTTTAAATCGATAACATTAAATACGAAGTTTCTACATTGATTAAATGTATCTGATAAAATTAATGTAATGTTTATTCAACTACATTTAGTCCTGAAAACATACATTTAACTTCCATACAGTAAAAGAATAGTGTCTGTCCGTTTTTATTTCGGATTCTAATCTGAAAAAAAAGCTTTGGCTTTGCTCATAAATTTCGTATCTTGATCGTTGTAGAATTTGTTAAGTAAACCATAAATCTTCTGCTGGTTCTGCTGGTCAATTTTTGTCCGGATCCCTTTAAATCTGCGAATCGCTGAAGATCGATGGATGACGTGGAGGGAAACAGTGGTTACCTTGGCAGCCAGTTCTCTCTGTCTCTCATTGGCTGCATCCAGAATGGGGCTGCCTGCCAGATTGGGGCTGAGGGATTTGGGCGGGTCCGTCGGGTCTTTACTGCACACAGACTCCTGACTCAGCAGCACCGACGCCTCGAGCTTTTCCCTCAACAGCAAATAGTGTCTGGTTTTCTCCACCTGCGCACACCGTCAACACGTCAGCGACCGCGGCCTTTAAAAACAGACGTTATCAGATCCGTGAGTGTAACAGTTCACCTGAATCAGCTCGCCTTATATCTGTATCTCCTTTTATTACACTGAGCTGTTCAATCTGGTGTATTTGAATTCTTTTCGATTCAATTGAATTCAGTTTTATTTCTATAGCGCTTTTAACATCATCGCAAAGCAGCTTTAAACAGTAAAAAGTTCATTCGTTCATTTTCTGAACCGCTTCATCCTAAGAAGGGTTGCAGGGAGGCTGTGCCCATCTCAGCCGACTCCGAGCGAGGATGGGGTACACCCTGGATGGCTCGTCAGGCCATTGCAGGGCCACCAGTCGCACAACTATTCACCCTCACACCTAGGAGCGATCTGCAACGGCCAATTAAGTCGCTGTGCATGTGTTTGGACTGTGGGAGGAAACCAGAGAACCCGGAGGAAACCCACACAAGCACGAGGACAACATACAAACTCCACACAGAAACACTCGAGCTGGGAATCGAACCCAGGACCTCCTCGCTGTGAGGCGAACTCGCCAGGCCATCACAGGGCAGAAACACGCTGATGAGCGTTTATGACTACATCAGAGTTTCACATTAAAATATGTTTATCGAATCATAAACTTTTGAACTCTACACGTTAATTCATGTAACCGATACAAAATATTTTCTGCCTGTGGAGAGATGATATCATATTCATTATTGATACAGTAAGATTTGTATATGTTTTAACCCTTTGGGTAAATTTATTCTGATCATTTCAAATACAGTTTATCATCTCGACGGTCAGATTTAGTAAAATCAAAATGTAAATAACAACAAATCTGAAAATCTGTCTGTGCAATCTGATTGAAAACGGTCAGTGTTCTCAGGGGTGGGGTTGATTTTCAGCAGTTAGCACTGAAGTCATTGTTGCGAAGAGTTTATTTACCGAAATAACTTGAAATGTTCTATGTTTATGAGACGGATGTTAGCTGAGTGGTGCTAAACTGTTGTCTCCATGTTCTCATTTTTCTGGTTAAATGTACTGGACATCTTTCAGTTTTTTGAGAGAATGTTTCAGTCGGTCATCTCTGGAACTAAATGGAGATAGAAATCCCTGCATTTGATGTTTTCAACTGATTTATCCAATACGCATCAAAAATGTATTTACATAAATCTCCACAGAATAAATCGTATTCATATCCAGTGTTTGTCCTTTCTACATGATGATCATGAAAAATGATGAGGAAGAATGAAAAGCACCCCGTACGGTTTGTTGAAATGTGAGTTCAGATGTTCCAGGTGTGACAAACACCACACACTATCCTCCATTACTGGCTCCACCCTTTCAACAATCAATTTTTTTTAAATAGAGTCAGGAACATGAACAGGAACATCCTGCTGGCTGAAGTCTGTACCTCCTGCAGGAGACTGAGCTTCTCCAACTCCCACTGATGGTCCAGGATGAGACTGTCACTGCGGGGCCTCCAGCCAGCGAGGTTCTCCTCACCACGGACATACGCCACCGAGGTATCCAGGACACGCCGACGCCTCCTCTGCATTCCTGATCTCACACACACACCCCACATTCTGATTGGTCAGAAGCTGATGAACTTTCTTTAGTAGCGCTCGTGACATCACGGCTTTATTTATTTTATTACATTTTTTCATTTGAATACTTTATAGTTTCCATAGTAACAGCCTGTCCACAGAGACACGAACAGAGGATAATAAATGAAGAAAAAGAAAAAAAGCCTAATCATTGATATTCAAAATTTATTGAAGGAGTCTCTGGTGTCAGTGCTACGCAACAGTCAGAGATCTGATTGGCTGTGACGCGGTTTTCTCGGGAGATGAATTTTCTTTGTGGACGTCTTATCAATTTCAAGAGAAAGTGAAACAGAGATTCTGGAAGGGGAAGAATATTTATAGCTGCTTTAGCATACGTGACAATGAAACATTCCACAAAATTAAATGTTATTATGTCTGTCCTTCTATTTATCGAACCTTGAACACCCTGAACTGCTTGCTAGTCCAACGCAGGGCCAAAATACACACCCATTCATACTTGTACTCACACCTAGGGGCAAGCAATTTAAAAAAGCCATTTAGCCTAAAGATGCATGCCGTTGGACAGTTGGAGGAAACCAGAGTTTCCGGAGGAAACCAGAGTTTCCAGAGGAAACCCAGGAAATGCAAAAGGCCGTACAGAAATGGCCGGGACTCAAACCCAGGACATTCTGGCTGTGAGGTACCTAAGTGTAAGCTAAGTGCTACACCACAGTACCTGAAGTTTTTGGATTATTAGTTACTGGTAGTTTGCTGTGGTGCGTCTGGAAGAAAACACACTACCTGCTGCATTCAGAAAGTAATTCGTACTTTACCGAAACAGGAGCTCACACTCATCTGTGCACGTGTTACATGTGGACACAACACCATTCTTTATTTTTAATAATTAATGAAATACTAACAGTTTTTATTACCTGGACTTCCAACATCCGCCAGATGGCACAAACTGAGTTCATACACTCCAGTCACACGATTACTGGGGGTGGAGAGATTATAATAAAAAATTAACAATTAAGTAATAAAACAACAATCAATACAAATTAACAGTCAGATGGATTACGGCTATTTACAGATCAAACTAAAACAAAAAGGAAACTGTACAGTACAGCGAGTACAGAATATTGCAATAGCGGTTAGCTGTGTTAATTAACATGCGAAATTGTTGGTAAAGTAAACAATGTCAGACATGAAAAAAAATTCAGACCCTGAAAAAACTCACTTTATTGATCATGACATCACCAACTCCATTCAAAGACTGATTTAAAAAGAAGAAAACAATTTAGACGGGCACGGCGAGGACGACTCTCACCTCTCTAAGGGCCTGAAAGCTCCGGTGCTGAACAGGTTTCGGATGGAGCGTGACGCAGGAAGCTTTGTGTCTCGCGAGTAAAACACCATGCAGAAGTCTTTGGTGATGACTGTAGGCTGGGTGCAGTTCTCCATCTGAGGGGTTTAAATTGAATCGTCACCAAAGTATTCCACAGTGATCTGGCCGTAATCTTTAAAGGCCAGGCTCATGATAATGACGCCTGTAGTTATCTGTCTAAACTTAACTAAAGACATTCAATTAAAAGGTAAAAATCTGTTGGGCTTTTACACCTGAGCCTGTGGCCTCGTTAGAGCTGGAGCTTATCCCCAGTTTTTGTAGCATGGGGGGACTGAGAGTTCAACTCCACCTGGATAGGCTTCTCGTCCATCGCAGGTTACCTTCAAAGTTTTTTCTGATACCTATTTATACTGCTGGGTGGATGGAGGCACACTTGTGCTTGTGTCCTTAGTAGGGTGGGGGTCGAACAAGGATTTGAACCCACAACCTCTCAATCATGAGTCCAGCACCCTAACCATAACATCAACAGCCCCACAGAAACTAAATGTGAAAAATTATTCTGCCCAATAAATATTAAAATATGTATTAAATAATTATTTTGCAACTGCAGAAAATCTGTGCTATTTGATGTGTTATTGCATCATAAAATGTAACGACCAATCAGGACACAGTTATATACATTATTATTTTTGTAATCCTACCAGAGGACACTGGCGTGCTTTTGAGAACTTACTAAAAATGCCTTAATTAGAAAGTCTGGCGTATTATTACATCATAACACATTCCAGCCAATCAGATTGTAATATGCAAATGACAGGGTTGTGTTCTTGAATGTTGTGCTGGGTGATATAGAGCATAGGATATTGTGATCAAATGCATTTTTCTAATTGACTGTCGTCAGCATTAACAATTCTGTTTACCAGATTTTTTCTGTAGTAGTTTTATTTAAAAAAAAAAAATCCACATATTTTAATAAATAATAAAAGCAAATCTTTGAACATGTTATGTTTTTTGACATTATGAAACTGTCAATAAAAGATTTTTTGACTAAACATATTTCTGCTACACTGCCCACTGCTAATCACACAGCATCATTAACTATATTGTTAGCTGACCTGCTAACGCTAACACCACAATTTGTGCTACACTTTTTTCCAGAATGCTAACGTACACATAAGATTTCTACTCTGACATGGACGCCAGTAAAGGTCTTAATACTATAGCTACAGAGTGCCTGAAATGAAAGTGTGTCTTACGGCAAGGTAGGCCGAGAGTGTGATATAGATCTTCTCTCCATACGGTGTGACGCGGTTCAGGAGCAGTGAGTTGTGCATTGAGCTGTCCCACGCCGCCTCGAACCGATAAAATGTCCTGTACCAGGTGAGAACAATGAAACGATCAACATGGTCCTGTTATAGTGTAAACATTAAACTTTCCCATCATGATCGTGATCTAATCATCACAGTCATAACAATAAGAACAGGAAAAAAGGACTTTACTAAAATTATATACATACATATACGTGTGTATGTGTGTGTGTGTGTGTGTGTGTGTGTATGTGTGTGTGTGTGTGTGTGTGTGTGTGTGTGTGTGTGTAATAAAGTAAAAATCAATAAATATGCTGTGTTTTCACTGTCCTTGATCTGTGGGTGTGCTGAGAGTTGCCCCCTAGTGGCTGGTTACGTTCCTTTTTAGAAACGTTTCACGACTTGCCTGTCATAGTCCTCTAATGATCATTCACTCATTGGCTGAGCCGTTTAATGCAAGGGTCGTTGGGAGATCAAAGGCTTCCTCAGCCGACTCTGTGTGAAGGTGGGGTATGTCGTGAAGAACACACAAGTCCATTGCAGGGCCAACACACACAACCATTCAGACTCACACCCAGGGGCAATTTGGAACAGCCAATTAGCCTACTGTGCATGTCTCTGCTCTGTGTGAGGAAACTGGCAATCCTGAAGGAAACCGATGTCGGCATGTGGAGAACATTAAACTCGGAGATGGTCTCACCAAGCCCAGGACCTTTGCACTATATGGCCAAAGTACTAACCTTTCCATCGCTGTGATGAACCTTTAAAGGTCATCAATATGCAAATCAGATCATTTGGTGAGATCGAGCAGCTTTTCTGTGCATGACTGATCTGTCACGCACGAGTAGAAATTCATTCCCTGCTTTTATTCATAACTTTAACCCGCGCAAAATGTGGGAAAGTGGTTTGCTACTAAGGAAAGATCAGTTTATTCATTCATTCTTTTTCTGAACCGCTTAGTCCTAGCCAGGGTCACAGGGAGGCTGGTTCCCATCTCAGCCAACTCTGAGTGAGGGCAGAGTACATCTTGGACAGCTCGCCAGGCCATCGCAGGGCAGCAAGGATCAGTTCACTGATGTATAAAAGTTTGTTCTGAAGAACATGTCATATAAAAATGGACTGTTCAGAATTTTTAAGATTTTTATCCATTCGCCCCAAAACACAGAAGGAACGTTTTCATCAGATCCACGACGCTGAGCGAGATACAAACCTGAGCACAAACAAGACGTTACGGTCAACGAGAATGATGTTGAAACAGTGAAAAGACGGCGTTAATCAGAACAACATGCAGTACTGTACAACCCCCTGAAACTGATCACCACAGCATGCCAACACAGAGAGAAGGACAAAATAAAGATACCTATGATCGACCCCCAAGGAAACACTACACGGCAGGAGCAGGAGGAGAGAAACACAGAGAATCAGTCAGAATCTTACATCAGCAATCAAACACCATTTATTTACTCATCTGATTACTAAAGTTAACAAAGCCACATCAGATCTGCACAGCACTGTTTTCAGAATAACTTTATAACTAACATCCACCAAACATGCATCATGTACATTTGGTACGAAAAATTCTGATTTTTGTTTCTGCAAAAATTGATATTCGTCCAGGTAAAGTTTCTTGTGGTGTACAGTCGTAGTTACGGAGGTTACTGTTGGATTCATTAGCCCATATTTTGGTTGCAATTTCAGGTCACCCCACTTCTAATGGACATAACTTTGGAACTACAGACGCTCCCCGACTTACGTTCATATGTTTTACATTTTTTCGATTTTACGGGTTATTAAAAAAAAAAGTCAAATTTTGAGTTTAGACGTACCTATGTACCTATATATATATATATATATATATATTATATATCAGTTATATAACGTGTTACTCTTGTGTTAAGACGTCGTCTCTGTGATCTTTGTGACTTTTGTAACCCTAAGCAAATCTGGTTGGTCAGAAGTGTAAGCCTACTAGCATGGGTGCAAGTCTCATACACACAGATGAATTAACTATCTGCTCAGATCGGCACAATCTACCATGCATACTCAGTTAAGCAAAGAGAGTTGTAAAATGAATGAAAAGAGAACTCTCCGCTCTGCTGGTGATTCACATCAGTGCAGGCTGTGTTCTAAATGAGATCAACGGCACCTTTGCACACTTGAAAGACCGGAAGGCCTTATAACCCACCAGTACACTACTTTTGCAAGTACACTACTTTCAGTATTTGAGTGCCTCACATATTATAAGCGTTGATTGGCTGTTTTATTGAAATTAATGTTGATATTATTTGATATATTTGATATTATTTTACAATGTTATGTTTATAATAATTGATTTAGGGGTGTTTTATGAGATACGGTAATGGTATTTATGGATGTATAGTACAGTATAAGCATCATACATCACACGTCATATGTCACTGTAACAACTTACGTTCACTTTCAACTTATGTTCGGCCGTCCGGAACCAATTAAAAACGTAAGTGGGGGAGTGTCTGTATTTACAATATACGTCTTAAATTTCTGTATTTTTCCATCACATATATCGTACCTTGTGTATGTACAAAATAAAAAAACTCTGAAGGGGACAGGTGGGGGACCACTGGTTGAAATTGTATGGGATGAACTATCTTCTTTTTCTCCCCATTTTCAAGTCCAGAGACATTGCTAAATAAAAGTCAACATGGGCGTGGCCACATTTTAAAATTTGCATATTTTTGCTATAAATAATAAAATAAAAAAAACCCTCCACACAGATGGAATTCAAAAAGGTGTCACTTTAACACCGGAGGACTTCAATTTAATCCGAGTTCATGTACACCAGTGTGTGTGTGTGTGTGTGTGTGTGTGTGTGTGTGTGTGTGTGTGTGTGTGTGTGTGTATGTGTGTGTACCTGTCATCATAAGAAGGTTTAATGTAGCTGGACGACAGGATGTTGAGGGAAAGGATGTTGGGGTCGATGATCGTTTCATCAGCTTCGGGAGTGTTACGTATCCGACCTGAAAAAAAAACACAAATAAAGAAATAATGACATCAGCAGACAGACAGACAGAGAGACAGATAGATTAATACACACACACACACACACACACACACACACACACACACACACACATATATATATATATATATATATATATATATATATATATATATATATATATATATATATATATATATATACACATATATATATATATATATATATATATATATATATATATATATATGTATATATACATAGAGAGAGAGAGAGAGAGAGAGAGAGAGTTGGACAGACGGACTCAGTATTTCAGAAGTTCTGATGAATATAAAGAAATATAAATATCCATTCCTTCATTTTCTAAGATGCTTAATCCTAATTAGTGTGGCGGGGAGGCTTAACTCAGCCAACTCTGGGCGAGGGACTGGTACCCTGTGGACAGCTCACCCAGTCCATCCTTGCGTAACGTTCACACAACCATTCATAGTCCCTCTCAGACCGAGGGTGATTCGGAACAGCCAATCAGCCAACTGGACATGTTTGTGGACTTGGGTAGGAAACCGAGGCAAACACACAGAAAACATGCAAACTCCCCTCCACACAGAAACACGCAGAGCCCAGGGAATTGAACCCGAGACCTTCCTGCTCTGAGGTGGACGTGCTGACCACCCGAAATGTAAATAAATAAATATAAATAAATAAATGAGAGTGCAGTGGTGGCCTGGTGGTAAAGGTGCTGGATCACTGATCCCAAGGTTGAGAGTTCAAGCCCTACTATCACTGGGTTGTCACTGTCCCCCCAGTGCACTATCTGGGCTATCATAGGCTGGCGTGTCTCTCTGTGGTGAGAGGTTCATGTGAAAGAACCACTGCTGACTTTCATCAAGAGGAGCTGCATGACCGTCAGCATGTTTCTGCCCCCTGATGGCCTGGCAAACTGTACTCTGCACTTGCCCAGAGTTGGCTGAGGTGGGCACCAGCCCCCCCATGACCCTAACTAGGATTAACCGGCTCAGAAAATGAATGAATGAATGAATAAATAATAAGAATTTAGAAATAAAGTTATGCTATTTCAGATGATTCGCTGTGACATTTTCAGAGGTTGTTGAGTTGGCCGAGCTGCTTCCTCACCAATAACGAGCTCCTTCACTTCCTTCCATTTGATGTCATTTCCTGTCTCATGAGCAAACGTCACTCGGATTCTTCTCTGGATTCCCTGCAGAAACAAAAACAATTCACTTTACTTATATGTATGAATATTGTGTGTGTGTGTGTCTGTATGTGTATGTGTGTGTGTGTGTGTGTGTGTGTCTATGGGTGTATATGTGAGTGTTTATGTGTGTGTGTGTGTGTGTGTGTGTGTGTGTGTGTGTGTCAATGGGTGTATATGAGTGTGTTTATGTGCATTTGCGTCTTGTACTTGCGTGTGTGTGTGTGTGTGTGTGTGTGTGTGTGTGTGTGTGTGTGTGTGTGTGTGTGTGTGTGTGTGTGTGTGTGCATGTCAATGGGTGTATATGGGTGTCTTTATGTGTGTTTGCACGTGTGTGATTATGTGCATTTGCGTGTGTGTGTGTGTGTGTGTGTGTGTGTGTGTGTGTGTGTGTGTGTGTGTGTGTGTGTGTGTGTGTGTGTTAAATGGACCTGGTGAAGCAGGAAGGTTCCATGGCAGGGCATTCCCACTCTGTGATCCACCACAGCCGGGATGTATCTGAAGAACAGTGCGATAATCAGAGGAACAGAAACCCGCGTGATGAAGGTTATAAATCTATGTGTGGATGTGACACTCACTCTCCGTTCGCCTCTAGCTCACAGATCTCAAAAAACACCATCAGGTCATATTTACAGTGGCACGGACCAGCCGAGGACCGCGCTATTGCACTCAGCTTAGTGGCTGGAACTGAGAGGAAAAACAAGGCACACAGAGATTTTATAATTATAATGATGTGGAAAAGGGTGGAGAAGATAATAAAGGACAACTTGAAGGAGGAGGCGAAGATGAGGAGATGGAGGAGGAGGAGGAGGAGGAGGAGAATAAGATGGGGGAGGTGGGGAGTAGAATGAGATGTTGAGGTGGAGGAGGAGAAGATGGAAAGAGGAGTAGGTGGACTAGAAGGATGAGAAGATAGCGATGAGGTGGTGGGGGAGGATGAGAAAGAGGAGGTGAAAAGATGGGAGGAGCGGTAGGAGGAGGAGAAGATGAGGTTGAAAAGAAAAAAAGAAGGACAATAGTGTGTGTGTGTGTGTGTGTGTGTGTGTGTGTGTGTGTGTGTGTGTCTGATTACTTGCCTGGTTTAGATAAAGGCATGACACGAGGGAACTGACGTCTCGATGGACGCAGAGGACTGAAAACACACACACACACACACACACACACACACACACACACACACACACACACACACACACACACACACACATATTCGTTATTATTTATCTTATTTTAACTTTAATTATTCCATCATTTTCTCCCTCGACTGCTCCTGACTAAGTCCTGGACATGGGACGAGAGTAAAAGCGTATCCACCCTCTTCCTCATACAGGAATTTACAGACACACACTATTGGTCAGTACAGCCAGAGAGAATAAGCCCCTCCCATTCATACAGCAGGAGCTTCTCACCTGATCAGATCTTTACACAGAGGAGGAAACGGCTGTTTCTGATAATGTCCGAACACCTCAAACACGATGGGCTGAGTCTTAATGTATTCGACAAACGACTTCGTCACGTCCACCGTGATCTGCAACCAGAACCACCCAGAACCATCAGTTCATTCATATTCACAACCAACAAGAAATAAAACAATACTCATGTTCCAAGATGCACAGAATACAGTGAATCGGAGTAGACTAAAGGAATAAGTACATAAACAAACTGACATTCTGGACGTGGTAGAACCCCAGCGGCGGCCCTCGGCCCGTGTTCTTCAGCGGCTCTGTGGAAAATGCCTCGTCATGCCGATGAATGAAGCTGGAGACATGAAAATACATATTACTCATTCATTCGTTTTTCAAGGAGCTTAATAATACGTACAGTACATCCTAATTGGGGTCACAGGGCGGCTGGCGCCCATCTCAGCCAAATCTGTGTAAAAGCAGGGTACACCAGGAACACCTAACCAGGCTATTGCAGGGCCAACACTCACACAATCATTCATACTCACACTCACACCTAGAGGTGATCTGGAACAGCCAATCAGCCTAATGCGCATGTTTTTGGACTGAGTAAGGAAACCGGAGGACCCTGATGAAACTCACACAAGCACGAGGAGATCATTCAAACTCCACATGGAAACACTCTGAGCCCAGGACCTTGGACCTATTATTATTATTATTATTATTATTATTATTATTATTATTATTATTATTATTATAAGTGCTGTCATTGTTGTTATTTTTGCTGTCATGATGTAAATATTTTAATAAATAGCGACCATGCACACGGATTAACTGGCCTGAACTCACTTGAACTGGCAGAAGATGTCGGCGTACTCGGCAGAGATGCTGGACGCCTGCAGGACGGTGACTCTGAAGGTAAAGCTGCTTCCAAGTTTCAGATGTGAAAGTGTTTGTTCCTGTATGGGGTCCACTACAGCCTCCACACCTTCCTTCAGAGGACTGCCAGGAACATCAGGAGTGACTGGAAGGAATAAGTACCACGATCACGACCCGGTTCGAGAATTTAACCCAGACATTCTTCACATCTGTATTGAGAGCTCAGGAGTGACAGCAGATTTAAAAGCTTCTCTGAAGGTACATGAGTTACACCCGCAGCGATCCGGTCCTGTAACGTACTTGTGCAGGTGTTGTTGTTGACCTCGTCTGCTGAAAGACTCGTCTCAGCGTTCTGTCCTTCTCCCTCTACGATGCGCAGTTCCTCCTGAGACGTGTTAGAGTGTGACATCCCCCCTGAACACGACTCTGTCTGGAACTGTGCACAGTCAGAACAATCATTGTCCGCATCACGGGAACGAAGCAGAAGAACATGCTGGAATCATTAGAAACCGAAGCATAGCAGACCTTCTCAAACTGCTGATCCTCAAACGAGATCTTCGCCGTCCCTGACTGTCTGACACCTGAGCCGTAATCCGGAGCTTCTTCATCAGCTATGAGGAGAAACAACAATGTTCTGACTTCCAGATCTACAACAACTGTGGTGAATAATCACTCTGAAAAAGTGTTTCTACTGGCTTTGCAAGTCGACTTTGGATTTGCTCTTGTGGGTCATGATAGTCCCGCCCACAGCCCCTTATATAAGCGGCTCTCAGATATAGACCAGCTAAGGGTTGCGGTCGCGTTGGAACCAGTTGTCCTGACCAAGAGTCAGTTCATTTGCTTTCAGATGTGTAGTACTTGTTCGTGATTATGCACTGGCCCCTGACCCAATCGGTCCTGGGTGAGTCAGGTTTCTCAAGGTGAATTATAAATTTGGAGGAATGGAGGAGGGCCCAGGTCAAATGAAGTTAATTTGTGTATTGGGAGTATTGTCAGGTGATCTGCAGACTGGGGGTGTGGCCATTTTTTAACCCCATGAATAGGACTAAATATGACATTCAACAGTTTATCTTGTTTATTCTTATTTTATTATTAATTATGAATTATTATTATTCATGTTAATGTCCATGTATTATTATTATTATAAAATATTTATTGTTTTTACGTGTTTATCTTTAATATATTATGTAAAATACAGTGTTTGTGGAAGGTTATATTAATTTGGGAGGGGGTTGGAAAGGATTAATCGGTTTACATTTATCATGGATACAATTGGAATAAATTTAACAATGGATCCAATTTTACATTTATACATGGATTAATTGGTTTAATTAATTAATCTGCGTGTGTGTGTGTGTGTGTGTGTGTGTGCGTGACTGTTCCGCTTTGTTCCATTTAATGTCTACGGACGTTCCGCAGTGTTTCTTTATTGTTCCGTATGTGTTCCGTGCCTTCCTTGAGTATTTTGTGGGGATCCGTAGATGAACGGGACTGTTCTGTAGCCACTTTTGACGACATGGAAGGGGGGAAGACTTGCAGATAAGTTACGAAACACTTGCAGTATAAAAGGAAAGATTACGGACCGTTTGCAAAAATGACGGAATGTTTACGGAAGGATTACGGAACCAAAGGGAACACTGTTCAAAAGCACGTTCACGGAAGATTTTGGCCTGCCAGACGCGGAGGAACACATACGTTGAAATCGTACGTAATGACACGGAAGATGAGGGAATAATTGCGGAACGTTTGCAGATGACAATATTTTTGCTTCCATAAGTCTGCCGCGCTCCAGTGAAAGGAGGGTATTAGTCATTTTCGGCAAGGGCCAGGCCTTGAGGTGATTCATGGATGGGGATGTGGTCAGGTGTATTAGGCTGAGATAGAAATGAGGAGGCGGTACCTGACACAGCCTGCACGGCCACCCGTAGGAAACCCTTCACCTCACCCTTCTCACTCACTATCGCCACACGGTGCACCAGAGGGACAGGGTACAGCAGGTTACTCAGATACACAAATGCCCTGCAATGTAAGTTAGAATGAGAGAGACAGAGAGAATCAGTTAAAAGAGTGAAAACAAGCGCAGCATGAATACACAATCAAAACCGGTTTTATTTCTGAAGGTACACACAGACACACCACCACTACACACAGCAACACGACACTGACACGCAAAAAAATAAAAAAAATAAAAAAAAATAAAAAAAAAGCAACCAAACAGGAAGCTGCACCAGCCAGAAACCAAACAAAGCATCTGGTGCTGGTCTCTGCAAACCTAGTGAGCCCCCCACCGCTCGCAACAAAACAAAAAGCAGAGGAGGTTCAGGAACAAGGCGAATCCACTGAAGCCATCAGCCTGATTGAATCAGTGCTCACTTTTATAAGCAGATTGCCCTCATAGACCTTCATATCACATGCATAAACACTTAATAACAATAGTCCGACCCGTGGGTGGGTCTGAACCTCCAGAATATATTTTATTAAGCTTTCAATTCATTGTTTTCTGGAGTAATGGAGTTATATTTAAGTTTGTAAAATGTCACCAAAGGCATCATTACGGTCCCTCAGATTCACACAGGCATCAAACCAACCACTGTTTTCTCATATCTAATCAGCTTCCAGCTGATAGAAGGATCAGTCAATAAGAATCATAGCTTGTTCTCATTTCTCTTTAAAAGCTGCGAGAAATTTCATTATATTAAAGTTAGCCTGGGTTTAGTTACTCCGGGTTTACACCAGGGCACGATATCTATGATTTGAGAGAATTGTGATTAGTATGGGACGCTGTGGGATCAAGTCGTGATCATCTTGAGGGAACTTGGTGGGATCGTGATGATCTTGAGGGAGCTCGGTGGGATCGTGATGATCTTGAGAGAACTTGGTGGGACTGTGCTGGTCTTGAGGGAACTTGTCGGGATCAAGATGATCTTGAAGGAACTTGGCAAAATTCTAATGATCTTGAGGGAACTTGGTGGGATCAAGATGATCTTGAGGGAACTTGGCAGAATTCTAATGATCTTGAGGGAACTTGGTGAGATAGTTATGATCTTGAGGGAACTTGGAGGGATCATGGTGATCTTGAAGGAACTTGGTGGGATCATGATTATCTTGAAGGAACTTGGTGGGTTTGGGATGATTGCGCTGCTTGTGGAAGAATTTTTGACTCTCCAAAATGTCACAATTATTATGATTTGAAGCAAATAACTATAGAACATGGGAAGTGCAGTAGAGCTTAACAGGCCTTATCAGATCGCAGCAGAGATTGATGTGAAGATTATGTGATCTTTATAAATTTGGCAACACAATTCCTTTGAGGTTCATATCCTGGAAGCGAGCTGTCTCCTTGTTATTTCCCAGTTGTGCTCCAAGCGTTCTCCATAAATCGTGGAGCTGTGTGCCTTTTGTAATCTTGGAGATTATGGACATCTTGCCAGTGTAAACTCAGGCTAAGTCTGCAGGTGGTAGCAGCACTACTGTT
>CM045747.1:2797500-2835000 GCA_024760905.1 Plotosus lineatus | reverse complement strand
CTTACTATAAACGGCGTAATTTAATCACTTCTGGAGTTTTGTTTTGAAGTGCAGTCGGTTCATCAAATCGTGCCGCCATATTGCTTTTTTGTACTCATGTAATACGCACTGATATCCAAAAAGTCGACGAGCCAATCACTAAGCATTATTTAGTGTAGATACAGGTTATTGGTTGGTCTTTGTTCCTCCAGTCAGTCACTCTTACGTGAACGCAAAACCACACACTTTACATTTTTACTTCCTGATTACTGCAGCATTGACATCACCGGCATTTGTTTGTTCACCTTTTGTGACCACGCCCGTACATGGATTTTCATAAAACTTGGGGTCACTACCCTACCTGAGTCCCAAAAATAACTTTATTTTGGAAGGTCAAGGTCAAAGCAAGGTTACTATAATTTTGAGAGAAAGTGTTTATATGTAGAAACGAGTGTTGATAGGAACCATGGAACTCTAACAGGAAACCATACATGGACTTTTCACCGTGTGTTCCTCGAAAGGTTAAACCCCAGACATCTCATGAACCTTCAACCAGAGAATTTTTCTTCTCTCATTGACTCCTCGTCAGTGTAGTATACATCACATGGTGAGACAAGCACGCACAGGGACGATGACAACCAGGACCCATATCAGGAATATTTCCTTGGGATCTCAGTTCCAGATCACACACCTCGGCTCTCGTGCAGAAGCCCAGATTTTAGAAATAAATAAATAAATATAATTTTGTGTGTGTGTGTGTGTGTGTGTGTGTGTGTGTGTGTGTGTGTGTGTGTGTGTGTGTGTGAAAGAGCTGGTTTCCTCTGGCAGCGAAGCTCCTGAAGCCTCACCAACCTTCCCACTAAACTGAACAGAGGCCAGCGGTCGTAAAACGGGTCCTGGCCTCGGCACTGATGGCCCTCCTCCACACTCATCTCATCGTCCAGGTCCTCCAACTCCTCCTCCTCCTCCTCCTCCTCCTCCTCCTTCCCATAATGGCGCTCATCTGCGAGCTCGGTTACGTCTGAGTCGGGCTCGGAGAGGGTGGGGGAGGGGGAGGGGTCTCTCATGCGCTCGCTCATGCACGTGTTCAGAATGGGAGTGCTGGTGCAGCCGAAGACACGGAACTGGGTTAGTATATACAAACACACATAAGCACGCACACACACTTGCGCACACACACACACACGCACACACACGCATACACACACGCACACACACACACACACACACACACACACACACACACACACACGCACATCTGCAATTAGGCCCTGATTTACTATTTCAAATAACAAGTAGCAGTTTATAGGATTTTTGTGATCTCCACATGGACCTCTTGACTTCTGTGCTCGGTTCTGTCCTTGCCCAGCGTGTCAGTTTAGTTAGACGACTGTGACTTGGTAGGTTATGTAATGATTAGCATATTTGCCTCCAGTAAAAAGGTCCTGGGTTCAAATTCCAAGTCTGGCTCAGGCATTTCCATGTGGAGTTTCCGTGTTCTCCCTGTGCGTGTGGAGAACAAGTAAACTTCAGAACTTGGTCGTCCAGTATCCCCCACTAGGCTAACTGGCAGTTCCAAATTGCCCCTAGCATGATTGTAAATGTTTTGGGTTTTGTGTGCGTGTGTGTGTGTGTGTGTGTGTGTGTGTGTGTGTTGCTCTGTGATGGACTAGCAAGCAGTTCAGGGTGCACCTTGCTTTTGCCCCATGCTGGCTGAGATAGGCTCCAGCCTCCCTAAGTTCAGAAAATTAATGAATTATTTACTTTTACAAATGATCAGTGAGTTAAGAAGAATAAAAGAATGTGAGAAGATGGGATCCTCTTTTTCTCACCAAATGATGAAAAATTTACATCCATAAAAAGTTCAATTATTTTAACAAATAAAGAAACCTCAATTTAATTTTTAACACATAAAACCCTCTAATACTGTACTAAATTCGGTAGTGTATTTCTCAGACATTTGTCAAGTTCATACATATTTGTAGCACATCAGGGCCTCGATCACATAACAGTTCATTAATACACACACTGTCTCAGAAACAGGCATTGTACACACACTCGCGCACACACACTCGCGCACACACACTCGCGCACACACACTCGCGCACACCAGCTAATAAACACACCCATATACACCCATTGACACACACACACCCGCACACACAGAATCACATTCCATCTTGGGGTTGTTTAGTACCATTGGTGCCAAATATTTTGTTTCATCACATAAAATCGTCCATCACAAGCACACTGATAAAAAGATTAGCATGAAAAAGAGGAAGGAGTCTCCAGTACCAGTGACACAGAGCTCCTGACAGACAGACAGACAGCTCCCCGTGGTGTTTTAAATTTAATGTGAGGGGGAAAAAAGAGAAAAATGCACAAATAAAAACTTTGGTGTGTCATAGGTCATTTAATACAATTTCCAAATGTCCAAATCATAAAAATCATTTCAGTTTAAAAGTGATTTAAAAATATTTCACATGTGCTGTCACAGAAAAGTACATTTTTAATAAATCTTTGGCACTAATGGAACCTCATATTGATCCGTTTATAGGTTTTCTAAAATCTGAACGGTAACGTAAACATATAGCGATTCAGTTCAGCCATGTTGTGTCATCAGGGAAGCAGAAGCTCAGCTGCTGTATCAAACACACACACACACACACACGCACACACACACACACACACACACACACACATACACACACATACACACACATACACAGGTACCAGGTACTGACCTCCCGACAAGGCGGAACCAGGGGAAGCGATCGTAGAAAGGGTCACCACCAGTCAGGGCGTGGTCACAATCCTCAACAGTGCTGCTGGGAATATCTGCTGCTCGATCATACATCTCTCTCATCAGGTCCAACCTCTGCCTGTATACACACACACACACACTTCAGTTCAGGGTGTCATACGCTGCATAATCTGATTGATATACAATAAATAAGTACATAATAATAATAATTATTATTAGTAGTAGTAGTAGTAGTAGTAGTAGTAGTATTATACCCTGTACAGTAATAATAAAATCATTATTAAATGGTACTGATATATAAAATACAGTGGAGCCTCGGTACTCCAACTTAATTCGTTCCAAACAGCTGGTCGAATTTCGATTTGTTCGAAGTCTGAATCCGCTTTTCCCATTACAAAGAATGTAAATGGTCTTAATACGTTCCGTCGTCTTTTGAACAGAAGTTAACAGTACCGTAACTCTGACCTATGGTATGGTATGGTATGGTATTTTTAATTCTCAGAAGAACTGTGGTATTGCATGAGGAAATCTGGAGTGGCAGAGAAGTAAGTTAGAGTGGTGGAGGACATGTATGAGAGATGTAAGACGTGATGAGGTGTGCTGTCGGTGTGACTGAAGAATTCAAGGTGGAGGTGGGACTGCATCAAGGGTCAGCTCTGAGCCCCTTCTTGTTTGCTATGGTGATGGACAGGCTGACAGATGAGGTTCGACAGGAATGTCCATGGACTATGATGTTTGCAGATGACATTGTGATCTGTAGTGAGAGCAGAGAACAAGTGGAGAAGAATTTAGAGAGGTGGAGGTATGTCCTGGAAAGGGGAGGAATGAAGGTTAGCCTCAGTAAAACAGAATACATGTGTATAAATAAGAAGGACCCAACAGGAACACTGAGGTTACAGGGAGCAGAGATAAAGAAGGTGGAGGATTTTAAGTACTTAGGCTCAACAATCCAGAGCAATGGAGAGTGTGGAAAAGAGGTGAAGAAGCGTGTGCAGGCAGGTTGGAATGTTTGGAGAAAAGTGTCCGGTTTGATGTGTGATAGGAAGGTATCAGCAAGAATGAAAGGAAAAGTGTACAAAATGGTGTTGTATGGTTTAGAAACAGTGGCGCTGACAAAAAGACAGGAGGCAGAGCTGGAGGTAGCAGAGATGAAAATGTTGAGGTTCTCTCTGGGAGTAAGGAGGATGGATAGGATCAGGAATGAGTACATCAGAGAGACAACACATGTACGATGTTTTGGAGAAGAAGTCAGAGAGGCTAGATTGAGATGGTTTGGACATGTGTAGAGGAGGGATAGTGAATATATTGGTAGTAGGATGCTGAGGTTGGCACTACCAGGCAGAAGGCCTAGAGGAAGACCAAAGAAGAGATTTATGGATGTGGTGTAGGAAGACATGAAGGTCCTTGGTGTAAGAGAAGAAGATGCAGAGGACAGGGTGAGATGGAGGCAGATGATTTGCTGAGGCAACCCCTTAAGGGAGCAGCCGAAAGGAAAAGAAGAAGAAGACTGAGATCAACATTTTTAGAGTATAATACGACTCTGAATTTATTTTAAACAATATTGTTATAACGAAGATATTTATTAATAAGAAAAGTACTTCTTACTATTAATGCAACTTCTGATGCTGCATGGTTTTACTGATAGCTTTGTAGTCTGGTTAATACGGGCTAAGGTTCAGCTTCATGCAGGCGTTTAGGCTTCCATCTATTACATGACCGCAGGTTGGTCTTGATGCTTTTCAGGTGTGAGAAGGACTGCTCACGTGCACACATGGAGCCAAACATGGTCAATACGACAGAACATCATAAGGCAATCAGCTGGTCTGCGGGTTGAAGTTTTTTCATGTCCATCTATTTGCATTTTGCTTGCCAGCTCTGCTTGGCTCTTGCACATGAGCTGATCAAAACAAGGGAAATTTATCTCGTCACCCAAAAACAACTCATGCAGGCTCTTGCACATAATCCAATAAAATTAGAGTTTCACGGTTCGGCCCCACCCACACACTGGAGTACAGAAAGGATTGGCTCTCCGCTGCGCGCCACAGCGACAAGTGGCATTGAAACTAGATGTATAGATTGAAATGCGTGAGATTTATTTATGTTTTTGTTTTATTTGATGCCTTTTTTCTGTATTTTTATTTAAAGGACAGCGAAATTATGTCTTAGTTATTCTGCTAAGAAAGGATACCTGATTTATTGGAGAGCCAATGCAGTCATCAAAAGAGCCACGTCTGGCTCACGAGCCATAGATTCCCGACCCCTGAATAGGCTCGCGGGTGACTCATGTTGTCCTTGTGGGTGACCTGGTGCCCATGGTCACCATGTTGGTGACCCCTGTCATAGGTACTCAAATTAAGTGAAAAAATTATTGAATACAGTACACTATGTTATTGTATGTGTGGTGAGAGACTCTCAATTTGGCCGCTCTCTCTCTCTCTCTCTCTCTCGCTCTCGCCTTCCATAATAGCTTCAGGTAAATCAGCCAAAGGTGTTTTATTTTCCTCTTGCTACCGCTTTGCATGGATGACTCTTCTTCAGGATGTTCCTTTCTTTTCTTGAAGAACATTTCTAACGTGGCTTGTTTCTGCCTTCTTTTCAAAACCTTACAGAAATGGCTCATGACCTCATCGCTAAAGGTGTTCACAGCGCTGCTAGCGCTTTAGATTAGGTTTAGCACTTTAGCTTAGTTTTAGCTTTATGAGGGTCATACATAGTATCAACAACTTCCGGACTTCCTCAGAACAGCGCACTTTATTCGGGTGATACATAATATCAACAACTTTCGGACTTCCGGAAGTCGCGCATTTCCCCTCCCTCTCAGTCTCATTTTTTCTCATACGTTTCTCGAGTTCAATTTCCGGTTTTTGTTCAGCTGCCATGACGAAAAATCATGTATTTTTTTGTTTGGATTCCGATTTGTTCGAACTCTAGAGCGTTCGGAATCCGAGGCTCCACTTGTATTATTAATAATTATCTGTGAGTAAGCAGCAGTAAAAAGATATAATAAAACCTATTTTTTTTATATAATAAATATTATTTCATTTAATTAAAGAAATACTTCACACAACCAATTGAATCATTCAACAAAACATTCAATAAATTATTTACATTTAAAGAATTTAGCAGACACTTTTTCCAGAGCGTTTTACAGAAGCTTTACAGTCACTATTCTGGAATATATTCTTATGAGCCTGCAAAAAGCAGTACATGTCCATTATTATGACTCAAGTATTACCCACTCTGAATAATGTTTTTAATCCAGAAACAGTGGACCAATCAGCTCACTGTATTTGTGTGTAGTGTATAATAATTAAAGGCGCAATATCATCTGTGTATAAAGATAAACATTTGAATCAGGTCAATGTGGTTTTATTGAAGTCAGAATCATTGATATCAAAGGAAATTTGTTTAAAAAAAAGATACAGTACTAGACATGAATTAGGTTTGTGGAGCAAATCCGTTAGGAATTTACAAACAGATATTGATATTTCAAAACTGTTCGCCACAAGATTGCAAACAATCCATCCATTTGCTACACTGCATACTCCTACTTGGATTGTGGGGTGGGTGGAGTCTCTCTCAGCCAACTATGTGCAGAATAGCAAACCAGGCTATCACAAGGCCAACACCAACCATTCACACTGACACTTAGAACATTTGGAACACACAATCACCTAATGTGCTCGTCTTTGCACTGTGAGAGGAAACCAGCGCACCCAAAATACCCGGTCAAGCATAGGGACAACATAGAAACTCCACCCAGTAACACCCTGACTGAGCCTCAAATCCAGGAACTTTTTGCTGTGGGGCGGATGTGCTAATCACTACACCACCGTGCCGCCCTATTAAAAAATGTAAAAGTTGTAATATTGTCAGTCGCTGTCAACATTCAGGACAACATATTCTTTGCATTAGCATTACAGTGAATATAGAACTCCGCCCAGAAATCGGAACATCTTGAACTCATTCATTCATTTTCTTAACTGCTTAATCCTAATTAGGATTGCAGGTGGCAGGTACCCATCTCAGCCAACTTTGGGCTAGGGCAGAGTACACCCAGAACAGCTTGCCAGGCCATCACGGGGCAGAAACATGCTGACGGCTGTGCAGCTTCTCTTTACGAAAGTGAGCAATGGTTCTTTTACATGAACTTCCACCACAGACAGTGAGAGGCACAGCTGGCCTTTGCTAACCCAGTCAGTGCACTGGCGGGACAGCAGTGACAACCCGGTGATAGTGGGGCTTGAACCCCCAACCTTAGGATCCAATCCAGCACCTCACCACCAGACCACCACTGCCCTCAATCTTAAAGTCCATACCTTAATTTTTCTAAGGTCCAGTAATGAGTAGCTCCGTTCTTCTGATCCTGCACTTCCACCGCTACAATGGTGCGAGGGAAAGGTCTCTTCTCGCGGTCTTTGGCGATGCTGGGAGGAAGGAGATCAGGGGGGAGCGGGGAGTAGAGTGTGTCTGTCAGTAAAACAAACTGGAACTGTACCTGGAGGGACAGATGGAGTGAAAATCAGGAGACAGACAATGAATAATAAGCGATTTATATTCAATAAACCACATGGCACTGTGTCTAGTTATGCTGAAGGTATCACTCCAATCTTATCTAACACTGATGGAGTGTCTGAAGTCCACAGAAGTCCCACTTAATGCATTCCTGGGAATAGCAAGAACAAATCCATGAACCTGGATCGTACTTGTCTAGATACAAACTTAGAACTGGAACGGTACTAAGCTCAGAGTACCGAGCGCCGACGTTTCACAATCCGCAAGAACGAAAGTACAGAAAAGAGCACAAACTGAGACAGCCAATGAGTGTACAAACCAAATCTATGAAATAAAAGGAAAACGCGACACCCTACTGATAGCGCTGTAAATGATGGAACGTGCACCGCCATCTTGGAATTCGCTCTTCACGCTCAGCGGTGGCTTACCAAAGCATAAAGAGTGAAAGAGTGAAAACGTTTTGAAGCTCAGGGCCCGGTGCATCATCGTACACTGTATTACATGTAAGAACAGATCCTCAAGAAACAAAAGATTATCATTTCACATGTTTGTGATATATCGGTAAAGGAAATTTTGTTTGCCGCAGGGTTCAGCTGTGGATCTGTTTTAAAGAAAATCTAAAATGGAAATGTAATTTTCTATTTTGATATTATGGTACACAGACAGGTTTAAATCTGTCGGATCATCTCTATGCTTTTAGACACTTTAATAATATTATATATATACACACACACACACACACACACACACACACACACACACACACACACACACATATATATATATATATATATGTATTTGTTCGTGCTGAAAGCAGAGAGATCGGATACTCGGCCCACAGGGTTACAGTGTGGAGCCATATTGCAGTCTCCAGTTAGCATTCTAACCCTAATATCATTACGGTAAACTGATTTTACTTATTTTGTCTTGAGTACAATTTATATGGAACAGATTTGAAAATTGGACATGTCTAAAAAAATACAAAATTCTTGCCATTAAATTCAATACAAAGAAGGTACTGTTTCAGTTATGATAACGTCATTGACAACACAACGTAATTCATTTACCCAGCTATGATGTGTTTACTGAATAGAAATGAGACGATTGAGAATTTGGCATATCTTTAAAAAAATACAATCCTCTGGATGTTCCATTATTGGAAAATAATCAACTTGAGGGTTCTAACTGGGTGTTGCTTCCCAACTGGGAAAAAAAACAAAGGGAAAAAAAATATATAGTTTTATATATATATATATATATATATATATATATATATATATATATATATTTATTTATAGTATATATATATATATATATATAATATATATATATATATAATATATATATATATATATATATATATATATATATATATATATATATATATATATATATATATATATATATATAAAAACAGTTAGAACCCCATTGTGCTAAGACCCCTGGGCAAGGTCTCAACCACAAGTGTGCCTCTGTTCACCCAGCAGTATAAATGGAAACCAGTAAACTATACTGGGAAGGGAACCTGCGATGGCCTAGCGTCCCATCCAGGAGGAGTTGAACTCCTGGTCGCTTCACACTATGGTAACCGGGGATAAGCACCGGCCCGATGAGCCACTAGGCTCGGGTGTAAAAATCCCAGCAGATTTACCTTACCTTATATTTTATGTCATGTCAGGTACAACTGGGATTCTTGTAAATTTGGGGTAGTGAACAAGGACATTTATTAGCGGCATGTCTTAGGAGAAACCCCAGTAAGGCCACCACACACACACACACACACACACACACACACACACACACACACACACACTGTATTTTCCGGAGTCGAAGTCACAACTGCCCTCTTGTTAGAATTATATGTAATAATTTCACTACCTGGACGTGGCGACGCAGGTGCACTGTTGACAAGCCTGGTTGCTCAAGCACCCATGTGCGAGCTTGTTCCTCTAACCATGGCCATTTAGCTTTTAACCCACAATTAGCTTTTTTGTGTTCTTCATTGCAGTAATAATAATCTCTGCTTTTCTCCAGTACCTCACAAGTTTCTCGTTCAATCCAAACTTTCTTTCTGCTGCTCAATTACCATTTTCTGCTGCATATTTCACTACTTGCAGCTTCTAATCCACAGAATAGGATTTTCTTTTTGGGGACATTTCTTCAGTGGTGGATGAGCATGTACTTGTACCCAAGCCTAGAGTGTCCTCTTGTGGTTGTGAGTGTAAAAATAACAAACATGTGAAATTATGTTTGTTATGATGACGAACAGAATTATATGCAATTCACATATAAATTCACATATGTCGCTCTGGGCGGCATGGTGGCGTAGTGGTTAGCACGTCCGCCTCACAGCAAGAAGGCCTGGGTTCAATTCCCGGCCTGGGCGTTTCTGTGTGGAGTTTGCATGTTCTCCCCATGCTTGCGTGTGTTTCCTCTGGGTGCTCCAGTTTCCTCCCACAATCTAAAGACATGCACAGTAGGTTAATTGGCCGTTCTAAATTGCAAGTGGGTTCGCATTGTGTAGAAGGCAATGGCAACCCACTGCACTAATCCTGCCAAGAAAACCTCTACGAAGATGATAACCAGCGCGTTATCCTTCATGGCAGGTCGCCAATGGTCGTCCTATGTCTCAGGCACTAGATAGATAGATAGATGTCGCTCTGGAGTATTAGTCACACCTTCAGACAAAGTATGAAAAACAGTGTGACTTATAGTCTGGAAAATACTATATATATATATATATATATATATATATATATACACACACACAGTGGTACCTTGACTTACAAATCACGAATTGATCCGTTCCGAGAGCAAGCTCGTGAGCCAAAAAATTCAGAAAACCAATTAATCTCTTAATCCATTCCAACCCCCTCACAAACTCATAACCTGACACAAACACATATATTTGACCAAATATATTAAAGATAAACGTAAAAACAATAAATATTTCATAATAATAAAAATAACATTAATACATGTACATTAAGATGAACAATAATTAATAAGAAATAATAATAAAACAAGAATAAACAATAAGTCAACTAACCCTTTCGATCAACTACGGCAATGATGTCACGTGGGCAGGCAGGAAGTGATGTGTAACAGAGGAGGAGGAGGAGGAAAGGAAGGAAAATTTTGTGTATGTGCATGCTATAAATGTCAGTGAGGAAAGGCTCATGGTGAGCTCCCACAAGGTCAGTGCTTCTCAAATAGTAGTCATCCACTACAGTAGTTGGCAGTGGCACTCTCATTGTCATGTTATTGTGTAGGGAAAAAGCACTGAGCAGATGATATGAAGTGCAGTAAACACTATTTATAGTCATGTGCGGGGCGTTGGAGGGGCGTGAAATGTTTTTTTTTTTCTTCCTACATCGAGCCTCAAAGAAAATAATTGAGAAGCACTGCACAAGGTGTTCTCGGAGCACAGAGGGACACACACAGAAGAATATGAAGTTAATCAGCCCAGAAAAGCCATTTCCCCACCAGAGCTTGTAAATCAAAATTTTGCTTGTTAGATGGGGCAGATTTTTGATGGGATCAAAGCTTGTATCATAGAAAATCCATTATAAAAGACACTCATAAGTCAAGGTGCCACTGTATATTTCTAAATATATCTATAGGTGGTGTTTGTGATCAAGTTGATGAAGATGTCCGAACTCTGATCTCCCACCTTCTTTTTGAGCTCGACACTAATGGCATTTGCTTCTTTGAGGAAAATGGCATTGCCCCACAGCAGGTCTCGCAGTGAAGTGAACTGATAAAAGCGCCATTTACGGAAAGCCCAGAGTGCCAGCTCGGTTTCACGTTTAGTCCACAGCACTGCAGGACATGAAAACACAAACCAGCACATCACTAATATGTTTTTCTTATTTCATTACTATAGATTATGACAATCATTTAAAAAGATTATAAAAATGTGACTTCTTTATGAGGACAAAAATTAAGTTTGATGCTCCACAAGGCTTTGTTCTAGGTCCACTGATTTTGTTTTTACCCCATGTTAGGTTCTGGGTCTGTTTTTGGAAGAGACAAAAGCAGTGTGAGCACAGTCATGCACAGGAGTGAGCAGTACCTTTCATGAGTCAATATGATCATTAACATCATGCTGTTAACATTGGGATCTGTTTTTACATTTGTTTTTGTGATAACAGTAATGTGTGATTTGTGATTTTCCAACAGAGCAGAGAACAAACATCAGCAGATAAATAAGCAAAACAGGTCCTGTTGTTATTAGCATGGTGATGTCACGTGGCATAGTAACTTACAAAAGTTACAGCTCACTTCCAGACACACCTGTACCCCACCCTGTTTTATTTTCTCCAGAGCCCTTTGCTCACATCTTGTATATTTGTGGTCATGCTGGAACAGTGTCTTAGTTCCAGTAAAGAAACAATGCAACAGTACAGAACATAAAAGATCCTGGATGATCAGTTCCCCTTGAGTGTGTGACAATATCACGTTTCTTCACCTTCTTCTTCCAGTTCTTCTTCCTCCTCTGTGGTTTCTGGGTAATATCGGGAGTCAACTTGCCTCTGAAGAGCCTCTAGCTTACTCTCATAGTCCTGAGAATCAAAATTCAGGGTGAGACATCACATTTTCTGTCCTCTTTATCTTTTTCCCAGACTTACTACCAATGCTCACCAGTCTCTGCTGCTCCAGAAGGTTGCTCGCCTCCTCTCGCTCTCTTCGGTATTGATCTTCTAGCTCCTGCAGTCTGAAGGCAACACAAAGATCAAAGTGGGATATGGATGGAATAGATAATCACAGAACTATGTGTGATTAATCAAGAACCAAATCCCTATCAGAGCTCTTAGCTTTCTAAGTCATACCTCTGCTCCATTTCCTGTTTCATGTCTATGCCCTGTTTCTCCAGAAGCTCCCGCTGAGCAAAGGCCCAGTCCACAGGCTCCATGGGGGTCTCAGCACATGGTGTTCTCTCCCGTTCCTGCCTTGCCTGCTCTGGGTCATTATATCGGAACACATGGCTTTTTCCCATGATGATACGGTTCCCTGAGATGAGCAGCATACACAGCTGAAGGTTAACAAGTGAAGCACCATCAAAAAAAAAAAAAAATTACCCAACCAACAAAATCATGGTGTCTAATGTTTGTTAGATTTAAAAATTTTAGAACATTACATCACTTTAAATACTCAAGCTTACTAAAAAAAACAACATCTGATGTTCCTCAACCAGGAGCATTTGTTGTCTTGACTATATCGAAGAGTCGGAAAATCAAACCAGGGTTGATAAAAGAAAAGCTCATAAAACATGATCAAAGACTTATAATATGAAGAACCATGGGTGAAGAACGAAAAGTCAACGAAGTTACAGCAAACCTTCTGGAAATATGGTGAAAAAAAATTAAAAGCTTATTAAACCTCAGTTAAGGAAGTAAAAGCTCTTGGAACAGCATTTGGAAGGAGAAGCTCCTTGAATCACAAGTTAAAACAGCACACAACGGCATAATATCTTCATAAGTCTCCTGCCTGGTTCCACAGATCAGCTCCTACAAGAACACAGAACACGAACCAAGTGCCATAGGAGTCACCTGATTTGAGAACTGTGGGCTCAGTCACCCTCTTGCCGTTGACGTATGTCTCAGAATCCTCGCACGGCTCCAGTACCACCACTCCCTCTCCTGAAGGTCCAGTACTGCTCGTGAAAATGCAGTGCTCTTCTTTAATGAAGTGTCCACTCAGGACAATGTCCTGTCTGCAGCTGGCATCCTCACGTCCCACCCTGGAAAAAATCAGAGTCAGCAGTTCATACAGGTAGAGGTTATGATTTTGTCTCACATATAAAAGTACGACTCTTACTTGGTAATTCCATCTTTGATGTAGTACAGTAAACATTCGGACATCAGCGGGTCTTCATTCAGATTGACTAGATGGGGCGTCTGAAATTTCATATCACGGTTCAAACCAACTGTCAATTTTTCCAGTATTTTTTTTTTTTTTGTGGAGAGCTGAGAATGTGGAGTTTCCTCTGACCTTTTTGGGTGAAAACACTCCGACAGTGCCTCCATCTTCTCTCATTGCCACGCCCATTTCAGCCAGAAGCGCCTCTCTACAGAGAAAAAAATTACACTTTTGCGCAAACGCATGCAGGTGGGTGTTGTATATATACTGAAAATCTCAGCTCTTCATCAGATTGTGAATGAAGCATTATCATGATTTACAAGTTTGGGGAACTCAAGTTAGCATTTTTTTTTTTTTAATACAGATACTTGGTTTATATTCAGGATACCTGTGGTGGAATGTGTAGAGATGTACAGACACAAAGATGCCGGATAAGGTTGTACAAGCCATAAAAAAACATGTTGATGAATTACAATATTCTCAAAATTATGCACAGACACTCCGTAAGCAAGAAACTCAACAATTACTAGCGCTAAGTGTATAGCTATCTGGCCAGCTTGATATCAGTTTCTCTGCAGAACTTTAATGGCCACAGACTTGGAGATGCTGGTTTTCATCCCGCCGCTTCACACTGGACTGCAAATCGCTCCAATGAGAGGTGGAGGTCCTCGCTTTATGAAGCAAAAAGGACAACATCATCTGCAAAAAGCAGAGACGAGATCCAATGGCCACTAAACCAGAACCCCTAAATGCCTCGGCTGCACCTAGAAATTCTGTCCATAAAAATTATGAACAGAATCGATGACAAAGGACAACCTTGTTGGACTCCAACCCTCACCGGAAATGAATTCGACCTGTTGTTACCAATACGGACCAATCTATGGCTCCGGTGATACGTACAGCGATCGAATGGCCCATAGCAACGGGTCCAGAGCGCCATACTCCCGGAGCAGATAGTCCGAGGGACACGGATGAAAACCTTCTCCAAATCCACAAAACACATGTGGACAGATTGGGCAAACTCCAATTCCCCGTCCAAGATCCTGTGGAGCGTATAGAGTTGGTCAAAAGTGCTACGGCCAGGACGAAACACACATTGTTCCTCCTGAATCTGAGGTTTGACTATTGGTCGGATCCTCCTCTCCAGTACCCTGCATAGACTTTCCCGGGCAGGCTGAGGAGTGTGATTGTTGTTCTAGTGCGATTTATAGGTGTTCTACATGACTGATGATCTCTGGTGGTGGCATGATTCAGTGGTGACAAGTGGTCTAGTGCACTTCTTTAGCCACTGAACCCATATTGATTGGAGACCCAAAGACCATCACGTGTTTAACCCTTTAACGGCCGAATTTTTTTTTGGCAGTTAAAAAAATTCACTGGTTTTTGTCATCAAAAAGGCCTAAGGAAACACCCTGAAAACATTTCTTTCAACAAAATTATAATAATACCACTACTAATAATAACATAATAATAACAAATAACACGCTCACAAATTCGTGAACAACACAATCCTGCCCATTCAACGTCATCTCAGAGCTGACTGAGCCACGTGGGACCAAGCTGTGTTGCATCAGAACAAGTATAGAACATGTTCTTAATGACAGAAACACTGAGTACAATGCGTCTAGTAGTTATTAGCATTTTTGAAAGAGGACTATATGGTCCTGCTGGGAATTAAAGGGTTAAGGGAAACTATTAGACAAATTTCCATTCGAAACTAGAAACCACAGTTTGAGGTTTTATCAGTAATATACGGATCATAACAGCAGATGGGACATTATGAAGGCACATTATCTGAGCTGTGAACGTGGCCATCAAGAAGGTTTCACTGTAGTACAAAGACAGTTGTAATGAATAGCCTGTAAATAAAATATTCCAGGAATAGACCTCTGTTTTGAAACACAAGTAGAAGATTGTGATAATAACATGGAATAATTCATCATATATTATCATAAAGAGATTTTTGTTTTGCATAGACAAAGCTCGATGGAAGCTATAAATATGATGGTCTTCAGGAAAACAAAACTGAAATTATTTGTCCACAGTTTAGATTGACAAGTGTCTGACCTCTCCATTCTTATGGCCTCAGTGCGCCGCAGTTTCTCCTCCCACGTCTCATTGAGTTCGGCGATGATCTTCTCTGTTTCCTAAAAGCAGCAACAAACATTGAAATTCTTATGTTCTGAATCCAACGACCACACAACCACACTGAATCTGCATATCCATCCACCTATTCATTTAAATTAACAATCCATCTATTTCTTCAACCATCCTTTACTCGTGTCATCCATCCATGCATATGTGCATCTTCTCAGTAAAACAAGCATGCAGCCTTCTTCCCATCCATTTATCTACTTATCTAACTATTCATCAGTCCAATCACCATTCAACCAGCACTCTATCCATTCATTCATCCATCTATCAGTTCACTAATCCATCCAGCCATTCATCCACCACTGTATCTAACCATATATTCATCTAGAAATGTATCCATTCACACATCAATCTACCCATCCATTCATCCACCAATGTATCCACCCATCCATCCAACCATCCATTAATCTAGAAATGTATCCATTCACACATCTATCTACCCATCCATTCATCCATCCAACCATTTATCTAACAATTTATCCATCTATCTATCTAACCATTCATTCATTCATCCATCAGTTCACCAAACCATTCAACCATTCAAATCCATTCCTCTACCAATCATTCTATCCTTCTATTTTATCAATTCATATGGTCTGATGCAATCTACCCCATCCAATTATCTACTTATCCATCCATCCAGCCATCCAACCATACATTCATCTTTCAATCTATAAATCCATCCATTAGTCCACCAATCCATCTATCCATTCATCAACCAATATACCAATCCACCAATCTATCCATCAATCATTATATTCATGTACATATGTAACATGTCCTTTCACATGTTCATCGACACTGTAAGACACTCGTGTAACTTTCTACCAACCCATTCATCTAACCATCTATTCATCCACCAATCAATTCATGTAACATCTATTTCATACATTTATTTACAATGTAATGCACTCATTCAACCATTCACCCATCCATTTATTTGCTTATACATCCAACCATCATCTAGTCATCCACCAATCATTTCACCGATCCATTTCATCTATTCTTTCATTTACCAGTTGCCCCATTTATCCAACCATTAAACAAGTAATCAATTAATTTCCAATATATTTATACATCCATCCATTCATCCACCCACTAATTCATTTGTCCACCAATGTATCCATCAATCCCTAATCAATGCACCAATGAATCAATTTATCAATCAGTCTCTCCATTTTACTATCCACTCATCTACTAATCCACCAACCCATCCATTCATCTACCAATTTATTAATTTATCACAGCCCATCCATCTATTCATCTGTTCTTCCACCAGTCTGTCTAAACACCCACCCAATCAATGATCCATCCAGCCATTGAATGTGTATCATGCATGCAATCACTATCTATACATCTTTTTTAATTTTTAGCTATCAGTCAATCAGTCAATTTATTTATCTGTGTACATTTCTGTTTATCCCTGTGTCCTTTACCTTCAGCCTCTCGATGGCTTCCTCACTGCCCGGGGTGAATATAATCCGGTCGTGTAAGTTGCTGATGGACCCGGCTCGACTGGAGAGAGCCGAGAGAGAAGGAGAGGGACTCATCCCTGTCATCGCATTGGTCACTGTGAACAGATCACGGCTTTGATTGACAGCCCAGAGACTATTCAAATTAGCGTTGCAGTTGGACAAGTCTGTCCAGAAATATTTTGGAAAAGAGAAAGAGAACAACAGGATCACGGGGCAGGAGAGTTACAGGAAAGAGTGGAGGTCAGAGAAATGGATAAATATGGTGACAGGGTGAAAAGAGAACAGGAAGAGGAAGAAATCATGAAATGAAGCTTTGACACTTCATTACAGAGCCAATACAAAGCAAAAAAAAAAAAAAAGAGCATAAATTTGAGGACTCGACAGACATTCTAAACTTTTAAAAGGTTATCAGGCTTTAACTTTACACCTCAAATTCATTTTGGGGTTGGAACCATGCCTGGACCATGACGCGCGCTGCTCATGAGGCCTCAGCTGATCTGCTTTAGGGCCCTACGTTCACATTAGCGAGTGATACCTGGGATAATGTGTAAACTCAGAGAGGTGATTCTGATTAGTTTAGATTAGGTGGGAAATGAACAACTTCTGAAAACCCATATTTCCCACTCCTTTATTTTTTATTTATCAGACAGAACATGTTTGAACTCTTGTCGATTTGTAAACTATAAAGTTACTGTTGCTAACTACTAAACCGCGCACTTCAGAAACCACGGTATGGTTTTAAACAACGTGAGGTTTCATGAGACCTTTAACTTCTCCATCTAACTCACTCACTCCTATAACCAAACTGCTTAATCCTCCTGGGGTCCCAGGGAGGCTGGAGCCTATCTCAGCCAACATTGTACACATGGCAGAGTACTCCCTAAATGGCTCGCCAGCCCATTGTAGGGCCAACACACACACACACACACACACACACACACACACACACACACACACACACACATTAAGAACTTAAGAACAGCCGGTTGGCTTAATATGCATGTCTTTTTAATGTAAGAGCAAACAGGAGAACCCAGAGTGAACCCATGTAGGCATAAGGAGAACATGCAGACTCCACATACAACCAACCTCGCAAAGCCCAGGACTGAACCTAGCGAGTTCTTGTTTGAGGAAGATCTACTAAGATCTGTGCTACCATGCCGCCCACAATGACAGAGTTAATCGCCATTAAAGATTCTAAATGATTCTAGTGAAGAAGATTCAGAAGAAAGAGTGAAACAGTAACAGGAGTCAGCAAAGTATCAGTGACTCGTCTAATGTGAACGTAGGCTAAAAAAGAGAGAGAGTGAGAGAGAAAGAGAGAGAAAGAGAGAGAGACAGAAAGAGAGAGAGAGTGAAAGACAGAAGGGAGGAAGAGAGAGAGAGAGAGAGAGAGAGAGAGAGAGAGAGACAGAAAGAGAGAGAGTGAAAGACAGAAGAGAGGAAGAGAGAGAAAGAGAGAGAGTGAAAGACAGAAGCGAGGGGGAGAGAGAGAGAGAGAGAGAGAGAGAGAGAGACACACACACAGAAAGAGAGAGAATGAAAGAGAGAGAGAGAGAAGAGAGAGAGAGTGTGAAAGAGAGAGAGAGAGAGAGAAAGAAAGAGAGAGAGAGAGCGAGAGTGAGAGAGAGAAAGACAGAAGAGATAGAAAGAGAGAGAGAGAGAGTGAAGAGAGAGTGAAAGAGAGAGATAGAAGAGAGAAAGAGAGAGAGAGAAAGAGAGAGAGAGAGAGAGGCCAAGCCAGTTACAAACTACCAAGCCTTGCCTTAATGAATATAACTGAGCTGGAAGCGTGTATAATGAACAGAGTGACCCAGGAGCAACACACTGCATTTCACAACATCCTTTGAGTTGAGGAGTGTCTGTGGTGCTCCTGAGGCTCTGCTTAGGTTTTTCTTATCAAGCTTCAAGGCACTGAGGTTCAGAAATACACACATTTCAGAGCAGGTATTCCAGGAGCAGCAGCTCGATAGGCTGAGGAGAAGAGAGAAGAAAAGAGATGCAGATCTATCCATGTGGATTCTCAGTCGTCCACGTTACAGAAGATCCCAGATTAAAACAAAGGCAAGTGGACTTGCTTGAGCTTCTTGGCGAGGCTTCGGCCCTCATCAGTTTAGACCCAAGAATTGTTTTGGATGAGAAACGAAACATCTTAAAGAAGCTCATTACCTTTGTTTCAACCGGAGATCCATCAGAAGTAACCACCTGCTGACTTCAACCATAGGAAGAAGAAGATGAATATCACGCAGGCCGAGTCCTAGTTTCCTTTATGTTTTTTCCCCAGAGTTGATCAGTGTGATTGTAAATTCGATAATAAAAACAATTACTTGTAGAACGTTTCCTTGGTCTACAGGGTCCTACTTTTCCTGCATCTTACATTCCTAGAGCTCTAAATTCCTGCACTCCTTTTGTCACAGACACTGATCTCAAAATACCACCAGAACCCCCTGAAACCAAAGAAAATGTCACTGCTGAAGGACAAAATCTCTTCAATTCTTTAAATGTTTTAAGAGTTCACTGTATTCTTCCCTGACGGGTCAGAGTGCAGTTACTGTGGAATCACTGACCTTAACGTTAATTTATTTTCCCTGGAAGGAATAAATCTTTAAAGGTTTAAAGAAAATAAATATTTTCAACATATTCGGTTCCATTCTAATTAAAATTTTAGACAAACTGAGAATTCACTTTTAGGTTCAGTAGTTAGAAAAAATGGTTTCTCAAGTTTTTTTCTGTTTTGTATTTGCTGCAGTCTTTCTCAACAGGGCAGTGTTGCTCGAGAGATAAAAATTGAAGAGTAAAGAGGTTTTTAATCTAGAGGTACATCTCAGATATAATTTCTCCATCTTTTCATGGCATGTGCGTGCAGCATTCAATGGCAAAGTGGTCTCACCGCAATGGCACCAATTCAGCATCAATATTTGTCACATGTAACCACTGGGAGGTGTGATTCAGTCTTTATTTATTTATTTATTTATTTATTTTGAGGTCAAGTGTTCCCATTTCTGTAATTTAATGTTAACCTGCAGTTCGACATTCCCAGAGTCCTGTTTTCCCATGATCATATATTCCCAGAATCCAGTGTCCCATGACTCTTATGCTGCCTTTGTTACCTGTAGGTTTATGGAGATCACATGATGTCAGGTGGTGAATATGACTTGTAGTCGTTTAGTACCCAGTGACAGGATGTCAGGGTTGAAAGAGATGTTGATGAATTTAATGATGGTCATGTTCATGTTTTTATGGTTGACACTGATACTGTATATCTGTGGCCTTGACACAACGGAACATCTACATTGAAACATGTATTAGATGTTCTACTGCAGATACTGTACCTGAAATTCCATCGGACTGCATAGATGTTTAGTTTTTCACTGAAAACTATCATAAATAAAATATTGGTTTCATGGCCAGTTCTTTGCTCCCTGGATGCCTACATTGCTGTGAATAAAAGTGAAAGCTCACCAGGTGGGACAAATGGAGATACTCACCCAAGCCCCAAATGGCCAATGGTAAATACAACTGGGACCACATGTTGAACGTCACTTTCCTCTTATCAGCTCATATTCACCATAAATCTCAGAGGAATTGAATGCAGCTTTATATCGTCCCAGAACAGAGTTTTACCCTCTCAGTGCCTCGTGTTCCCAGATTTCAGGAGTCATGAGATTTCAGAATCTTGTATGAGCAGGCCCACATATTCCTAGAGTCATACGTACATGCCCAATATTCCCTGAGCATTTTTTCTTAGAAAGCTTCATTCTATATGTCTCCCGTAACCAAACCATAGCTTCTTCAGAGTTCCAGCCTCCCAAGGTCACATTTCCATAGGTACTAATTTCTTTTAATGTTCTGTCCACATGTCGTTCCAGGGATCTGATGTTCTTATGGTTGTATATTTTGATATTGACCCAGCACGCACGGTCATAAGTGCATTAAATGGGTTTTTTTTTTTTTCAATTTGGCCCAGCTCTCCTGACAATTTTCTTTCAGCTATTTGTTTCCTCAAGCCCCTCCCTTTCTCTGACAAGAGGAATCATCCCTCCCCCTCAATCTTTCTCCCTTTAATTTAGTTGTGGCCAGATCCCACCCATCAAGTATTGCCTCCCCATCACATACAACCACCACCAACCAGGAAGGGGCAAAAAACAAGCACATGCCCCTTCCATGACACATAATGCTATCACTCACATATTTATATTTACAAACTTCTCCGAATACACATTCAGAGGTGGCCCAACATACTCAGAGGGAAGCACTATACATTCTCTTTGTACAAATGTTCTCACAGGCTCTCGTGATTGGTTGGTGATCTCTGTAAGTTGCATGGAGGGAATAATATGCCATCCCTTACTCCTTCCCTCCCATGAGAGCTCAGACAATCAGCTGGCATAGAATCCAATACATTGTATCAATCTGCATTCAAACCTGCAGTCGTGAACCTTGTCAGATATTTTCTAAAATTGACATATATGTTTTAATTATATTTTCATATGTATGAGATACATCCTCCGAAATAAAAGATTATTAACAATATAATATGACGGTGACTCACTCTCGATGATATCCCCAAGGCCTTGAGCATACAACAGGTCCTTCAGACGAGCCACTTCCTCCTTCAGCTCGCGCACCAAACGGTTATTGGGGTCTTCATTAATGACAGCATTACAACGAATCTGCTTTGCGCGGTCAGCATATCTGAGTGAATAACAACAACATATGTACTTCACATAATAACTGTATTGATTGTAAAATAATAATAATAATAATAATAATAACATGAACACAAAACCCTTTGTAGTTTGCAAACACTTGGCCAACACAAAGTCTTAATAACACCAGCTTTACGTGCAGTGGTTTTGTCGGTACTGGGTCTTGATCCCCCAACCTTCTGACCAGTAACCCTTCACAACGGAGCCACCACTGTCTCCTTCACAGCTATGAGCTAAGAACTGTGAAGAACAAAACTGTTCAGGTGCACAAAGAACCCGCCAGTAAAATCTATGGTTTGCCAAGGCTGGTTGAAATCACTCAAGTGTCCTGCAGAGAGACATGAGCTTAACCCTGCTGGACTGCACCCAAAGCTTCCTCTGCATCCCGATACCCATGTCTGATTGCACTTTTATTCTTATAGTTGACTGAACCGACTCCCCACAGTCTCGCTCCAAAATCGGGAGAAAAACCGACAGAGAAAAGAGGGAACACCGAGTGCATATCAATAGCCATGGATTTGGAATGACAGCAGCATGATGGCGTAGTGGTTAGCACATCTGCCCCACAGCAGGAAAGTCCTGAGCTCAGAAAGGGCATTTCTGTATGCCGTTTGCATGTTCTCCCCAATGCAGCCATGAGGTGGGGGGGCACTAACCAGTGTCTCTCCCCCTCATGCCGGTCCCAAGCCCGGAGAAATGCAGAGGGTTGTGTCAGGAAGGGCATCCGACGTAAAACCAATGCCAAATATCTATGATGCAAATCAGAAGTATTACCCCCATACCGGATCGGTCGAGGCCCGGGTTAACAACGACCGCCATCAGTGCTGTCAATCAACAGGGTGCTGATGGAAATTGGACTACTGTTGGTCGAAGACGTCGAAGAAGGAGAGGTGGGAGGCGTGTCCGTAGGCAGAGAGAGAAGAGGAAAGGCATAAGTCTAGGACTGAGAGTGGGGACTTTGAATGTTGGAACTATGCAAAGAAAAGGTAGAGAGCTGGCTGACATGATGCAGAGGAGGAAGGTGGACATACTGTGTGTTCAGGAGACCAGGTGGAAAGGTAGCAAAGCTAAAAGCTTAGGAGCAGGGTTTAAGCTATTTTATCACGGTGTGGATGGGAAGAGAAATGGAGTAGGAGTCATCTTGAAGGAGGAGTTTGTCAGGAATGTTCTAAAAGTGAAAAGAGTGTCAGACAGAGTGATGAGTCTCAAGTTAGAAATCGAAGGTGTAATGCTCAATGTTGTTAGTGCTTATGCCCCACAGGCAGGATGTGAGCTAGAAGAGAAGGAGAGATTCTGGAGTGACTTAGATGAAGTGATGCAGAGTACCCCCAAAGGTGAAAGAGTGGTCATTGGTGCAGACTTCAATGGACATGTTGGTACAGGCAACAGAGGGGACGAGGAAGTGATGGGCAGGTTTGGTATCCAGGACAGGAACGCAGAAGGACAGATGTTGATAGATTTTGCAAAAAGGATGGAAATGGCTGTGGTGAATACTTTCTTCCAAGAAGAGCCAGGAGCATAGGGTGACTTATAAAAGCGGAGGTAGGAGCACACAGGTAGACTACATCTTGTGTATGCGATGTAATTTGAAGGAAGTCAGTGACTGCAAAGTCATAGTGGGTGAGAGTGTTGCCAAACAGCATAGAATGGTGGTGTGCAGGATGACTCTGATGGTGAGAAAGGTGAAAAAGGCAAAGGCAGAGCAGAAGACAAAGTAGTGGAAGCTGAAAAAGGAAGAGTGTCGTGTTGTCTTCAAGAAGGAGTTGAAACAGGCTTTGGGTGGCCAGGAAGTGCTTCCAAATGACTGGACAACCACAGCAAATGTGATCAGGGACACAGGTAGGGGATTTAGCTCAGTTGGTAGAGCGTCCGCTTTATCCTCCGGTAGGTCGGAGTTTGAATCCGGCCGCGTAATACCATAAGACGTTAAAATTTGGCAGTTGTTGCTTCCTGCTTGGCGCTCAGCATCAAAAGGATAGAACAACGCAATAACTGGCGCTGCACAGTGGCGACAGGTGCCTAGCGCACAAAGCAAATTTCAATGTATGTAATGTACTTTGACAATAAAGAGTTGTGAAAAAAAAAAAAAAAAGGTAGGAGAGTACTTGGTGTGTCCTCTGGAAGGAAAGTAGATAAGGAGACTTGGTGGTGGAATGAGGAAGTGCAGGAGTGTGTTCAAAGGAAGAGGTTAGCTAAGAAGAAGTGGGACATTGAGAGGACCGAAGAGAGTAAACAGGAGTACAGGGAGACACAACGTAAGGCGAAAGTAGCAGTGGCTAAGGCCAAACAGAGGGCGTATGATGACTTGTATGATAGGTTGGATAGTAAAGAGGGAGAAAATGATCTATACAGGTTGGCACAGCAGAGAAATAGAGATGGGAAGGACGTGCAGCAAGTTAGATTGATAAAGGACAGAGAGGGAAATGTATTGACTGATGACAGAAGTGTGCTGGGAAGATGGAAAGAGTATTTTGAAGAGCTGATGAATGAGGAAAATGAGAGAGAAAAAAGAGTAGAAGAGGTGACCATTGAGGAGCAGGATGTAGCAAAGATCAGCAAGGGTGAAGTGAGAAGGGCATTGAAGAGGATGAAGAATGGAAAGGCAGTTGGTCCTGATGATATACCTGTGGAGGTATGGAAGTGTCTAGGAGAGGTAGCAGTAGATTTCCTGACAAGAACATTCAACAAGGTCTTAGAGAGTGAGCAGATGCTGGAGGAGTGGAGGAGAAGTGTGCTGGTGCCCATTTTTAAGAACAAGGGAGACGTGCAGAGTTGCAGCAACTACAGAGGGACAAAGTTGATGAGCCATACGATGAAGTTATGGGAAAGAATAGTGGAAGCTAGACTAAGGGTAGAGGTCAGCATTTGTGAACAACAGTTTGGTTTCATGCCAAGAAAGAGCACTACAGATGCAATGTTTGCTTTGAGGATGTTAATAGAGAAGTACAGAGAAGGTCAGAGGGAACTACATTGTGCCTTTGTGGATCTGGAAAAAGCATATGACAGGGTGCCAAGAGAAGAACTGTGATATTGCATGAGGAAGTCTGGAGTGGCAGAGAAGTATGTTAGAGTGGTGCAGGACATGTATGAGAGATGTAAGACAGTGGTGAGGAGTGCTGTCGGTGTGACCGACGAATTCAAGGTGGAGGTGGGACTGCATCAAGGGTCAGCTCTGAGCCCCTTCTTGTTTGCTATGGTGATGGACAGGCTGACAGATGAGGTGAGACAAGAATCTCCATGGACTATGATGTTTGCAGATGACATCGTGATCTGTAGTGAGAGCAGAGAACAAGTGCAGGAAAATCTAGAGAGGTGGAGGTATGCCCTGGAAAGGAGAGGAATGAAGGTTAGCCTCAGAAAATCAGAATACATGTGTGTTAATGAGAAGGACCCAAGAGGAACGGTGATGCTACAGGGAGCAGAGATAACGATGGTGGAGGATTTTAAGTACTTAGGCTCAACAATCCAGAACAATGGAGAGTGTGGAAAAGAGGTGAAGAAACGTGTGCAGGCAGGCTGGAATGGTTGGAGAAAAGTGTCCGGTGTGATGTGCGATAGGAGAGTGTCAGCAAGAATGAAGGGAAAAGTGTACAAGACGGTGGTGAGGCCAGCGATGTTGTATGGATTAGAAACAGTGGCGCTGAGGAAAAGGCAGGAGGCAGAGCTGGAGGTAGCGGAGATGAAAATGTTGAGGTTCTCTCTGGGAGTAACGAGGATGGATAGGATCAGAAATGAGTATATCAGAGGGACAGCCCACGTAAGATGTTTTGGAGACAAAGTCAGAGAGGCTAGATTGAGATGGTTTGGACATGTACAGAGGAGGGATAGTGAGTATATTGGCAGTAGGATGCTGAGGTTGGAACTACCAGGCAGAAGGCCTCGAGGAAGACCAAAGAAGAGATTTTTGGATGTGGTGAAGGAAGACATGAAGGTCGTTGGAGTCAGAAAAGAAGATGCGGAGGACAGGGTGAGGTGGAGGCGGATGATTTGTTGTGGCGACCCCTAAAGGGAGCAGCCGAAAGTAAAAGAAGAAGAAGAAGAAGTTTGCATGTTCTCCCCATGCTCGCGTGGGTTTCCTCCAGGTACTCTGGTTTCTTTAAACAATGACATTTTTGAAAAGCCCCTAGGTGTGCTGGCGTGTGTGAATGGATGTCTTTGCGTTGGTTTTGCAATGGACTGGTAATCTGTCTAAAATGTACCCAACCTTCACCCAAAGTCGGCTGAAATGGGCTTCAGCCTCCTCGTTACCCAAGTAGGATTCAGCGGTTCGGCCAATGGATTAATGTTTGTGGACAGATTGGAACTAATGGTTAGGTGCCCACAAAGCTTTCGCTGTATGGGGTACATAAATATTTGGATTTTATTGTGTTAATGAGCAAGGCAGAAGTGGCCTGATGGTGAAGGTGCTAAATCACTGATGCCAAGGTTGGTGGTTCAAGCCCCACTCTTAATGGGGTGCCACTTTCCCCCAGTGCATGAACTGGGTTATCAAAGGCTGGCCATGTCTGTCACTGTCTATGATGAGAGGTTCATGTAAAAGAATCATTGCTGACTTCCCTAAAGAAGAGCTGCATAGCCGTCAGTGTGTTTCTGCCCTGCAATGGCCTGGTAAGCTGTCCAGGGTGTACTCTTCTTAGAGTTGGCTGAGATGAGCGCCAACTTCCCGTGACCCTAATTAGGATTAAGCGGTTCAGAAAATGAATGTGTTAATGAGTCCAGACTTACCTGAGAGTGCTGAGAGTCTCGTCGTAGTTAATATCTGCAGGACTCAGAGCCGCTACCATGGCAGTACGTGAGTTTCCACCTGGTCACACACAACACAGTCGAGTTTTCACTTCCTGGAGTTTTGATCACAGGTGTACAGTCATCCCTCGCTACTTCGTGCTTCCATTTCTGTGGCTTCAGTGCATCGCAGGTTTTTCAAAAATATTCATCAAAAAAATAAAAAATAAGGAAATTAAGGAAGTGCAGAGGTGGTCTAGTGGTATAAGGCGGCGGATCGCTAATCCAAAGGTTGGGGGTTTGAGTCCCACTCTCAACAAGGTTGTCACTGCCCCCCCCCCCCCCCCCCCCAGTGCAGCTAACTGGGTTATCAAAGGCCAGCCATGTCTCTCACTGTCTATGGTGTGAGGCATGTAAAAGAACCATTGCTGACTTTCAACAAGAGTAGCTGCAAAGCCGTCAGCGTGTTTCCGCCCTGCGATGGCCTGGCGAGCTGTCCAGGGTGTACTCTGCCCTTGCCCTGAGTTAGCTGGGATGGGCACCAGCCTCCCCGCACCCTAATTAGGATGAAGCGGTTACAGAAAATGATGATGAAATTAAGGAAAAATAGGGAAAAGTTCAAGGAAAATTCTGCAAAACAACAGCAATAATGCAAAAATACCCAAACAAACAAAAAACACCTCCCTCCACACACACACACACACACACACACATCTTACAGTACTTTGTGGAAATCGGCGGTCGTGGGGGTGTCTCAGTCCCCATTAACTGTGGAAAGTGAGGCATCCCTGTGTAGTGTGGGTTATATGATCTTATTATTATATTTGTTTTAATATGGTTCCATAATAACTGCTCATTCACCCAGACCATAAAATACCTCCATGAGTGCCATGACTTTTTATGAGCTTTTTACTTGTTCAGGAAGGAGTCTCCAGTGTCAGGGCTTTGTACCTCTCTGAGGTAAAGCTGTAACATTAACAGCAATAACAGTAATAATAAGGGATTTTTATTGGATGTGTTGTGTTTCATACCCAGGTTCTCCCTCAGCAGCCAGGTGAGCACAGAGTCTCTGTATGGGATGAAACTTTCCACCTTCTTCTTCTTCTTGTTCTACAGACAGAGAAACTCAAGGATCTTAAACCTGCCTCAACACTTTGATTCCACACTAATATTACACTGAGTCTGTGGCTTCTTCCGATTTATATTTATTCATTAAGAAAAACCATGTGACCAGTAGAAAACCACAGGAAAAACATTAAAGTTGTACCTGAATCAGTAATAGTATACTGTACACAGGTGAAGTCTCTCACCTTGTTTGGTAACGAATCCTGCACAAACAAAAGAAAACACACAGCTATAGTTAATACCTCGGCTTAATACTGATCATATTCACTTAAATACAGCATGCACTTCAAATTTCTCACCATTTCAGCTAAAGCAGAAATCACTTTCCCAAGTGTTGTGAGGGATTTATTAATGTTCGCTCCCTCCTACAAACAACAAAAGCACAATAAATATCATAAAATCTCACAAAGTCTGTTAGAGTTTCACTCATAGTGTATAAATATTCACAAATTTTCTTTAAACACATTTGTACTGAAGTGTCATTGAAGACCCACTGCCATCGGATCTAAGGTACATAATGGACCACAGGCCCCACCCCCAAAATTAACACACCTAACGAAATCATTGCCCCACCCCAACACCAGTAACTAACCAAATCAAAACTCCAAATACCAGCAACCAACCAAATCATAGCTCCACCACAATACTATTATAACCACCCAGACCATAATCCCACCCCAATACCATTAACCATCCAAATCATAATCTCTCCCCAGTAACACTGTAACCAGCCAGACCCCAGTCCTCTCCCAATACCAGTGAAATGACTAAAACCAGAGTCCCGCCCAATGCCTTTATAACCAAACATCCCAAGTCCCACCCAAATACCAATATAACCAATCAGGCTATAGTCATGCCCCCGTATCACTGTAATTAACCTGACCATAGTCCAATCTCCAGTTCTGTTGTAAACAATAGACCACAGTCCTACCCCAATACCACTAGAACCAATCAGATTAGAGTCTCTTCTAATGCCATTATCACATATTCGATCATCGTCCTGACCCCAGGACCATAGTAACCAATCAGACCTACACCAATACTGCAGCAACCAACCAGACCACAGTCATGTCATTATATCACTGTAACCAGCAAGCTCATAGTACTGACCACACACCACAGTGAAAGTTAATCCAGCTAAATACAATGAATTAAATAACACCCCCAACACTGAAATTCAACTACAACCTTACACAGCACTCATTGCCCACAGTACCACTGTAAACAGTGAGAGACAACCATTACTGCAAACAATTAAGCATGAAATAGGTAATCGTCCCCCACTCAAAATGCCCCTGTCCCTGCCCTCATTGTCACTACCAGAAGTGCAGACTCCTGCAAAATAACCCTGTAACTAATCTGAGTGCCGATCCTAGTGCCATCACATGTAACCACAGTAACCACCTGGGACAAAGTCCCAAAATGCCACTATTATCAGTTATGATGCAGATTCAGGGCAACAAATTTATAGAATTATTCAGATTGCAGCTACTGCTCAATTGATCCTATAACCAATCAGAGCACACATACTGCCTCTAGCACCACTTCAAAACACAGTGTTGATCACAGTCAGTCTGTTACATGTAACCAATCAGAGTTCACTTCCTGTCTCCAGCACTACAGTTACAAATTAGATTGTTTGCACACATCAAAATGAAACATCAAAATGCAGATCCTGCCTTCAATAATACTGTAACCAATCAGAGTGCTCCGTATTCTTCTTCTTCTTTTCCTTTCGGCTTTTCCCTTCAGGGGTTGCCACAGCAAATCATCTGCCTCCATCTCACCCTGTCCTCTGCATCTTCTACTCTTACTCCAACTACCTTCATGTCCTCCTTCACCACATCCATAAATCTTCTCTTTGGTCTTCCTCTAGGCCTTCTGCCTGGTAGTTCCAACCTCAGCATCCTACTACCAATATATTCACTATCCCTTCTCTGTACATGTCCAAACCATGGGTCTATGTCATTGACACACATGTATTTTGTCTTACTAAGGCTAACCTTCATTCCTCTCCTTTCCAGGGCATACCTCCACCTCTCTAGATTTTCCTGCACTTGTTCTCTGCTCTTACTACAGATCACAATATCATCTGCAAACATCATCGGCCATGGAGATTCTTGTCTAACCTCGTCTGTCAGCCTGTCCATCACCATCGCAAACAGGAAGGGGCTCACAGCTGACCCTTCATGCAGTCCCACCTCCACCTTGAACTCTTCTGTCACACCGACAGCACACCTCACCACTGTCTTACATCTCTCATACACGTCCTGCACCACTCTAACATACTTCTCTGCTACTCCAGACTTCCTCATGCAATACCACAGTTCCTCTCTCGGCACCCTGTCATATGTTTTCTCTAGATCCACAAAGGCACAATACAGCTCCGTCTGACCTTCTCTGTACTTCTCTATTAACATCCTCAAAGCAAACACTGCATCTGTGGTGCTCTTTCTTGACATGAAACCAAAATGTTTTTCACAAATGCTGAATTCTTCCCTTAGTCGAGCTTCCACTATTCTTTCCCATAACTTCATCGTATGGCTCACCAACTTTATCCCTCTGCAGTTGCCGCAACTCTGCACGTCTCCCTTGTTCTTAAAAATGGGCACCAGCACACTTCTCCTCCATTCCTCTGGCATCTGCTCACTCTTGAAGACCTTGTTGAATGTTCTTGTCAGGAAACCTACTGCTACCTCTCCTAGATACTTCCATACCTCCATCGGTATATCATGAGGACCAACTGCCTTTGCACTCTCCATCCTCTTCAGTGCCCTCCTCACTTCACCCTTACTAATCTTTGCTACTTCTTGGTCCTCAACAGCCACCTCTTCTACTCGTTTTCTCTCTCTCATTTTCCTCATTCATCAGCTCTTCAAAGTACTCTTTCCATCTTCCCAGCACACTTCTGTCATCAGTCAATACATTTCCCTCTCTGTCCTTAATCACTAACTTGTTGCATGTCCTTCCCATCTCTATTTCTCTGCTGTGCCATCCTGTATAAATCATTTTCTCCATCCTTACTGTCCAACCTATCATACAAGTCATACACACAGTTCCACACATGCACAGTTCCCGTATTCTACGAGTATACCATAAATCAAACTTTCCCCACCCAAAATTCCAACAGATCCAACATGAAATTCAAGCCTCTAATTAATACTCTTGTAACCAGTTACAGGGCTGCTGTATTATGTAAATATATACTAGTCCTTCTCAAAAAATTAGCATATTTTGATAAAGTTCATTATTTTCTGTAATGTACTGATAAAAATAAAACTTTCATATATTTTAGATTCATTGCACACCAACTGAAATATTTCAGGTCTTTTATTGTTTTAATTCTGATGATTTTGGCATACAGCTCATGAAAACCCCAAATTCCTATCTCAAAAAATGAGCATATGATGTTCAGGTAGTGTAAACGAGCTATTAACCTAATCATCTGAATCAACCAATTAACTCTAAACACCTGCAAAAGATTCCTGAGGCTTTTAAAAACTCCCAGCCTGGTTCATTACTCAAAACCGCAATCATGGGTAAGACTGCCGACCTGACTGCTGTCCAGAAGGACATCATTGACACCCTCAAGCAAGAGGGTAAGACACAGAAAGAAATCTCTGAGCGAAGAGGCTGTTCCCAGAGTGCTCAATCAAGCCACCTCAGTGGGACGTCTGTGGGAAGGAAAAAGTGTGGCAGAAAACGCTGCACAACCAGAAGAGGTGACCGGACCCTGAGGAAGATTGTGGAGAAGGGCCGAGAAATTGAAGCAGAAACAGCGGCAGAAGCGGCTGACCTGGGCTACAGAGAAGCAGCACTGGACTGTTGCTCAGTGGTCCAAAGTACTTTTTTCGGATGAAAGCAAATTTTGCATGTCATTCGGAAATCAAGGTGCCAGAGTCTGGAGGAAGACTGGGGACAAGGAAATGCGAAAATGCCTGAAGTCCAGTGTCAAGTACCCACAGTCAGTGATGGTCTGGGGTGCCATGTCAGCTGCTGGTGTTGGTCCACTGTGGTTTATCAAGGGCGGGATCAATGCAGCTAGCTATCAGGAGATTTTGGAGCACGTCATGCTTCCATCTGCTGAAAAGCTTTATGGAGATGAAGGATTTTCATTTTTCAGCACGACCTGGCACCTGCTCACAGTGCCAAAACCACTGCTAAATGGTTTACTGACCATGGTATTACTGGGCTCAATTGGCCTGCCAACTCTCCTGACCTGAACCCCATAGAGAATCTGTGGGATATTGTGAAGAGAAAGTTGAGAGACACCAGACCCAACACTGTGGATGAGCTTAAGGCCGCTATCGAAGCATCCTGGGCCTCCGTAACACCTCAGCAGTGCCACAGGCCGATTGGCTCCATGCCACGCCCGCATTGAAGCAGTCATTTCTGCAAAAGGATTCCCGACCAAGTATTGAGTGCATAACTGAATATAATTATTTGAAGGTTCACTTTTTTGTCTTTAAAACACTTTTTTTTTTATTGGTCAGATGAAATATGCTAATTTTTTGAGATAGGAATTTTGGGTTTTCATGAGCTGTATGCCAAAATCATCAGCATTAAAACAATAAAAGACCTGAAATATTTCAGTTGGTGTGCAATAAATCTAAAATATATGACAGTTTGATTTTTATCAGTACATTACAGAAAATAATGAACTTTATCACAATATGCTAATTTTTTGAGAAGGACTAGTATGTATGTATGTATATATATATAATTATTCAGCCATTTTGTTGTCATCATCAATCATTTATTAACACTGAGTGCGTTTTGTTTTGTGTTTAAAGTATAATGAATAAAATATACATGCGATTGTCCTTCATCATAAACCCTGATAGTGCATTGATGTACAGTATGATGTACTTAGGCACTCAGGATGCCAAATGGAGAATTTCTAACCTTCAGTCTGGTGCCTTTTGCTCCGGTTGAGTCGGCTCGCTCGCTGCCTGCCAAGTCCACCAGGCTGATTTTGCTGACCTGCATCCGGTGAGGAAACACATAGGATCAGCAATGCACTGATGTACACAAAAGCTAATGAGGCCTGCGCCTGCATTCTCATTTCACTGCCTTCATGAATTAGAAAGTTCTTATTGCACAAAGGCGTCTCTGTAGATTCAACTCCAGAGTGGAATAGATTAAGAACAGTACTGAACATTAATGATTAAGAAATGTACTGATTCACATCCGACCCAAGAGATCATGTTTATGTTTCAAAAGAGAAGCTATTTTTATTTTATTACTGTTTCAATAATTCATTCATTTTCTGAACCCCATAATTAGGGTCACAGGGAGGCAGGTGGCCATCCCGGCCGACTCTGGTCAGACATACTTTTCTTTTCTTTTACTAGAACCTTTCACCACAGACAGTGAGAGACACAGCTGGCATTTGATAACCCAGTTAGTGCACTAGGGGGACAGCAGTGACAACCCGGTGATAGTGGGCCTTGAAACCCCAACCTTAAGATCAGTAATCCAGTACCGTACCACCAGGCCACCACTGCCCTGTTTCAATAATATACAGAATAAACCATTATATACAGTCGTCTTCAAAATAATATCCGTCATTCATTCATTTTCTGAATTGCTTAATCCTAAATAGAGTCACAAGAAGGCTAGCGCCCATCCCAGCCAAGTCCAGGTGTGCGCAGACTACACCCTGGACAGCTTACCAGGCCATCGCATGGCAGAAACACACTGACAGCTATGCAGCTCCTCTTGCGAAAGTCAGCAATGTTTTTTTTTATGTGAACCTCACACAACAGACAGTGAAAGACACAGCCGCCTTTGATAACCCAGTTAGTGCACTGGGGGGATGTATATATACACTCATACCTCGGTTTTACGAACTTCGCTTTAAAAGATTTCGGATCAACGGACAAAATCTGTAGCTTCTGACTAGTCCGGATCGTCCGGACGCAGGCCGTTGTTTCCAAAAGTGACCACCAGATGACCAGACTGGCTTGAAGAAATCTCGCGCATTTAAATCTATTCATCTATTTTCAATGCCACATCACTGTGGTGCGAAGCAGAGAGCCAATCCTTTCTGTATGCGGGCGGGTCCGATACCTTGAAACTCTAATGTTATTGGACTCACACACTGCAGTGTTTATGCGACAGGAAGCGCGTCCCAAGTTTTGGCAATCAGCTGGTCTGCGGGTGGAAGTTTTTCCGTGTCTGTCCATTTGTGTTTGCTTGCCAACTGTGCTTGGCTTCGTGGAAATGATTCGATCAAAACAAGGGAAATTTACCTCTTTACAGTACTCAAAAACAACATCCGCAGTCTGTGGCTGTTGTTATAATCCTATAAATTTAGAGTTTGAAGGTATCGGACCCCCTCCACATAATGGCGTACAGAAAGGATTGGCTCCCCACTGCGTGCTATAGTGACGTGGCATTGAAAATAGATGTACAGTACATATATATATATCTGCTCATGTGGGACCATGTACTAACCAAGACTCAGAGAAAAGTTGTAGATACATGTAGGATGAATAAAAACATATTGGAAGGGCGATGGCTTTTTAAGGCCCGGTGAGGGCAGGGGACGGCTTAGCTGGAGCCCGAAGAGATGCTAGTTTCAGATTTTACTAGCTTTTTTTACTAGCTTTCTGTATCACCATCCCAAGATTTAATCACTCAAAACTCCCACCGCAGGACTGAACTAATGCTAGTTAAAGAGATGTTATGTGCAATACATTGACTTATCCAGTTTCCAATCTGCTTAAACTTACTAGGATCGTGAAGAGGTTGGAGCCTATCTCAGCTGGCGCTGGACAAAGACAGTGTATGCTGTAAACAGTTCATAAGTCCATCACAGGGTCAACACTCACACAACCATTCACATTCACACTCATACCTATGGCCGAATTTGGAACATCCAATTAGGCTAATGTGCTTGTCTTTGGACTGCGGGAAGAAACCAGAGTACCTGCAGGAAGCCCACAGAAGCACAGGAAGAACATGCAAACTTCACAAAGAAACCTCCTCGCCAAGCCCATGCATTGAACCCAGGACTTTCTGGATTTGAGGTGGCCATGCTAATCACTACACCAGAAAATTAGCAACACAGCTAGAACCAACTGATTAGTGATGCTCAAAGAAATGCTTCGTTTATTTGTAAAGTATAAAAATAATATATGAATCATTGTGTCGTCTCGCGATACAGAAGATCAGCGGGTTTTAATGAATACTTATTCGTGCTTCCCACAAACACATGGCAGTTTTCCACTGGAATAATTATATTTTAGTAAAAATGTAAAATGGTCACATGTTTAGAAGGTGGCACCTTTTCGGAGGTGTTGTCTGTGTCGCTGTCGAAGCGCTTCTGGGTGAAGATGATGTTGAAGACGGCGTGAGAGCGACTGCTCGTTTCGTTCATGTTCGTAGCTGCGACGGTTCTGGAACAAGAGACAGATATTGTGTAACATGGTGGTACTTAAACTCAGATATTTATTCTGATTGTTTTTTTTTTTTTTAGTTTAATTCTGATCTGACCCATGAAATAAACACAAACCAGCAAAAGATGAAACACTTATGCACAAATCCACAAATATAAAATATAACTTAACAAAAGCTTCTCAATCTGTAAATAATACACACAAGGGGTGGGGCTTATTTTACATTTGATTATTGGATCACAAACTCAAGCTACAGCTCCACGCAGCAAACCTTGGTGATTTCTGTTGTAATATTCCTCTGGCAGCGGTGACAATATGTTGGAGCCAGTATTACTTTTATATCTGCATCAGGGCATTCAGGACGCCCTCAGGTATTTATCGAGATTTCAACTACTTTGTTTGGATATTTTTGGCCGACAGCATTTAGAATTTTCTGGAGTGGCCACCATGTGGCTTCATGTGAAGCTAATAATTTCACCTGGCATTAAAGCCAACCCAATCAAAGTCATTTTGTTTTCTTCAAGGCCAAATGTTTACATTTGTACACAGGAAACCAAAACCACAGGCTGTTTAAATGCACCACGTCCTGGTTTGGTTGGATACAAAATCTTGGGGGGGGGGGGGGGGTTAAGGCGGATGGGGGGGGTGATCCTACTTCTTGGATTTCGGTGGTCATGTGGGGATCTCGGTCCCAATTGACCGTGGAAAGTGAGGGATCCCTGTATTCAAATGTCGGAAGTTGTCAGATCCAGTTGAGGGAGTCCTCAACGCTACAGGTCCTGAGCAATAAAATGACAGTATCTGTGCTAACTACTGAGCCATTTAACAGGAAGGAAACTGATGTGGTGAAATCACATAATCAAGATTGTACCTGGACAAACAAATTCAATTTAAGCTCCACCTCTTGTCAACCTAGAGTGACTCTCTCATTCGCTCACTCACTTGCTCTTATCTATGTCTACATCCAATCGCGAGGAACGGACGTCGATCCCTGAAGCTTGAATGATGCTCATACAGGGATTGTCATGGCTGTGATCACTCCCTCACTCACTCACTCACTTGTTTGCCCAATCATTTACTGTTGTTAGGGTCACAGGTATGCTGGAGCCTATCTCAGCCAGCTCAGGGCAACGATATGGTACACCACGAACATCGCAGGGCAACACAAACAGCCATTCACACTCACTCTCATACTGAGGGACAATTTGGGATCGCAAACAAGTCTTGTGTGCATGTCTTTGGACTCTGAGAGAAAACCATAGAACCTGAAGGAAACCCACAGAACCATGGCGAGACCTAGCGAACTTCGTACAGAAGTGGCTTCAATGAGCCCAGGACTTGAACAAAGGACCTTCTTACTGTGATGCAGATGTGTTATCCACTGCACCCACACGCTGCTCCTTATTAAAACCAGTGTTTATTATATCAATAATATTCAGTCACGTGCACTTGCCTGGCTTTGTTGCCTGAGTCCATCAGGTCCTGGATGTCGTTATAGGATGTGACAGCCATTTTGGAGAGATCTTCCACATAGGGTCCCATGAGGGGATGTTCTCTCACACGCAGGTTTCCTTTATTCTTCGGGTTCAGCAGATCCCTCACTCGCTCGCAGTAGATCTCCATATAGCTGACCTGAAGATAGTTGAAGGTTTATTATATACGAGTGGAGTGAATTTAACACGTCACACGGTTCCACCCCTGGTGTGTTGGTTCTACAAACGGTGATCTGTTGAGGTTCTCACCTCCACGGAGTAGGACATGTTATTGTCTCCATTGTCATTAATCTTGGTGAATAGGTCTTCACAGAGCTGGTAGAAAGACACAAGGACAGGTTAGAACGTTGACCATCTGTGGACTCATCTCTCCTCCACGGTAATAACACAAAGCTTTTAAGTCATATGTTGATTTTCTTCATGCAGTAATACAAATATTTTCAGCGTACCAGCGGTATGATGCCCTGTTGGTCTTTCTCCTGTCTCCCCATCATGGTGTAGGATTTTCCCGCGCCGGTCTGACCGTAAGCAAAAATGCAGACATTGTAGCCTTCGAATGCGTGAAGCAGCATTTCTTCGCCAATGTCCTTGTACACCTGTTTCTGACAGGCGTAGTTCACATCCTCCGGCTAAAGCACAACACAATCAACAGAGACCATTAGCACAGAATTCAGTGACAGCGTCGTGAATATTAAACCATATCCCATCATTGTTCAAGTATAAACTACACCGGAACATAGGAAAAGAAAACCAAACCAAAATGTTCATGACTTATTTTTTGATTGGCAGCATAGTGGTTCACACATCCACCTCACAGCAACAAGGTCCTGGGTTCAAGTCCCGGGCTAAGGTTTCTGTGCGGCGTTTGCATGTTCTCCCTGTGCTTGTGTGGGTTCCTCTGGGTACTCCGGTTTCCTCACACAGTCCAAAGACATCATGCCTTCACCCGGTGTTGGCTGAAGTAGGCATGACCCTTCCACACATGTACAGAGTGAACAGGTAAACTCCACTCAGAAATGTTCTTGCTGAGCCAGGACTAGAACCCAGGACCTTCTTGCTGTGAAGCGGACAGGCGACCCTCTACGCCACCCTGCTACTCCTTTAAAGAAGATTTAGGCCACATTGCTTTGCTCTCTGCATTTTTTCAGATAGTTTTTTTTTGTTTGTTTTTTGAATTGCTAGATTTTTGACTCAGTGACAGTCACACACTGGGAGTTTTTATCTGCCATTTTAATTTAAACACAGTCCTGAGTTTGAAGGTGAATAATATGCTGGATATGGAGAATTATTTGGTCAGGG
>CM045747.1:2650000-2790000 GCA_024760905.1 Plotosus lineatus | reverse complement strand
CCAAACCATCTCAATCTAGCCTCTCTGACTTTGTCTCCAAAACATCTAACATGTGCTGTCCCTCTGATGTACTCATTTCTGATCCTATCCATCCTCGTTACTCCCAAAGAGAACCTCAACATTTTCATCTCTGCTACCTCCAACTCTGACTCCTGTCTTTTCCCCAGGGCCACTGTCTCTAAACCATACAACATTGCTGGCCTCATCACCGTCTTGTACACTTTTCCCTTCATTCTTGCCGATACTCTCCTATCACACATCACACCGGACACTTTTCTCCAGTGTAGCATATACTAATCATTATCTTCAGACCAGAGGGATATCAGTGACTTGAATGTTCTGTCTCTGGGACTGTTCAGTGACATCCACCTCGCTCTCACGCCATTGATGAGAAACGCTGTACATCTTCAAATTCAACCAATTCAAAGGCGGAGCCTTCAGTTCGGGATTTAAACGGTTGTTATCTGTGAACCACAGCAAAGTGGGCATTCATTTTTTGAACCGCTTAATCTTAATTAGTGTCTCGAGGAGGCTGTAGTCCATCTCAGCCGACTCTGGGCGAGGGCAGAGTACACCGTGGACAGCTCCAGGCCATCGTAGGGCAGAAACACCCGAACGAGTTTGTAGCTCCTCCTTACAAAAGTCAGCAATGTTTTTTTTTTACATGAACCTCTAACCAAAGACAGTGAGAGACTCAGCCGGCCTTTCATGACCCAGTTAGTGCACTGGGGGGACAGCAGTAACTTGAACTTGAACCCCCAACCTGGGGATCAGTAATCCAGCAGCGCCCTTAGAAATTAAGAGTTCATGGTAGTATTTTGCAGCTCATAGTTCAAGTTCTAAAATGGAATTCTCAGCCTTTTGAAGCAACTTTAGAGAAAAACAAACAAGTTCAGCAAAGCATTGACTTATTTCTGAATTAACACCCACTTTGCTGTGATGATTGACATTTAGGTTTATCTGCCAAAAAATACTCCTTTGTCTTTTGTTCACCTTTAGAATCTCTGCCTCCAAATTCACAGCCATGCATTGTCAAGGCAACAGCATCAAAAGCACAAAGCACGACACACCCATTTTCCATCCAGCCAATCAGCATCACAGCATGTTTGTGCTGCACATTATTATAAATGTCCCTGGCTGCTGATTGGCTGGAATAGTGTGACGTGCTTCACTCTGGGACGCTTTGTTTATTCAAAATTACAAAACCTGGAGTGTTAAAAAAGAAGATTGCTCACAGAATGGAAGAGATTTTCAATAAATATCAAAAAGATTTCCTTGTATAAAATAGAATTAAACTCGATGACTGAAACTTGAAACTCTTTGAAGTAAGATGAAAGTTGTGGAGAGTTCGAGACACGCGTGTTTCAGCTGTTTGTGGTTTCCACCTTTAACTCAACACAGGTTTCTTGCACAGTATCAGCTCAAGCGCCGAGAGTTATGTCCTGTGCTATCATCTGATAGTCTGAAGTAACCACAACAACCACATGACGCATATGTAAATTTACTGAAAGGGGCGGTGTCATGGCTGTTTGTAGGAAATATCCAAGTTATTGAACAACATAATTATTCATGTAGAAGGAAATTTGTTTGCAGATGACATTGTGATCTGTAGTGAAAGCAGAGAACAAGTGGAGGAAAATCTAGAGAGGTGGAGGTATGTCCTGGAAAGGAGGGGAATGAAGGTTAGCCTCAGTAAGACAGAATACATGTGTGTGAACGGACCCAAGAGGAACGGTGAGGTTACAGGGAGCAGAGATAAGAAAGGTGGAGGATTTTAAGTACTTAGGCTCAACAATCCAGAGCAATGGAGAGTGTGGAAAAGAGGTGAAGAAGCGTGTGCAGGCTGGTTGGAATGGTTGGAGAAAAGTGTCTGGTGTGATGTGTGATAGGAGGGTATCGGCAAGAATGAAAGGAAAAGTGTAGAAGACGGTGTTGAGGCCAGCGATGTTGTATGGTTTAGAAACAGTGGCGCTGAGGAAAAGACAGGAGGCAGAGCTGGAGGTAGCAGAGATGAAAATGTTGAGGTTCTCTCTGGGAGTAACTAGGATGGATAGGATCAGGAATGAGTACATCAGAGGGACAGCACATGTTAGATGTTTTGGAGACAAAGTCAGAGAGGCTAGATTGAGATGGTTTGGACATGTTCAGAGGAGGGATAGTGAGTATATTGGTAGTAGGATGCTGAGGTTGGAACAACCAGGCAGAAGGTCTAGAGGAAGACTAAAGAGAAGATTTATGGATGGGTGAAGGAGGACATGAAAGTAGTTGACTTAAGAGAAGAAGATGCAGAGGATAGGGTGAGATGGAGGCAGATGATTCACTGTGGTGACCCCTGAAGGGAACAGACAAAAGGAAAAGAAGAAGAAGGAAATTTGGCTTATGAAGGGAACCAGACATGAATTGGGTTCATACATTAAACCTGGAGGGCTCTGTAACATGATCTCGATCCCCAGAAACATTTCAGCGAGACAAGATCCCAAAACGTTCATGCTGCACTCTGTTCCCATCTGTAATCACCTAAAAAAACCTCTCAAACTGTTTTCATTTAAAATAAAAATAAAATAAGCTTGAAACCTATTTAACAAATACAGATTGGACTTTTGGACATTCGCAGTATATTTAGATCTGAATCATGGGTAACATCATGACTCGGTTCCATTAAACACACAACAAACTGTTATTGGAAGAAAATACAGCGGGCCCTCGATGTTCGCGGGGGTTCGGTTCAGGCCCCTCTCACGAATGAAGATAATCTGCGAGTTCTGTACCCGGAAGTAAAACCCCATGTATCACGGCACATACGCGAATCAGCAGCCGGAAGTAAAATACTATGTATCTATTACATGCGCTAAAATATGCTTCTTAAACACATTCTATAGACAGTCTTACTCATTAATACAGTATTAATGTAGTAAAATAGAGTAATGATTAAGAAAAACTTAATTTTTTACTGTGATATTTATTGATAATAAACTATAAACATTATACAGCATACATATAAAACATTTTTAAATGCATTCTCCTTGAAACATACAACACTGTAGTTTTCAAAAATGCCCACTAGAGGAAGGTCTTGTATTAGGTATGAACTGTATTAAGTCCGAGCAGCTCAGCCACGCCCCTCAGCCGGAGTGAGTAGAAGACAGAGTTTTAGAGTTAAAGGCGTTACAAACCAAAGAAGCAGTGATGTGAGTGCAAAGGTGAGCTTGCTTTTATTTTTTGGGAGTAAATGAAAAAGACGAATTCAGGTGTGAGAAACCGAGCAGCTCAGCCACACCCCTCAGCCGAAGCGGAGAGTAAACAGTTAGTTAGAGGCACAGAGCCAAAATCAAAGTTCCCCAAAGAACAGACCATAACAAAAAGGACATAAAAGAACAAGAAATGTAATAAATTGGATAAACAAAACAAAATGAGAAACATGCTACACTACAGTAAATAAAATCACACACACAAACATTCTAAACATTACGTTAGGTAATGTCTTCTTCTTCTTTTCCTTTTGGCTTTTCCCTTCAGGGGTTGCCACAGCAAACCATCTGCCTCCATCTCACCCTATCCTCTGTATCTTCTACTCTTACTCCAACTACCTTCATGTCCTCCTTCACCACATCCATAAATCGTCTCTTTGGTCTTCCTCTCAGCCTTCTGCCTGGTAGTTCCAACCTCAGCATCCTACTACCAATATTCTCACTATCCCTCCTCTGTACATGTCCAAACCATTTGAATCTAGCCTCTCATGACCTTAGGTAATGTACTGGAGTAATAATTGAAAAAGACTTTATTAGTGGAGTGTTTTACAACAGTTCAAATGATTATTCCTCTTCAGGCACTTCAGAGAAAACTGCCATTTCTTCTGGAGAAAGTCTTATTTCTTCAGAAGAGACATCCAACATCATTACCTTTTTCTGGTGCTTAGCAGACGTTTGAGTGACATCATAGAACTTAACTGGTAATTAAAACTTTTTCTTTTCCTTTCAGCTGCTCCCTTCAGGGGTCGCCACAGCAAAACATCCGCCTCCATCTCACCCTATCCTCTGCATCTTCTTTTTTGACTCCAACGATCTTCATGTCTTCCTTCACCACATCCATAAATCTCTTCTTTGGTCTTCCTCTAGGCCTTCTGCCTGGTAGTTCCAACTTCAGCATCCTACTGCCAATATACTCACTATCCCTCCTCTGTACATGTCCAAACCATCTCAATCTAGCCTCTCTGACTTTGTCTCCAAAACATCTTACATGGGCTATCCCGTTACTCCCAGAGAGAACCTCAACATTTTCATCTCCACTACCTCCAGCTCTGCCTCCTGCCTTTTCCTCAGCACCACTGTTTCTAAGCCATACAACATCGCTGGCCTCACCACCATCTTGTACACTTTTCCTTTCATTCTTGCTGACACTCTCCTATCGCACATCACACCGGACACTTTTCTCCAACCATTCCAGCCTTCCTGCACACGCTTCTTCACCTCTTTTCCACACTCTCCATTGCTCTGGATTGTTGAGCCTAAGTACTTAAAATCCTCCACCTTCTTTATCTCTGCTCCCTGTAACCTCACCGTTCCTGTTGGGTCCTTCTCATTTACACACATGTATTCTGTTTTACTGAGGCTAACCTTCATTCCTCCCCTTTCCAGGACATACCTCCACCTCTCTAAATTCTTCTGCACTTGTTCTCTGCTCTCACTACAGATCACAATGTCATCTGCAAACATCATAGTCCATGGACATTCCTGTCTAACCTCATCTGTCAGCCTGTCCATCACCATAGCAAACAAGAAGGGGCTCAGAGCTGACCCTTGATGCAGTCCCACCTCCACCTTGAATTCGTCGGTCACGCCGACAGCACACCTCACCACTGTCTTACATCTCTCATACATGTCCTGGACCACTCTAACATACTTCTCAGCCACTCCAGACTGAACTGGTAACTTAACTGGTAATTAAAACACACTAAAAAAAGGCTCATGGACAACTTGTGCGCGAATGAGGAAAAAAGGACATTACATCATCTCAACCAATCAGCAGGAAGGATAGCCACTGGCTGAATTTGAATCACATGAGAGTTGCTCGGCAATCCGCGAATACTCAAACCGTGAGTGCAAAACCGCGAATAGTCAAGGACCTACTGTATTAAATGCAGATATCTAATATCAATATAAACTAAAGGGAAATTCAACAAAAACTCATTAGATTCCTGTATACTTCGTAAACGTCTTTGCACATTAAAACACTGGTGTTGTTATTACAAGCTAAAGTAAGCCCTCATTTTCTCGGGGGTTGCGTTCCGCTCCCAACCGCGGATCCTGAAAATTCATAAATTATTGGTGTGGTTTTAAAAGAGCATGGGTTTTAAAACCCTATGTATGATATTACATGCGCTGAAATCTGCCTGTTAAACCCATTCTCTCGCCAGTCTTCCTCATTAATACAGTAATAATGCGGTAAAATGTAGTAATGATTAATAAAAACTTTTAAATTTTGTACTGTGATAATATTTATGAATAAATAAAGCACTTAGGCTCCTCACCAGAAGCTAGAGAAGATGCAGGGTGTTTGAGTTACATTATAGCACTTAAATAATCATTAAGAACACATGTAAAAAAGTGAATTCGCAATTCAAGCAATCACGTTGATAACATGTGGATGAAGGAGAAAAAAGAGGTGTACATATCATCTGCAACCAATCAGCAGGAGGGAGAAACAAAAGCTCTCAGCCATTGGATAAATTTGAATCAAGTATGCGAGGCCACGATCGCGAATTGGCAGGGGCCTACTGTATTTTGTTAAATTATAAATCTGCACAAAGGGGTGACATTGTACTGCAAATGTAAATGACTTGCGTATAAACATCAGTAAATATGAAACATATTTTTGCCTTTAACTTGCGTTATATGAACACAAATTCACTTGCAAGTGTGAAACAGGAACCTGTTCTATCTAATGCAAAAGTTGGCTAACACAAACCATCCAACGTACTTCCGCAGCTTACAACTTTGAATCTATAAGTAAAAACCACCAAATAATGAAAATATGCATATATTTTTATCTTTGGAAGGCTTGCCTTACATTTAACTTTAATAATTGATCTTATTGATCTGACTGAAAATGTTAAACAACAGAGTGAATTTTCACCAGCTTTCTTTCTTTTTTTTGCTTAAAATAGCAAAATTTAAATTTGATAAAATCCACATTTCACACGTTATGCTTTCATTACCACAATGTAGCATTTTGAGGCTTCCAAGTAATTCACCCTGGAAAAAACCAATTTTGTTTTGTTTTGCAAAAGTAAAATAACAGGATGTACCAGATCAAGTGCTACTCTGTACAACTTCCTCAAGGTTTTCCTGTAAAGTTCTCAGTTGAACGCCGCGGTTCTACGTGATGACGGAATAATGAGTAACCCACTGATTAATTGGATGATTATTGTAACAATTAGGATGTAGGTGACTGTTCAATTCAGTGACATCCACTGAGTCTGAGGCGCATAATTGTTTTAGTTTCAATCAAGAACCTCAGCAAGAAAACAAACAATCAAATGAGGTCTTATTGTTTACTTCTTACATTTTTTGAATCATGATGGATGCAAGTAAGCTCAGAGTGAGAGCATCCTCAAGCTGTACACCATCATCTCGATAACCTTCTTTAAGAGATGAAGTATAGACTACACAGAGACATAAAGAAAAGCAAAACAAAACTGGATTTGTGTAGTTTATTATTTTGATATTTTACCCATGAGGGAGGCGGGTCAGGTGATCTCTGTGCGCTGAGCAGAGCAACAATGTCTGTGTATCCTTTTCGTGCAGAGTTTAGTTCGTAAGCCATGAAAATGAATGCAAAGATGTTTTACACCAACAAACTCAAATGCACTTGCTGTGTGTTTTTTATGTTAAATTGTAATGCAGTAAGCCCCCGCCTATTCACTGTTCACAGCCCCGCATACACATGGATTTTGCTCTCAAAGGCTTTTTTTCATAATGTTTTTAAATTAGCGCAGTGATTCTCAATTATTTTCTGTGACGCCCCCTCTAGGAAGAAGAAAAAACATTTCACCCCCATGCCCCGCGTGTGACTATAAATAGTATTTTTTGTCTATAAAATTGTTATGAATACACCTCCCCATAACATTGTATCTTTATTAACATTAAAAATAAAAAAGCATTAAATAATTTTAAAAATCCACTTAATTCTAGAACAGTTTTGCAAAAAAGCATGTTCCCCAGGATCATATGTGCTCCCCCTGGCATCACACCACGCCCCCTGTGGTAGACCACAAGTCTAATGTAAACAGTACTGGCCCATACCTCTAGGGGGAACTGTATTGAGCTAGACATATTGTTCAGCACTGCTGTATGGGGATACAAGTAGAACAAGTGATATGTAAACCCCGGGAAGAAGTCGTTGTTTAGAGGCGCTTGCATGAGTGAAACATTAAACGGCAAGAAGCCAAAGAAAACAAAACAAGTGTGATCATTGCTACACGGTAGGATATCACACATTTGGCGACGAGGATAAAGACAAGTTATCGACGAGAGACAGAGAACATTGCAAGTGTGGCGAACTCAAGAGAACCAAGCAGTAGTTCGAGTGAAAGTTCAGAGGAGAACAACAAAGAAGTTTCCCCACCACGACGAGCGATGGCGGCTGTAATCGGCACGGTAACCCCTTTTGATAACGCGACTCAGTCATGGGAAGAATATAGTGAAATGTTGGACTTTTTCTTCCAAGCTAATGGTATTGACGAGCCAGACAAAAGGAAGGCTGTACTTTTGAGTGGGGTTGGTGCTACGACATACAGTTTGTTGAGAAACTTAGTAAGCCCCGCATTTCGAAAGATAAAACCTACGACCAGCTTACTGCTGAGCTGCAGAAGCACTTCAGCCCCAAACCGAGTGAAATCGTGCAACGATTCAAATTTAATTCACGCACACGTAGGAACACGGAGTCCATAGCAGAGTATGTGGCTGAATTGAGGAAATTAGCACTGCACTGTGATTACAAAGACTCTTTGGAGGAAATGTTAAGAGACAGACTTGTGTGTGGAGTGAATGATGACCGAATGCAACGGCGACTGCTATCTGAAACGAAACTGACGTTTGCAAAAGCTTTGGAATTATGCCAAGCGATGGAAACCGCATCTAAAGATGTGAGAGAAATGCAGGGTAGGCTAACAGAGGACACGGCAGCGCATGCTCGTGTGCCCAAGACCCAAGTAGGCGTCCACAAGTTCTCCACTGAAAAATCTCAGCGCAGATTCCCCAGTTGTTATCGCTGCAAAGGCCAGCACAATGCCACCGAATGCAAATTTGCCACGGAGCTGTGTCATAATTGTGGCAAGCGAGGGCACATAAAGAAAGCATGCAAAACGAAGGTGGGCAATGCACAAGTGCAAAAGGCAACAGTAAAGGGGCAAAGGACTGAAAACAAGGGCCCAAGAAACGAACAGCGAGCCAATCAACTTAGAGGAGGGAGAAAGTGATACAGAAGAGATAGGGTTTCACACAATTCACAACATGTCAGATGAGCTGACCAAGGTGGCTCCCATCACGCGCACCATGAATGTTAACGGAATGAAAGTGACATTTGAAGTTGATACAGGTTGTGGAGTGACCATATTGAGTAAACAGCAATACACACAGCTGTGGAAGAAAGCAGACACAGCAGAATTAAAGCCCTGCTCCCTAAAATTAAAAACATACACAGGAGAGAAGCTAGAGGTGCTCGGCATGGCACAAGTTAAAGTGCAACATGAAAACAAAGAAAAGCAGCTACCTGTAGTGGTAGTAGAAAGTGAAGGACCAAATTTACTAGGGCGAAATTGGCTACAAGAATTGGCCATGATTGATCAGTTAGTGTCAGTGAACAAAGTGGAGTCTCAGCCCAAATTAAAATTGGAGGAGATCCTTGAAAGACACGCTGAGGTGTTCAAAGAAGGCTTAGGACAGCTGAAAGGTGTCAAAGCAAAGATAAATGTGGACCAAGAGGCCCAACCACGATTCTGCAAACCCAGACCAGTGCCATATGCAGTCAAGCCCCTGGTCGAAAGCGAGCTACAGAGGCTGCTGGACGACAAGATTATCGAGCCAGTGCAGGTTGCAGAATGGGCTGCGCCCATAGTTCCAGTGCGAAAGCCGGATGGCTCCATTAGAATATGTGGAGATTACAAACTCACTGTCAATAGAGCATCACGAGTGGATCAGTATCCAATTCCTAAAGTAGAGGACCTGTTCGCACAGTTGAATGGTGGTCGACACTTCACGAAATTAGACATGAGTCACGCTTACCAACAGGTAGTCCTGGAAGAAGAATCCAGAAAGTATGGAACCATCAATACACACAAAGGCTTGTATACCTACACACGCTTACCATTTGGAGTAGCTTCCAGTCCTGCTATATTCCAGAGAACTATGGAGGGCATCCTAGGTGGAATCCCGAATGTTGCCATTTATTTGGACGACATCCTGTGTACAGGACCAAATGAACAAGAACATCTGAAAACGCTGGAAGAAGTTCTTCAACGGTTGGAGAAAAGCGGCCTGAGGTTGAAAAGAAGCAAGTGTGAGTTCATGGGAAAAGAGGTGTTGTTCCTAGGCCACAAGATCAATGCCAGTGGTCTACACCCTCTGACAGACAAAGTGGAAGCCATTGCGAAGGCGCCTGAGCCACAAAACGTTACAGAGTTGAGAGCTTATTTAGGTTTATTGAACTATTACCATAAGTTCCTCCCAAAGCTCTCCACACTGCTGGCACCGCTCCATACCTTATTGAAAAAGGAAGAAAAATGGACATGGGGGTCAAGCAGCAGAAGGCGTTTGAAGAGTCCAAAGTGCTACTTCAGTCCTGTAGTGTATTAGTGCACTATGATTCAAACAAACCACTCATCCTAGCATGTGACGCATCTCCCTACGGGGTGGGTGCCGTACTTTCTCATCGTATGGAGGATGGCTCCGAGAGACCCATAGGGTTCGTCTCCAGAACTCTCAGTGCAGCTGAGAAAAACTACTCCCAGTTAGACAAGGAGGGCCTTGCAGTAGTATTCGGTGTGAAAAAGTTCCACAAATACCTTTACGGGAGACAGTTCGCTATCGTGACTGACCACAAGCCACTAATATCACTGTTCAGTGAAATGAGAGCCATACCCCAGATGACATCTCAGAGAATTCAGAGATGGGCCGTTACATTAGCAGCGTATGAGTACACCATTGTTTACAAAGCAGGACGGGACCATACAAATGCGGATGCGATGAGTAGGCTACCCTTGAACGGAGGAGGAGACAGCACGCCTGAGGAGGAGGAGAGAGTGTTGTTGTTTGAAGATGTCGGCGTGCCCCTGGTAAACGCACAACAAATAAAGAAATGGACAGACAAAGACCCTGTTCTAGCAAGAGTGCGTGAGTACATCTTGAGAGGATGGCCAAAGACGAACAGTCCTGAGTTCATGCCCTACACCCGACGACAGGATGAGCTCAGCACCCAGGAAGGTTGTATCCTGTGGGGAGGACGCGTGGTTGTTCCACCGCCTGGTCGCAAGGCCTTACTGCAACAACTACACCAAGCACACCCTGGCATCACTCGCATGAAAGCGTTGGCGAGGAGCTACATGTGGTGGCCCAACATGGATGCAGAGGTGGAGGCGCTGGTGAAGTCGTGTGTGGCATGCCAGGAGAACAGGAACAGTCCTCCAGCGGCCCCACTACATCCCTGGGAAGTTCCAGATAAACCATGGAGAAGAATTCACATTGATTACGCAGGTCCATGGATGGGAAGAATGTTCCTGATCATAGTTGACGCATACTCAAAGTGGATCGACGCATATTCTGTGAGTAACTCTACTTCCACTGTCACAATTGAATGCCTTAGAAAGAGCTTCAGCCAACATGGCTTACCAGAAATCATAGTATCAGATAACGGTACATGTTTTACCAGTGAACAGTTCCAAGAGTTTTCTGAAAAGAATGGCATACGTCATATCACGACTGCGCCATACCATCCTTCTTCTAATGGTTTAGCCGAGAGGGCAGTACAAACGTTCAAGTCACTCATGAAGAAGATGGCAGGAGAATCCGTAGAAACAAGGATGTCGCGAGCTCTGTTCAGCTATCGCATAACACCCCAATCTACAACTGGCAAGTCACCAGCTGAACTGTTGTGTGGAAGAAAGTTGAGGTCAACATTGGACTTAATACATCCAGACTTCAGAAAGAGAGTGCATGACAAACAAGAGAAACAAAAGGTTATCATGACATGCATGCAAGAGAGAGAATTCTGAGAGAGGGAGACTTGGTCTACACCCGCAACTTCGGCTCCGGACCAACCTGGGTTCCGGGAGAAATAACAGAAAAGACAGGCCCAGTGTCATTCAAAGTGATATTAGGTCATGGACAAGTTGTGAGACGACACATTGACCAAGTTCGTGGTAGAAGCTCCGTTCCTCTGCCGACGGCACCCGAGGTGTTGTCTGACAAATCCCCGGAGGAGAGCATCGACGAGCCACCACTTCAGGTATTGCCTGAGGTAACCGTCTCTCTGCGGAGTCTACTGGCGGCACTGCAGCAGAACCAACCCTGGAGCAGCCTGAGTCTTCAACTGCAGTTGACTCACCAGTCGTGAGAAGATCTCAGCGAGCTAGGAAAGCTCCAGACTATTTAAAAGACTATACTTAGTCAGTAGTGAGTTCCCCAGCCACAGGACAAGAATGCGTCCTGGAACCACTGGGAGGCGGTAGTCAAACCAAATCCCTAGTTAAAAAAAAAAAAAAAAAAAAAAAAAAATGTGTATTATGTGTATGGCACATGTGTTTTAAGAAGTTTAAAAGTAACCGTGATAGTTAATGGTTAATTGTAAGTTCCAGGATGTCCAGTATAACTCTGGTGTAGTTAAACATAGTTTAATCCAGAGGGGAGGGATGTGGTAGACCACAAGTCTAATGTAAACAGTACTGGCCCATACCTCTAGGGGGAACTGTATTGAGCTAGACATATTGTTCAGCACTGCTGTATGGGGATACAAGTAGAACAAGTGATATGTAAACCCCGGGAAGAAGTCGTTGTTTAGAGGCGCTTGCATGAGTGAAACATTAAACGGCAAGAAGCCAAAGAAAACAAAACAAGTGTGATCATTGCTACACGGTAGGATATCACACCCCCTAAGAGCACACGCCCCACTATTTGAAAAGCACCGAATTAGCAGCAGACCTGGCAAATTATACATATGCATCATCACAACATTACTGGCACATGATTCAAATTTAGCCATTGGCTGAGAGCTTTTGTTTCTCCCTCCAGCTGAGTGGTTGCAGATGATGTCTACGCCTCTTTTTTTCTTTTTCACTCACATGTCATCAATGTGATTGCTTGAATTGTGAATTCATGGTTTTTTGTGTGTTTCTAATGATTATTTAAGCGCTATGCCACTCAAACTCCCTACATCTTCTCTAGCTTCTGGTAAAGAGCCTAAGCACTTAATTTATTCATAAATATTATCACAGTACAAAATGAAAAAGTTTTTACTTAATCATTACTCCATGCGCCCCATGTGACCATGACAAACTGTGAGTGACCGTTATTTTGATTCAACTGTTATTCGCTCAGAATAATGTCTCATAATCCTGAGGCCTCGGTTGCATGTAGCATGTAGCATGTAGTAGAATTATTTATGCAGTTATATATAGAGTTTATACGCCCATAGACTCACATTAGGCTTGTTTAGATCCTTGTGTTGTTTTCGTGATTTATATTCTGTACCGTATTAGTTTCTTGCTTTAATGCAGACATTAACTGATGTAAGGATGTTAATAGAGAAGTACAGAGAAGGCCAGAGGGAGCTGCATTGTGCCTTTGTGGATCTGGAGAAAGCATATGACAGGGTGCTGAGAGAGGAACTGTGGTATTGCATGAGGAAGTCTGGAGTGGCAGAGAAGTATGTTAGAGTGGTGCAGGACATGTATGAGAGATGTAAGACAGTGGTGAGGTGTGCTGTCGGTGTAACACAAGAGTTCAAGGTGGAGGTGGGACTGCATCAAGGGTCAGCTCTCAGCCCCTTCTTGTTTGCTATGGTGATGGACAGGCTGACAGATGAGGTTAGACAAGATTCCCCATGGACTATGATGTTTGCAGATGACATTGTGATCTGTAGTGAGAGCAGAGAACAAGTGCAGGAAAATCTAGAGAGGTGGAGGTATGCCCTGGAAAGGAGGGGAATGAAGATTAGCCTCAGTAAGACAGAATACATGTGCATGAATGACAAGGACCAAAGAGGAACGGTGAGATTACAGGGAGCAGAGCTAAGAAAGGTGGAGGATTTTAAGTACTTAGGCTCAACAATCCAGAGCAATGGAGAGTGTGGAAAAGAGGTGAAGAAGCGTGTGCAGGCAGGTTGGAATGGTTGGAGAAAAGTGTCCGGTGTGATGTGTGATCGGAGGGTATCGGCAAGAACGAAAGGAAAAGTGTACAAGACGGTGTTGAGGCCAGCGATGTTGTATGGTTTAGAAACAGTGGCCCTGGGGAAAAGACAGGAGTTAGAATTGGAGGTAGCAGAGATGAAAATGTTGAGGTTCTCTTTGGGAGTAACGTTGATGGATAGGATTAGGAATGAGCACATCAGAGGGACAGCACATGTAAGACGTTTTGGAGACAAAGTCAGAGAGGCTAGATTGAGATGGTTTGGACATGTACAGAGGAGGGATAGTGAGTATATTGGTAATAGGATGCTGAGGCTGGAACTACCAGGCAAAAGGTCTAGAGGAAGACCAAAGAGACGATTCATGGATGTGGTGAAGGAGGACATGAAGGTCGTTGGTGTAAGAGAAGAAGATGCAAAGGACAGGGTGAGATGGAGGCAGATGATTCGCTGTGGCGACCCCTGAAGGGAAAAGCCGAAAGGAAAAGAAGAAGTGAGAGCAGAGAACAAGTTCAGGAAAATCTAGAGAGGTGGAGGTATGCCCTGGAAAGGAGAGGAATGAAGGTTAGTCTCAGTAAGACAGAATACATTTGTGTGAATGACAAGGACCCAACAACGGTGAGGTTACAGGGAGCAGAGATAAGGAAGGTGGAGAATTTTAAGTACTTAGGCTCAACAAGCCAGAGCAGTGGAGAGTGTGGAAAAGAGGTGAAGAAGCGTGGGCAGGCTGGTTGGAATGGTTAGAGAAAAGTGTACGGTTTGGACATGTACAGAGGAGGAATAGTGAGTATATTAGTAGTAGGATGCTGAGGTTGGAACTACCAGGCAGAAGGCCTAGAGGAAGACCAAAGAGACGATTCATGGATGTGGTGAAGGAGGACATGAAGGTAAGAGAAGAAGATGCAGAGGATAGGATGAGTTGGAGGCAGATGATTCGTTGTGGTGAGCCCTGAAGGAAAAAGCCGAAAGGAAAAGAAGACGAAGATTAACTGAGGCGTCAGTTCCTGCTTCACTCAGCATTTTCGATCCCTGATATTTCTTCATTTTACGTTAATAGAAAGGAATGTGAGCAAACTTATTATTGTCTAATATTTTTTATATGTGTTGAATATTTATCACTCAGACAGAAATCTCAGAATCCAACCAATCAGGAAAAAGTGGACCCAGAGAGGGTGTGGCTACTGAATGATTTCAACAATCTACAAAAAAAAACAACAACCCCAAGACCTTTAAATGAAATGCGGTCTCATGTACAGAACAGGTCCAGCTTTCAGTTCCTGAATCATGTAGAGACACGAACGCGTCGTTTATTCCTCTATTCAAACCGTCCAGGAATGTAAACACAGCATCAGCCATTTTGGACAGTGAATAAATGGCATTGGCCTCACCCCAGCGTGCGCGCACACACACACACACACACACACACACACACACACAAAGCGTACATATACTTCAGGATTTGATCTTGAACAACATCATGAAATCTTTAGATTTATAATCGAGAGCCTTGGTTATTCGGACGAGTCTGGTACTCTCGATCACGGTCATATCCGACCCGAATCATCACAACACACACCACACAACACCGTATTATCATCCCTCATAACTCTGCTCGCGGGCCAGAGTCTGTTTCCGAAGAGAACGATCGATCCTGAAGGAATCCGGTGAGATTTATACTGAAATATTTCATAAATAATCATCTGAATCATTCAAGGACGTCAAATCCATCGATATCAAGTGACGCGACAATATTTTCTCTCATTATTCTTTATATAACAAACAATTTAAATAAAACCATATTATGATGTGAAATGCACTGTTGATTTTTCTGCATGCTGTTTATTGTGTTTATTTTGAAATTATAATAAATTAAAACAGAAGCCCGAAGAGAAATGAACAACACCCTGTACCAGCCCAGGACATTAACGTACTGAACATAACCACCAATAAATCCATCCTTTCTCTACACACAGCTGCTGGACTCACCCAATCTCCGTGATGTGAAAGTCCAGGAGAGCCTCGGGTGCTGGATGTTAATCCATTGAGCCTGTTGTCCTCGTCTGCCTCGTTGTCCTCACCGTATGTGTGTGTGTGTGTGTGTGTGTGTGTGTGTGTGTGTGTGTGTGTGTGTGTGCATGCAGGGTCTCAGCCTCTCCCTGGATCAGCCTCCAGGAACAGCGTCACTGTGTGTGTGTGTGTGTGTGTGTGTGTGTGTGTGTGTGTGTGTGTGTGTCTCTGTAAGGGCCTGGTACTCGGTGGTGCGTCAGGACTCAGGGTGGACTCAGGAAGGAGAAGAGAGGGAGGAGGGAGGAGAGGATGGTGAGAACAGTAGCACAAAATGGCTGTGTTGATGGAGTCGAGGATGCTGAGGATGCAGTAATGACATCATCAGCATGTGCGAGCTCGCATCACAGTGTTGAGAGGGAGGAGTCGGAGAGAGGCAGAGTGCTGATGGTGAAATCAGATGCAATTTTACAGTCAGGCCTGGATTCACATTGCTCTGTCTGTGTGTGTGTGTGTGTGTGTGTGTGTGTGTGTGTGTGTGTGTGTGTGTGTGTGTGTGTGTGTGTGTGTGTGTGTATATGTGTGTGTGTGTGTGTGTGTGTGTGTGTGTGTGTGTGCGCGCGCGCAGCATGCCCCCCTAATATCCCAGCATACATTGCATGTCCTACTCTGAATACAGCCTTTGTTTCAAAAAAAAATCTGCCACCTCGCTCTGTGCAGCGACACCGACACAAAGCCATCGCTTCGACTGAACGCGATGTCAGTCGCGGCTCACGTTCTCACTCTGACGTTTCCTCGTAGAAAAAGAACAGATTCAACAGCTTTCACAAAACATGGTGTTTGTCCAGATATATTACATTGTTGGAAAATTTAAACACAACAGCAGTCTGAGCTTCGAGTTTTATTCTCTGACTTTAAAAACTTCAAGAAAAGCAAATCCCAGAAGGATTATATTGAAAATAATATTTATCTTTCAAAAGCATGGATGAATAATACAGTGTTATAGAAACCAAATTTAATTTAAATCTCAATTGAATTTCATTCCATCAGGAATAAAATACAGAAAGTCTGATGAGGTATAGCAGCAGTGAGTTCGAAAGAAACTAAAATCCAAACTGACCAATCAGAATCCAGCATTCAAATAAGATGCTTTACATTTGTTTGCATTATTTTATTATTATACCATTATTATTAAAAACGAACAAAATAAAAATAACCCATTATTTGGTTGCCAATCTAGAACTTAAGGCTAGTGCACTGAAATAATGAAATAAAATTTAAAATTAAATAAAATTAAATTTAAAAAGGAAGGATAAAAACATGATAAAGACACATAAAGAAAATTACTTTATAAGCAACAACAACAACAACAACAACAATAATAATAATAATAATAATAATAATAATAATAATAATAATAACTATTAATAGAGGAATATTCCAGGGGGATTCTTTTAGTCCTCTGCTTTTTTATTTGTCACTTAATCCCTTGAGTTTTTTTTGCTGAATAAGGAGGAAGGTTATCATCCAGGACCTCCACAGCACAGATCCCCAACACCTCTAACTCATCTCCTTTACATGGATGACATCGAGCTGATTGCCAAAGGAGATTACAACTTGAAGAAACAAATTGTCCTTGTCGAGTCCTTTTCACAACATATTGATATGACTTTTGGACTTGATAAATGTAAGATTCTTCATTAAAAACGTGGAAAGGCAATCAGTGATGGATCCGTTGAGTTACATGGAGGAGGAGTGATTGAGCATCTCATGGAAGGCCAATCATACACCTATTTGGGGATGCAAGTTCGAGACAAGCTCCAGAATGCCACATAAAAGACAAACTGCAGGTCGAGTACAAATCTCGTCTTACAAGAAAGATCATATCTGACAACCGAGCTCACCACCCTCGTTCCTCTATCAATCATTTATATTTATCAATCAACTCCGGGGGACGAGGTTTGATGACTGTGGAGGCACTTGATGATGGTATTTTATTGTTTACTTTTGTACATATTTATTTATCTGATGATCCTCTTGTGAAGCATATCAAGACTCACGATGAAAGCAAGGACTTACATAGTTATCTTAAACTCGCCAAGACTGTTGGACAGAATCTCAACGTCAGTTTTGATTTTGTCAATGGTGAAGTACTGCTGAATGGGACATCTCTGTGTGTCAACCAGGTGAAGTCTTTCATCAAATCTGCTCAGAGTCGTCATTTAGTCGTGTTTATGTGCAGTGTGCTGGACAGAACAGTAATCCTTCGGACTCCTTTGCCTGGATGAAGTCGGCTGGTCTGAAAAGTGAAACTGAGGGCTTTCTTTTTGCTGCTCAGGACCAGTCACTTCCAACACGCAATCGTTAATGTAATATTATATATAATATTAATATTATAATGGAAAATGTAAATCCCAAATGTCGTTTGTGTGGTGAATTGAGTGAAACTGTCCTACACCTTGTCAGTGGTTGTCCTGTCTTGGCACAAACGTCTTTTATGAAAAGACATGATGGCATGGCTTCTTCTTCTTCTTCTTTTCCTTTCGGCTGTTCCCTTCAGAGGTCGCCACAGCAAATGATTTGCCTCCATCTCTCCCTATCCTCTGCATCTTCTACTCTTACTCCAACGACCTTCATGTCCGCCTTCACCACATCCATAAATCTTCTCTTTGGTCTTCCTCTGGGCCTTTTGCCTGGTAGTTCCAACCTCAGCATTCTACTACCAATATACTCGCTATCCCTCCTCTGTACATGTCCAAACCATCTCAATCTAGCCTCTCTGACTTTGTCTCCAAAACATCTAACATGTGCTGTCCCTCTGATGTGCTCATTTCTGATCCTATCCATCCTCGTTACTCCCAAAGAGAACCTCAACATTTTCATCTCTGCTACCTCCAACTCTGCCTCCTGTCTTTTCCTCAGGGCCACTGTCTCTAAACCATACAACATTGCTGGCCTCATAACCGTCTTGTACACTTTTCCCATCACTCTTGCCGATACTCTCCTATCACACATCACACTGGACACTTTTCTCCATCCATTCCAACCTGCCTGCACGCGCTTCTTCACCTCTTTTCCACACTCTCCATTGCTCTGGATTGTTGAGCCCAAGTACTTAAAATCCTCCACATTCTTTATCTCTGTCCCCCGTAAAACCTCAAAGTTCCTCTTGGGTCCTTGTCGTTCACACACATGTATTCTGTCTTACTGAGACTAACCTTCATTCCCCTCCTTTCCAGGGCATACCTCCACCTCTCTAGATTTTCCTCCACTTGTTCTCTGCTCTCACTACGGATCACAATGTCATCTGCAAACATCATAGTCCATGGAGATTCTTGTCTAACCTCGTCTGTCAGCCTGTCCATCACAATAGCAAACAAGAAGGGGCTCAGAGCTGACCCTTGATGCAGTCCCACCTCCACCTTGAATTCTTCTGTCACACCGACAGCACACCTCACCACTGTCTTACATACTCTTATACATGTCCTGCACCACTCTAACATACTTCTCTGTCACTCCAGACTTCCTCATACAATACCACAGTTCTTCTCACGGCACCCTGTCATATGCTTTCTCCAGATCCACAAAGGCACAATGCAGCTCCTTCTGACCTTCTCTGTACTTCTCTATTAACATCCTCAAAGCAAACACTGCATCTTTGGTGCTCTTTCTTGGCATGAAACCAAACTGTTGTTCACAAATGCTGACCTCTGTCCTTAGTCTTGCTTCCACTATTCATTCCCATAACTTCATTGTATGGCTCATCAACTTTATCCCTCTGTAGTTGCCACAACTCTGCACATCTCCCTTGTTCTTAAAAATGGGCACAAGCACACTTCTCCTCCATTCCTCTGGCATCTGCTCACTTTCTAAGACCTTGTTGAATATTCTTGTCAGAAAATCTAGTGCTACCTCCCTTAGACACTTCCATACCTCAACTGGTATGTCATCAGGGCCAACTGCCTTTCCACTCTTCATCCTCTTCAATTCCCTCCTAACTTCTCCCTTTGTAATCTTTGCTACTTCCTGCTCCTCAACGGTCACCCATTCTACTCTTTTTTCTCTCTCATTTTCCTCATTCATCAGCTCTTCAAAGTACTCTTTCCATCTTCCTTTATCACTCTAACTTGATTCACGTCTTTCCCATCTCTATTTCTCTGCTGTGCTAACCTGTATAAATCATTTTCTCCCTCTGTACTGTCCAACCTATCATACACGTCATCATACGCCCTCTGTTTGGCCTTTGACACCGCTACCTTCGCCTTACGCTGTGTCTCCCTGTACTCCTGTTTACTCTCTTCGGTCCTCTCTATGTCCCACTTCTTCATAGCTAACCTCTTCTTTTGTACACACTCCTGCACTTCCTTATTCCACCACCAAGTCTCCTTATCGACTTTCCTTCCAGAGGACACACCAAGTACTCTCCTACCAGTCTCCCTGATCACATTGGCTGTGGTTGTCCAGTCATCTGGAAGCACTTCCTGACTACCAAAAGCCTGTTTCAACTCCTCCTTGAAGAAAACACGACACTCTTCCTTTTTCAGCTTCCACCACTTTGTCTTCTGCTCTGCCTTTGCCTTCTTCACCTTTCTCACCATCAGTCTCATCCTGCACACCACCATCCTATGCTGTTTGGCAACACTCTCACCCACTACTACTTTGCAGTCACTGACTTCCTTCAAATTACATCGCCTACTCAAGATGTAGTCTACCTGTGTGCTCCTACCTCAGCTTTCATAAGTCACCCTATGCTCCTGTCTCTTCTTGAAGAAAGTATTCACCACAGCCATTTCCATCCTTTTTGAAAAATCTATCAACATCCGTCCTTCTGTGTTCCTGTCCTGGATACCAAACCTGCCCATCACTTCCTCGTCCCCTCTGTTGCCTGCACCAACATGTCCATTGAAGTCTGCTCCAATGACCACTCTTTCACCTCTGGGGTTACTCTGCATCACTTCATCTAATTCACTCCAGAATCTCTCCTTCTCTTCTAGCTTACATCCTGCCTGTGGGGCATAAGCACTAACAACATTGACCATCACGCCTTCAATTTCTAACTTGAGACTCATCACTCTGTCTGACACTCTTTTCACTTCTAGAACATTCCTGACAAACCCCTCCTTCAAGATGACTCCTACTCCATTTCTCTTCTCATCCACACCATGATAAAACAGCTTAAACCCTGCTCCTAAGCTTCTAGCCTTGTTACCTTTCCACCGGGTCTCCTGAACACACAGTATGTCCACCTTCCTCCTCTGCATCATGTCAGCCAGCTCCCTATCTTTTCCTTTCATAGTTACAACATTCAAAGTCCCTACTTTCAGTTCTAGGCTCACGCATTTCCTCTTCTCTCTCTGCCTACGGACACACCTCCTGCCTCTCCTTCTTCGACATCTTCGACCATCAGTAGTCCAATTTCCATCAGCACCCTGTTGGTTGACAGCACTGATGGCGGTCGTTGTTAACCCGGGACTCGACCGATTCGGTATGAATTTTGTTTTGACAAATTTGCATTTTTAATGTGGCAGAAGTTTTACGCCGGATGCCCTTCCTGTCGCAACCCTCTGCATTTTTCCGGGCTTGGGACCGGCATAAGGGGGAGAGACACTGGTTAGTGCCCCCCCGCCTCATGGCTGCATTACATGATGGCATGGCACATTCCTTTTATTATCGTCTCCGTCATGCGTGTGGTTTTGACTCAGAGGTCCATCCATGGTACGACTCTGATCATGTCCAGGGTGTCATGGAAAAAAAAAAGATCATTTCAAGCTTCCTTGGAATCGGCCCATATACAGCCTGAGGAGAATTGACGCCAACAAACCTGATCTTGTCCTTTTTGATGAATCCAATGGAATTATTAATATTATTGAATTTTCTGTCCCTTTTGACAGCAATGTGTTTGACAAGATTCAGGAGAAGCATGCAAAATATGCAGACCTCACCTTTGAAATGTCTCACTTGTATCCACAGTACAAAGTCGTCCGACTCCCCATTGTTGTCGGCGCCCTCGGTTTGGTACCTCCTGATCTATTAACACAGATCAAGAGTGTGCCTGGGTTTGCTACCGGGAGCACAGACATTCTGACAGTCGGGGCAATGCAGAAGGCTGCAGTGTTGGGGAGTCTCCATATTCTCTGGAAAGTTCTTGATGGGTTTGAGTAGGCAGTGCTTACTGGGAGAAGTCCCATTCGCTGTCTGGGCTGCGTGTGGAGAGAGTGAGGGCCCTGAGCTAATGATGAGCCCAACCAGCCTGACTGTGCCAGGATCACCCGATCCCTCTCTGCTGCATATAAATCTTTACTGTAAATAATAATAATAATAAAGATTATATAGCTGACTATTGATTAGACAAACAAATAAATATAAAAACAGAAACACATTACAAGACGACAGGGAAGTGGTGGTGGCTTGGTGGTATACAGGTCCTTATCAAAAAATTAGCATATTGTGATAAAGTTCATTATTTTCTGTAATGTACTGATAAAAATTAAACTTTCATATATTTTAGATTCATTTTTGACCAACTGAAATATTTCAGGTCTTTTATTGTGTTAATACTGATGATTTTGGCATACAGCTCATGAAAACCAAAAATCCCTATCCCAAAAAATTAGTCTTTCATCCACTCTTGCGCTGGTATGTCTTCATACGGGTCTCTTCCACTGATCAACAACAAATTTTCCTCGTACCTCTCTGGAGAAACAAAATCTAAAGTGTCTCTGCCGTTTGTCTTTGCTTTGAAAAATGTGGTCATGTTCAAGCATGCAACAATGGCCTGACACAGTGGCTTTTACTTGCTTGACCCAAAAAATGGCGAACATGCCGATTACAGCCGGGTTACTACACAGGACTGGAAACGGTCGATAGAGTGCTGGATCGCTGATCCTAAGGCTGGGAGTTCGAGTGCACAAGGTTGTCAGGAAGGGCATCTGACGTAAAAACCGCTGAACCAAATTAAACATGCGCATCAGATGATTCTCTGTGGCGACCCCTGAGACATAGGGAAGAGACAAAAGGAAAAGAAGACATTATAAAGGGACTGGGAGTAATTCAGGTAATTATGTATAACTGCGCCACCTGGTGCTCATGTCCGGTACCTTCGTTCATTTTCTGAACCACTTAATCTTAATGAGGGTCTCCGGGAGGCTTGCGCCCATCTCAGTTGACTCTGAGCGAGGGCAGAGTACACCCTGGACAGCTCCAGGCCATCACAGGACAGGAACACACTGATGGCGATGCAGCGCCTCTTGTCAAAAGTCAGTGATGGTTGTTTTACATGAACCTCACACCACAGAGAGTGAGACACCCGGCCGGCCTTTAATAACCCAGTTAGTGCACTGGGAGATGTCCGGACAGAAATAATTATTTATTCATACATTTATTGGCCAAACTCGACTAAAGCAATGGGGAGGCTGGAGCCTATTTCATCCGGCTCAGGGCTGAACAGCTCGAAGGTCCATTTCAGGGCCAACACACACACACACACACGCACACACACACATCCCACCACATTGATCAACCCTGTATACACTTGCTTCTGTGTAGGTTATGGCTGAACTCAGAGCTTCTGTGATCGAAAATAAAACGTTAGTAAATGTTTAGTAACATTTATATAACTTGGTTGTTCAATTTAATTCCATTTAGTTGTTCGATTTCCCGCCCACTTCCTGGTTTTGTTTGATCGCCGCAGAATGACTTGTGTTCACCTTCACACAAAATCCTAAACTCTCTCACTGAAGCCACGCCCACTCTGCCTGTCACACTATAACACGCAGAACCAGGAAGTTTATTTCAGAGGAAACGAAACGCAGAGAACTTTCTCCATCCTTCCTCTATCTGTCTCTTCTTATTTTTTCTTTAAAATGGCAGAAGTTGATATTTCAATAAATCAGGATCAGTTTATTTGTCCAGTGTGTCTGGATCTCCTGAAGGATCCTGTAACTATCCCATGTGGACACAGTTTCTGTAAGGCATGTATTTATCAGTTCTGGAACCAGGAGGATGTGAAGAAGACCTACAGCTGCCCCCAGTGTAGAGAGAGGTTCACTCCAAGGCCTGTTCTACGCAGGAACAACATGCTGGCTGAAGTGGTGGAGAAACTGAAGAAGACTGACCTCCAAGCTTCTCTTGCTCACTGTTACGCTGGACTTGGAGATGTGGAGTGTGATTCATGCACTGGGAGAAAACACAAAGCCCTCAAGTCCTGCCTGGTGTGTCTGGCATCGTTTTGTGAAGATCATCTTAAGCCTCACTATCAGTCTCCTGCCTTTAACAAGCACCAGTTAGTTGAAGCTTGTGCAGGGCTCCAAGAGAAGATCTGCTCTCAGCACGATAAACTTATGGAGATCTACTGTCGTACTGACCAAAGCTTCATCTGTTACTTGTGTATGATGGATGAATATAAAGGTCACGATATAGTTACAGCTAAAGCAGAGAGAACTGAACAACAGGTGAGAACTGGACGTCATTATTGTTTTCCATATCATTTTTTTTTTCAGTCATGGGGGCTGTGGTGGCCTGGTGGTAAGGCGCAGGATCATTGATCCCAAGGTTGGGGGTTCAAGCTACATTCTCAACAGGTTGACAGGTTGTCAACAAAGGCTGGCCATGTCCCTCACTGTCTATGGTAAAAAGAACCAGAACTGACTTTCCTAAAGAGGAACTGCAAAGCCGTCAGCGTGTTTCTGCCCTTTGATGGCCTGGCAAGCCATCCAGGGTGTCCTCTGCCCTCTCCCAAAGGTGCTGAGATGAATGCCAGCCTCACTGTGACCCTAATTAGGATTAAGCAGTTCAGAAAAAGAATGAAGATTTCATTTGCTAACATTTACTGACATATATACAGTATACAGGGATCCCTCACTTTCCGCTGTTAATGATCCCCCCGCAATAACTGAAATCTGCCAAGTAGGTCAACCCCTCCTAACTGACATATACGTGCATGTATATGTGTATATAATATAAATAAATACATATTCAATGCTATATATGCTTATAATAACAATTAAACATTTAAAAATAATGCAGAAGATGTAAATAAAAAAATAAATACACACATAAAAACATGCACCTCACAAAAATATAGTTTTGATGGGAGATTTTGGGTTGTTTTTTTGTTTTGTGTTTGTTTAGGGGGGTTTTTGTGCATAAATGGTCTTGTTTTTGTGGCATTTTCCTTAACCTTTCCCCCTTTTCTTCCTTAATTTCCCTTTTTTTTTTTTATCAATGAATATTTTTTAAAAAAATCTGCGATGCACTGAAGCCACATGAATTGAAGCACGAAGTAGCGAGGGATCCCTGCATGTATGTATGTGTATAGAGAGAGAGAGAGAGAGAGAGAGAGAGAGAGAGAGAGTAGGCCTGAATGCAGCCGTGAGGGGGGTACAAGCCAGTGTTCACCCTCACATCAGTCCCGAGCCCGGATAAATGCAGAGGGTTGCGACAGGAAGGGCATCCGGCATAAAACTTCTGCCAAAATTCTTATGCAAATGATCAAAATGAAATTCATACCGGATCGGTCGAGGCCCGGGTTAATAACAACCGCCATCAGTGCTGTCAACCAACAGGGTGCTGATGGAAATTGGACTACTGTTGGTCAAAGAAGGAGAGGCAGGAAGCCTGTCCATAGGCAGAGAGAGAAGAAGAAATGCGTGAGTCTCGGACTGAGAGTAGAGACTTTGAATGTTAGAACTATGAAAGAAAAAGCTAGAGAGCTGGCTGATATGATGCAGAGGAGGAAGGTGGACATACTGTGTGTTGAGGAGCAGGTTGTAAGCCATTTTATCATGGTGTGGATGGGAAGAGAAATGGAGTAGGAGTCATCTTGAAAGAGGGGTTTGTCAGGAATGTTCTAGAAGTGAAAAGAGTGTCAGACAGAGTGATCAGTCTCCAGTTAGAAATTGAAGGTGTGATGTTCAATGTTGTTCGTGTTTGTGCCCCACAGGCAGGATGTGAGCGAGAAGAGAAGGAGAGATTCTGTAGTGAGTTAGATGAAGTGGGCAGGTTTGGTATCCAGGACAGGAACACAGAAGGACAGATGTTGATCGATTTTGCAAAAAGGATGGAAATGACTGTGGTGAATACTTTCTTCCAGAAAAGACAGGAGCATAGGGTGACTTATGAAAGCTGAGGTAGGAGCACACAGGTAGACTACATCTTGTGTAGGCGATGTAATTTGAAGGCAGGCAGTGACTGCAAAGTAGTAGTGGGTGAGAGTGTTGCCAAACAACATAAGATGGTGGTATGCAGGATGACGCTGATGGTAAGGAAGGTGAAGAAGGCAAAGGCAGAGCAGAAGACAAAGTGGTGGAAGCTGAAAAAGGAAGAGTGTTGTGTTGTCTTCAAGGAGGAGTTGAAACAGGCTTTGGGTAGTCAGGAAGTGCTTCCAGATGACTGGACAACCACAGCCAATGTTATCAGGGAGACAGGTAGAAGATTACTTGGTGTGTCCTCTGGAAGGAAAGTAGATAAGGAGACTTGGTGGTGGAATAAGGAAGTGCAGGAGTGTGTACAAAAGAAGAGGTTAGCTAAGAAGAAGTGGGACATAGAGAGGACCAAAGCGAATAAACAGGAGTACAGGGAGACACAGCATAAGGCGAAAGTAGCGGTGTCAAAGGCCAAACAGAGGGCATATGATGACTTGTATGATAGGGTTGACAGTAAGGAGGGAGAAAATGATTTATACAGGTTGGCACAGCAGAGAAATAGAGATGGGAAGAACGTGCAGCAAGTTAGAGTGATTAAGGACGGAGAGGGAAATGTATTGACTGATGACAGAAGTGTGCTATGAAGATGGAAAGAGTACTTTGAAGAGCTGATGAATGCGGAAAATGAGAGAGAAAAAAGAGTAGAAGGGGTGACCTATGAGGACCAGGAAGTAGCAAAGATTAGTAGGGGTGAAGTGAGGAGGGCATTGAAGAGGATGAAGAGTGGAAAGGCAGTTGGTCCTGATGATATACCTGTGGAGGTATGGAAGTGTCTAGGGGAGGTAGCAGTAGATTTTCTGACAAAAACATTCAACAAGGTCTTAGAAAGTTAGCAGATGCCGGAGCAATGGAGGAGAAGTGTGCTGGTGCCCATTTTTAAGAACAAGGGAGATGTGCAGAGTTGTGGCAACTACAGAGGGATAAAGTTGATGAGCCATACAATGAAGTTATGGGAATGAATAGTGGAAGCAAGACTAAGGGCAGAGGTCAGCATTTGTGAACAACAGTTTGGTTTCATGCCACGAAAGAGCACCACAGATGCAGTGTTTGCTTTGAGGATGTTAATAGAGAAGTACAGAGAAGGTCAGAAGGAGCTGCATTGTGCCTTTGTGGATCTGGAGAAAGCATATGACAGGGTGCCGAGAGAAGAACTGTGGTATTGTATGAGGAAGTCTGGAGTGACAGAGAAGTATGTTAGAGTGGTGCAGGACATGTATAAGAGTATGTAAGACATACAAGATGAGCCTGTCTGCATGGGCTGCATGGAAATGTTATCCTGCAGTAACAGAGGCCTTCAGGTTCATTGCAGAGAATCCTTTCATTGCCATGGAGTTGAACAGCCACCACTTCAAATTGCTGGACGCTTCACAGTTGTCCTGTATGACAAAACCAGCCAGCTGAGCTCTGTTGATGAGGCCTGCAGAAAGCTGTTTTGCCACAGAGACAAGATGATGATGGAAGCCCTTCCTCACACACAGGGAGCATTATTACAGCATTCAAACCGTGCTGTCTACCAGGCAAGCATTTGGACCACTGCTGATCAGCCCCAGCAGCAAGCACCATCTCCAGAGGGATGGGGCTGGACTCTGGACGAGGACAGCAAGGCTCGGCTCCCTTTTTGGGGCGACACTGCCAATAGCATCTGAAGCTTGCAGCCAACGAGTCAAATGTGCATGCAAGGGTGCAAGAGGATGTGGCACCAGATGTGGTTGCAGGAAGGTAGATGGCAATGCACAAGACGGTGCAAGTGCAGCTGTGACAAATAGATCAATGGATATCCACATACTCGTACCAGCTGCGGTTGCCGATGTACATGCCAGAATTGCTTTAAAGACATTTTCCTAAATGTTGAAAACTTTGAGGGGCTGAATAGGCAGTTATAAACACTAATATTTCTTAAACAAATTAATGTTTAATTGTCATGTTCACTATGGAAGCAAGTTACATACAATGTCGCGACATGATTTTTTTGGCCTTATTTTCAAGTTTTGTCAAACCATAAACAAATATCTCACAAAATATGAATGTTTATTGATTAAAAAAATATTTGAAATGTATCCTTTTCTGATTTTATTCATTGAATTGACTATGACACACAAGTCTGGAGGGATAGAACGAGAATCTTTTCGACAGTGTTTGACACGTTCAGCTGCGAGAGCTGGGTGTGAAAGTACGTCGGACTCGGCACTACAACAAGAAAAAAAACTTCCAGACAAGATGGCGCCAAAAACAAAATGCTCACCGCCATGAACGCCACCATGATGAGCGGCTTTGAGGATATTAAACACTCGATTCAGGAACCGACTGAAAGATTAAGTGGTCTGGAAATTGATGTTTCTGAAATAACGGAAGGTCAAAGAAAGGACCGCGAGGACATTAAACACCTGAAAAGCAAAATGGCAGATCTGAAGCGCGCGCTTCTCTCAGGTCAAGTTCATGGCCGTAAGATGAGCCTCCTATTACTATTAAAATCGTGTGGGACTTTGCAGAGACCAAACTTTTGCTGGGTGAACAATTCGCAAGGCAGATGATACGAAACGCACACAGACTGAAACACCAGACGGATGGCCCAACGCCAGTTATTGTAGTTTTTGTTTTTTGGAGTGAAAGAGAAGTTTTTCTCCGGGCAGCCAAACATTTGAAATCTACTGGAAAGAGTGTTTACACAGACTCACCACCGGAGCTTAAACAGTACCGCGGCGAGCTGGCAAAGGAAGCGTACAGAATTGGGCAAGAACAACAATTACAAACACGAATCCGAGAGAAGCGTCCAGACGTGTGGCTAGAAGTCCGAAGCAACATGTTCACGCCGTGGAAAAAACACGCTGTCTACGTTTGATTGACTGGTGAATATACTGTTAGGTTATAATAACGTTTATTTGGTCGGTTGATTAGGTGGACTCTGCAGATCAGAGGTGTCTTCGCATCAGATCAGTCACGCAATAATCATGAAAATAGAGCAGCTGCCAGAGAATTCAAGTTTAATGAACCAATGGTACAAAAGTGGAGAAATATAGAAGATTACCTACGCCAAGTAAATAAGACCAGATGGAGTTTCTGGGGGAACAAAGCAAGACGGCTGCAGTTGGAGGATAAAATTGAACAGATGGTTACTGATCAGAGTTTCTATTCGACTCAAGGCAACAGCGGTAGCGCGTGAAACGAAGATAGCCGACTTTCGAGGGGGGTCCTTCTTGGTGCTTCCATTTTATGAAAAGGGGCAATCTCTCCTCCTGTCTCACAGCAACTTCCAAAGGACTATGAAGAAAAGCTGACCAATTTCCACACCTACTGCAAGAATGAGAAGAAGATCCAGCCAGAACATATCACCAACATGGACAACGCCTCCTCAGCTTTGACATGCCCGTAAACCGTACAGTCGATAAAACGGGGATTAGTACGGTATCTGTACGCACCACCGGGAATGAGAAGTCATTCTTCACTTTAGTCCTCAGCTGCCAGGATAATGGCCAGAAACTACCACTCATGGTCATTTATAAACGGAAGACTTTGCCAAAATAAAAGTTTCCAGCCAATGTCATCGTGAAGGCAAATGCAAAGAACTGGATGGACAAGGAGATGATGGGTAAGTGGCTGAGAGAAGTTTACATTAAGAGACCGGACGGCTTTTCCCACAAATCTCCGTCTCTGTTAATTTGCGACTCCATGCGCACCCATCTCAATGGCACTGTTCAAACCCGATGAAGAAAACTAATGCGGAGCTCGCTGCCATTCCGGGTGGATTAACAAAAGAACTCCAACCACTGGATATTGGCATCAACAGGTCATTCAAAGTTGAACTGCGAGCTGCGATGGAGCGTTGGATGAAGGAGGATGAACACATTCACCAAGATGGGGAGGCAACGCATAATCTGTCAGTGGATCGTGGATGCACTCAAGTGTGGTCCGAGCTTTCGGCAAGGTGGGAATCATCACTGATCAGCCGAGTGACAGCTACAAGACTGACTCGGATAATGATGAGAGGGATCTGGGCACGCTTGATGTTGAAACCGTGCAACTTTTCAACACGGATACAGAAGATGAAGAATTTGATGGATTTATTGAAATGGAATATTCGCCAATGGACCTCATTAGTGATAATTGGTCTTCCAGCTGTTCGTTATAAGTGCAATTGACTTTTCCAGCCTCTTCTTGCTACCTGTTCCAACTTTTTTGAGATTTGTCGACACCATGAAATTTAAAATCAGCATATTTTTCCCTTCAAATGATGCATTTTCTCACTTTAAACGTTTGACCCTGTTATCTATGTTCTATTTGGGATAAAATATTGAAATTCGGCACTTCCACATCATTGCATTCAGTTTTTATTCACAATTTGTATCGTTTCCCAACTTTTTAGGAATCCAGTTTGTAGTTTATACAGTAGTCCCTTGATATTCGCGGTTTTGCACACGCAGCTCCACATATTCGTGGACCGCCAGGAAACTGTCACATGATTTAAATTCAACCAATGGCTGTCCTCCTTCCTGCTGATTGATTAAGATGATGTAATGCCCCTTTTCCTCATTCGCACACACTTTGTGCATGTGCTTTTTTTAGTGTGTGTGTGTTTTTAATTACAGTTAAGCTCCATCTTGCCACCCAAACACTGTGCACCTCCTCAGGCTTCTGGTAAGGCACCGAAGTGCCAGAAACAGCTAATGACGCCGCATGAAAAAGTAGAACTGCTTGATATGATTCAGGAAGGGAAACATTTTTTTGCAGTAGGGCGTATTATAAAGTGAATGAAAGTACAGTCCGCTACTAAGAAGGTGAATGTTGTATGAAACAAGGTCATCGTCAGAATAGAACCTGTCTTAGTATTCTGGATACTTCTAGTTCAGGGCTCGGCAACCTTTGCCATTCAAAGAGCCATTTGGAGCCGTTTTCCACATTAAAGAAAACACCGGGAGCCACAAATCCTTTTTTGCCATTTAAAATAAAAAAACACTGCATATCATGTTTTCCCCCTTTTTCCTTCATGTTAATATAAAACAACAATGTGTTGCATTGATCTGAACGACTGCAGAGACAATTAAATTACAATTCTGCTTGCAACGAAAAAAAAAAGATTAAAAAAAAATCGCCAGCCTCCCCGCAACCCGAATTAGGATTAAGTGGTTCAGAAAATGAATGAATGTGTTCAAGTCCTTGTATTTTTATAAAGAAAAAGAATATCTCTCCCACGAAGTGAGGGACAAGCTGCAGCCAAATGTGATCATCACTCCCTTCGTTGGAGCTTCTTTATTTATTGTATTATTGTTGTTTTGTCCTCGTTTTAATTTTCAAAAATGACAGCAACACAAAAACATATGCCTGCTCAACATTCTTTTAAATAATATTAATGCTTAATACTGCACTGACCGACCCATTCTCAGAGTGGAGACTGAACCACACCCAGGTCTTTTATTTTGTCACTGGAAGAGTTATTAATTTCGGCAATTGCTGTATATCACCAAGTCTCATCTAAATCTAGTTTTTCAGTTCTTATTCCAGTACAGTACTGTACCTAAGTTAATGTTTAGAATGTTTGTGTGTGAGATTTCATGTTCTGTAGCATGTCAAGCGCGAAGTAACCATGTCATGTCATTTTGTTGGTATCCATTTCATGTAAATATAATGCAATGCCACCCTTTAGTGGGCATTTTTGAAAACTACAGTATTGTATGTTTCAAGGAAACTGTTTAAAGGGTTTATATATATATATATATATATATATATATATATATATATATATATATATATAAATGCAGCCATGAGGGAGGGGCATAAGCCAGTGTCTCTCCCTCACGCCGGTCCCAAGCCCGGATAAATGCAGATGGTTGCGTCAGGGAGGGCATCCGAGGTAAAACAAATGCCAAATAAAATATGCGGGTCACAACAACAAATTCATATCGGATCAGTCAAGGCCTAGGTTAACAACGATCGCCATTAGTGATGTTAACCAACAGGGTGCTGGTGGAAATTGGACTACTGTTGGTCGAAGACGTCGAAGAAGGAGAGGTGGGAGGCGTGTCCGTAGGCAGAGAGAGAAGAGGAAAGGCATAAGTCTAGGACTAAGAGTAGGAACTTTGAAGGTTGGCATTATGACAGGAAAGGGTAGAGAGCTGGCTGACATGATGCAGAGGAGGAATGTAGACATACTGTGTGTTCAGGAGACCAGGTGGAAAGGTAGCAAGGCGAGAAGCTTAGGAGCAGGGTTTAAGCTGTTTTTTCATGGTGTAGATGGGAAAAGAAATGGAGTTGGAGTCATCTTGAATGAGGAGTTTGTCAGGAATGTTCTCGAAATGAAAAGAATGTTAGACAGAGTGATGAGTCTCAAGTTAGAAATTGAAGGCATGATGTTCAATGTTGTTAGTGTTTGTGCCCCACAGGCAGGATGTGAGCTAGAAGAGGAGAGATTCTGTAGTGAGTTAGATGAAGTAATGCAGAGTACCCCCAGAGGTGAAAGAGTGGTCACTGGGGCAGACTTCAATGGACATGTTGGTGCAGGAAACAGAGGGGACGAGGAAGTGAAGGGCAGGTTTGGTATCCAGGACAGGAATGCAGAAGGACAGATGTTGATAAATTTTGCAAAAAGGATGGAAATGGCTGTGGTACACACTTTCTTTCAGAAGAGAGAGGAGCATAGGGTGACTTATAAAAGCGGAGGTAGGAGCACACAGGTAGACTACATCTTGTGTAGGTGATGCAATTTGAAGGAAGTCAGTGACTGCAAAGTAGCAGTGGGTGAGAGTGTTGCCAAACAACATAAGATGGTGGTGTGCAGAATAACGCTGATGGTGAGGAAGGTGAAGAAGGCAAAGGCAGAGCAGAAGACAAAGTGGTGGAAGTGGAAAAAGGAAGAGTGTTGTGTTGTCTTCAAGGAGGAGTTGAAACAGGTTTTGGGTGGTCAGGAATTGCTTCTAGATGACTGGACAACTACAGCTAATGTGATCAGGGAGACAGGTAGAAGAATACTTGGTGTGTTCTCTGGAAGGAGAGGAGATAAGGAGAGTTAGTGGTGGAATGAGGAAGTGCAGGAGTGTGTACAAAGGAATAGGTTAGCTTAGAAAAAATGGGACATAGTGAGGACCAAAGAGAATAAACAGGAGTACAGGGAGACACAGCGTAAGGCGAAGGTAGCGGTGTCAAAGGCCAAACAGAGGCTGCATGATGATTTGTATGCTCGGTTGGAAAGTAAAGAGGGAGAAAATAATTTATACAGGTTGGCACAGCAGAGAAATAGAGATTCGAAGGATGTGCAGCAAGTTAGAGTGATGAAGGACAGAGAGGTAAATGTATTGACTGATGACAGAAGTGTGCTGGGAAGATGGAAAGAGTACTTTGAAGAGCTGATGAATGAGGAAAATGAGAGAGAAATAAAGAGTAGAAGAGGTGACTGTTGAGGACCAGGAAGTAGCAAAGATTAGTAAGGGTGAAGTGAGGAGGGCACTGAAGAGGATGAAGAGTGGAAAAGCAGTTGGTCCTGATGATATACTTGTGGAGGTATGGAAGTGTCTCGGGGAGGTAGTAGTAGTTTTCCTGACAAGAACATTCAACAAGGTCTTAGAGAGTGAGAGGATGCCGGAGGAATGCAGGAGAAATGTGATGGTGCCCATTTTAAAGAAAAAAGGGAGACGTGCAGAGTTGTGGCAACGACAGAGGGATAAAGTTGATGAGCCATACGATGAAGTTATGGGAAAGAATAGTGGAAACTAGACTAAGGGCAGAGGTCAGCATTTGTGAACAACAGTTTGGTTTCATGTCAAGAAAGAACACCACAGATGCAGTGTTTTCCTTGAGGATGTTAATAGAGAAGTACAGAGAAGGCCAGAAGGAGCTGCATTGTGCTTTTGTGGCTCTGGAAAAAGCATATGACAGGGTGCCGACAGAGGAACTATGGAATTGCATGAGGAAGTTTGGAGTGGCTGAGAAGTATGTTAGAGTGGTGCAGGACATGGATGAGAGATGTAAGACAGTGGTGAGGTGTGCTGTCGGTGTGACCGAAGAATTCAAGGTGGAGGTGGGACTGCATCAAGGGTCAGCTCTCAGCCCCTTCTTGTTTGCTATGGTGATGGACAGGCTGACAGAAGCGCGTTAGACAAGATTCCCCATGGACTATGATGTTTGCAGATGACATTGTGATCTTTCGTGAAAGCAGAGAACAAGTGCAGGAAAATCTAGAGAGGTTGAGGAATGCCCTGGAAAGGAGAGGAATGAAGGTTAGCCTCAGTAAAACAGAATACATGTGTGTGAATGAGAAGGAACCAACAGGAATGGTGAGGTTACAGGGAGCAGAGATAAGGAAGGTGGAGGATTTTAAGTACTTGGGCTCAACAATCCAGAGCAATGGAGAGTGTGGAAAAGAGGTGAAGAAGCGTGTGCAGGCAGGCTGGAATGGTTGGAGAAAAGTGTCCGGTGTGATGTGTGATAGGAAGGTATCGGCAAGAATGAAAACAAAAGTGTACAAGACGGTATTGAGGCCAGCGATGTTGTATGGTTTAGAAACAGTGGCCCTGGGGAAAAGACAGGAGGCAGAGCTGGAGGTAGCAGAGATGAAAATGTTGAGGTTCTCTTTGGGAGTAACGAAGATGGATAGGATCAGGAATGAGCACATCAGAGGAACAGCACATGTAAGAGGTTTTGGAGACAAAGTCAGAGAGGCTAGATTGAGATGGTTTGGACATGTACAAGGGAGGGATAGTGAGTATATTGGTGGTAGGATGCTGAGGTTGGAACTACCAGGCAGAAGGCCTAGAGGAAGACCAAAGAGACGATCCATGGACGTGGTGAAGAAGGACATGAAGGAAGTTGGTGTAAGAGAAGAAGATGCAGAGGATAGGGTGACATGGAGGCAGATGATTCGCTGTGGCGACCCCTGAAGGGAAAAGCCAAAAGTGTCTTCAGTTTGAAATCCGCCCATAAGCATGTCTCTTAAGGGGTGCGATTTTGGAATCCTACACGTAACGCGCCTTTGTCAATACTTAAGGCACACCGGATTATAAAGCACAGTCTTTTTTTTTTTTTTTTTTTTTTTTTTTTTTGGGGTGACAAAGGATTTTCAGTCCGCTTTATGGCCTGGAAAATACAGTATGTATATTATAATATGTAAATACAGTGAAACATAAGCCAGTGAACAGGGCTTATGAATAAACAAACAATGACAAATCACTTAGATAATGAAAGGAAATGACGAAAGACAAGCCCATAATAACAGTTACAATAACAACAAGAATAATGAACGTAATTATAGTATTATACTCATGAGAATAAACACTGAAAGGTATGAAGCAAATGAAATGAATTGGATCATATTTTAAAAGGGACGGGAAGAAGAATCTAATTTAATCAATTTAGTCAATTCAGGACTGATTATAATGAGCTGCTTCCCAGTTAATATCTCATTCATGCAGAACTTAAAATTCAATCCATCTTCAAATCAACCAAAATTTATTTACATGAAAAAGAGAACAAGAATTAACAACAGCTAAATAAAATAAATAATATATGAAAGTTTATACAATATACTGGACAATAATTGAAAATGTAGTGAAGGACAAGCGGGTGCTGATCATCAAATTCGACAGCAGCCAACTCGTCATTCCTGAGGATCTGTGTGTGTGTAAAAGACTCTCAACAAGTTTATTACTAAAATTCAACTAGAAATTTTAGAATATTTCAAAATATATATTAAATTTGGTATCAGAACAAGTTAAAGGATCAGCAGGTGAAATTCCAGCAGAGGATCCAGGAGAAGCAGAAGGAGGTGCAGGAGCTGAACCAGGCTGTGGACATTATTAAGGTGAGGAGTGAACAGAGACTCGTATCTACAATTTATACAATTTATAATCATCAGGGAAAAGTCCGAGTTCATCCTTTATCTGTATCTCCGAACAGACTCGTGCTCAGGCAGCAGTGGATGAGAGCGAGAGGATCTTTACTGAGATGATCAGCTCCATGGAGAAAAAGTGCTCGGAGGTCACAGAGCGGATCAGAACTCAGGAGGAAGCCGAACTGAGTCGAGCCGAACGACTCCTGGGGCGACTGGAGCAGGAGATTGCTGATCTTCAGAGGAGAGTCACCGAGCTGGAGCAGCTTTCACACACACACGATCACATCCACTTCCTCCAGGTAACACTCACCGTCTGATCTACAGAGGGCGCTGTTCCTCACAGAGTTTCCTCCTAAAAGCTCATTACAGCCACAAGAAATGTTCCTGTCTGAGACCACAAGTGTGTGTTTGGTCTGATTCAGTCTGAGATTCATTCGTTCCTCTCCTCCACTTTTCTCCTTCTCTATGATGTGTTTCCTCTCTGTAGAGGTTCTCGTCTCTCTGTGTTCCTCCTGGATGTGACGACTCACCCAGATTCATCATCAATCAACATCCTTCATTTGATGGAATGAGGAAATCTCTCTCAGATCTGAAAAACCGAGTGGAGGAAATCTGTGAGGAAAAATTCAATCAAATCCATCCACAAGGTAAACAAGTGAACATTTCTTCTGTACCACAGTAAAGAGCCGGAAAATTCATAGAACAGAAATAAGAAGTCTGCAGGAGTTCTCATTCTCGTTTCTCCTCACATTCACATTTTTCAATTTCAATCTTTAATCTGATTGATATCTGTGACATTTCCAGTTTGTTCCCATCGTGTCTTTGTGTCTCTTGGGCTGCAACAGTTGAGATTAGTTTCCCTCCAGAGCCAAACAGCAGAAAAGATCTTCAGCAAGAGTGAACCAAACTCATCCACCACAAACACACCAGGAATCCCAGACGTCTGCTATATTGCAGAATTAGAATCTTTTCGAGATTTCCGGTAATGGCCACGTATAGTTAGGCAGCTTACGTCGATTTTTTGACTGGATGGGGACAGATCTGACAAAAGTGTGACATTTTTTTTCCTAGCTATCTACATCCAAAATACTTTCAATTTTTGCGAGGCCCCACGTGCACAGGTCATCCTGACAGCATGTACACGGCAAAATGCAATTTTTGAGGTTTCGCACTCCGAGAATAGGGGGAAATCACCATTAGATGGAGGTTGCTGGTCCAAACAAGATCTCAGGAAAGTGTCAAGAATTTCTCAAGGACTCAGACAACAAACAAGAACTATTTGCCTTCCTGTCAGGGAAAGTTGCCACAGCTCAGTTCCCCGATGGAAAAGTAGTTGTCATTACATCAGGCCAGAATGTTCTCATCAGAAGAAGGGATCAAAGCATGCCAGACAATGATCACGAGGAAGCAGACACAAAGATACTGCTGCATCTGCCAAATGCACGGCAGACTGGCTCCTGTGCTTGCTTAGTTCGCACTGTGGACACTGACGTCATCGTCATCATCACTGCAAAGTTCTGCAAGCTTCAAGCAATGTGTCCAGTGGCAGAGATTTGGATTGCTTTCGGCACAGGAAAGAATTTCACATACTTTCACATCAATGCCATTGCTCTAGCACTTGGACAGGAAACGTCTACAGACCCCCACTTTCCACAGCTTCACCAGTTCTGACACAGTCTCTGCCTTTTTTGGGCAAAGGAAAACTGTCTGCATGGGCTGCATGGAAATGTTATCCTGCAGTAGCAGAGGCCTTCAGGTTCATTGCAGAGAATCCTTTCATTGCCATGGAGTTGAACAGCCACCACTTCAAATTGCTGGACGCTTCACAGTTGTCCTGTATGACAAAACCAGCCAGCTGAGCTCTGTTGATGAGGCCCGCAGAGAGCTGTTTTGCCACAGAGACAAGATGATGATGGAAGCCCTTCCTCCCACACAGGGAGCATTATTACAGCATTCAAACCGTGCTGTCTACCAGGCAAGCATTTGGACCACTGCTGATCAGCCCCAGCAGCAAGCACCATCTCCAGAGGGATGGGGCTGGACTCTGGACGAGGACAGCAAGGCTCGGCTCCCTTTTTGGGGCGACACTGCCAATAGCATCTGAAGCTTGCAGCCAACGAGTCAAATGTGCATGCAAGGGTGAAAGAGGATGTGGCACCAGATGTGGTTGCAGGAAGGTAGATGGCAATGCACAAGACGGTGCAAGTGCAGCTGTGACAAATAGATCAATGGATATCCACATACTCGTACCAGCTGCGGTTGCCGATGTACATGCCAGAATTGCTTTAAAGACATTTTCCTAAATGTTGAAAACTTTGAGGGGCTGAATAGGCAGTTATAAACACTAATATTTCTTAAACAAATTAATGTTTAATTGTCATGTTCAGGAAGAAAGTTACATACAATGTTGCGACATGATTTCTTGGCCTTATTTTCGAGTTTTGTCAAACCATAAACAAATATCTCACAAAATATGAATGTTTATTGATTTAAAAAATATTTGAAATGTATCCTTTTCTGATTTTATTCATTGAATTGATCATATTGCCTTGAAATTTTTAAAAGATCATGCTCAGACATGTATATGCAGTATTTTCCTTTAATAATGCTATGGAAAAATTGATGATGTCACGTGTCTGGACCCCATTGGCCAAATTTGATGGGGCCTCGCAAAAAATTAATAAGGAGGGTTTACAGAGTTGCCTCATGAAGTTTGAAACTTTTGTCAAGTCGGTCCCGATCATATTGCTAAGCTGCCCAACTATAGTAGTTGGACGTGTGTGGGGTGGGCTCCCAGTTATGTGTTTTTTGTGAATGAAGACTTGAATTTCTGAGTCATACTATGACACACAAGTCTGGAGGGATAGAACGAGAATGTTTTCGACAGTGTTTGACACGTTCAGCTGCGAGAGCCGGGTGTGAAAGTACGTCGGACTCGGCACTACAGCAAGAGAAAAAACTTCCAGACAAGATGGCGCCAAAAACAAATGATGACCTGTTTAAAATGCTCACCGCCATGAACGCCACCATGATGAGCGGCTTTGCGGATATTAAACACTCGATTCAGGAACTGACTGAAAGATTAAGCGGTCTGGAAATTGATGTTTCCGAAATAACGGAAGGTCAAAGAAAGGACCGAGAGGACATTAAACACCTGAAAAGCAATATGGCGGATCTGAAGCTCGCACTTCTCTCAGGTCAAGTTCACGGCCGTAAGATGAGCCTCCTATTGTACGGCGTGGAAGGATATGAGAGAAATCCCGAGGACACTATTAAAGTCGTGCGGGACTTTGCAGAGACCAAACTTTTGCTGGGTGAACAATTCGCAAGGCAGATGATACGAAACGCACACAGACTGAAACACCGGACGGATGGCCCAACACCGATTATTGTAGTTTTTGTTTTTTGGAGTGAAAGAGAAGTTTTTCTCCGGGCAGCCAAACATTTGAAATCTACTGGAAAGAGTGTTTACACAGACTCACCACCGGAGCTTCAACAGTACCGCGGCGAGCTGGCAAAGGAAGCGTACAGAATTGGGCAAGAACAACAATTACAAACACGAATCCGAGAGAAGCGTCCAGACGTGTGGCTAGAAGTCCGAAGCAACATGTTCACGCCGTGGAAAAAACACGCTGTCTACGTTTGATTGACTGGTGAATATACTGTTAGGTTATAATAACGTTTATTTGGTCGGTTGATTAGGTGGACTCTGCAGATCAGAGGTAATGAGATTTCGATAGGCTTTTGTTTTTCATACGGAATACTAGTGTGTCAGCAATTTATGGAAAGCATGGGAGAGGGGGAGAGTGAGAGAGTGCGTGTGTGGGGGTGTGTGGGGGTGGGTGTGTGTGTGGGTGTGTGTGGGTGTGTGTGTGTGTGTGTGTGTGAGAGAGAGAGAGAGAGAGAGAGAGAGAGAGAATGAAGGTGTTTGTGAGCAAATTCAAAAAAAAAAGTCAGCTCCTGCCCAAACCCCAACACGCACCAACTCGAGGTAGATCCTCAGTAAATGCTGTGATGGCTGTTAAACCAGGAAGGATGTATATGCTTGTGTATGTATATGTTTCTGTATGTATATGTTCATGTGTGTATATACTTGTGTATGTATATATTTGTGTATGTACATGTTTGTGCATGTACATGTTTGTGAATGATGAATTATGTATATGTTTGTGATGTACTGCACATGTGCTCTGCTTTTCCACACGACTACACCTCTGGTGGAACTCTTGTTAGTAGAGGTGGAGTCTTGTGCTTTTATGTGTGTATGTTATGTGTGTATGTTGTGTTTTGTGTTCAACCTGTTTTCCAGAACCATATATATATAGTGTATGTATATGTATATGATGTATTGGCTGCACACTCAGATATGTATCCCACAGACCATGTTTATATCTGTATCGCTGTCCCAATCTTGGATATGTCAATACAATTTATTATGAGGATCTTTAAGTGAGTCCGGGAGCAAAATATACATATTTGCTGCTTACAGGATACACATATTGATCCAAATGGAAATTATATCATTTTAGATCTCACTATATCAAATTCGGTAAAATTCACGTGAGTAAATCTCGACGGACCAAACGAAGACATTTCGGATTTTTATACAACAATCTTTAATATTATTGAAGAATTTGGAAATAACAGCGATGTTCAGGGTGGAGATGAGAATTTAGTTATAGACCCAGAAAAAGATCTTTACAAATACAAACAGTCAACAATCCAAAAGCTCGTAATCGAGTTTTATCATACATTGCGGAAAATGAATTGGTAGACGTATGGCGATCATTCCATGAAAATGATCAGCACTACACACGGTCAAAAAGAAATCCGATCAAAACGGCACGTTTAGACCTCTTTCTAGCTACAGAAAATTTATTATCAATTTTTTCAGATTCATTTCTTCCTTCTTCTTTTCCTTTCGGCTGTTCCCTTCAGGGGTCGCCACAGCGAATCATCCGCCTCCATCTCACCCTGTCCTCTGCATCTTCTTCTCTTACACCAACTTCCTTCATGTCCTCCTTCACCACGTCCATAAATCTTCTCTTTGGTCTTCCTCTAGACCTTCTGCCTGGTAGTTCCAACCTCAGCATCCTACTACCAATATACTCACTATCCCTCCTCTGTACATGTCCAATATTATATATATATTTTCTGTCTCTATTTTTGTCTCTACAGCTGCAGCAGTTCAGATTATTTTACCTCCAGAACCCAAGACCAGAACAGATTTTCTCCCGTGTAGGTGTAATGTGTAAAATATTTGATAAAGAGCAGCATGATGACAACAGAAACACAGACAGGAGTCTCACAGACAATTATTATAAATATTATAATATTATTTCCTGTGATTAACATCTAATGTGAGGATATTTTATTATTTTAGATTTCTGTGATCTGACTCTGGATCCCAACACAGCAAATCCTTATCTCATTCTGTCTGAGAGGAACAGAGCGGTGAGATACAGTGATACAGATCAGCGATACTCTGATCATCCAGAGAGATTCGACTACTGGATTCAGGTGTTGTGTAAGGAGAGTGTGTGTGGACGCTGTTACTGGGAGGTGGAGTTGAGCAGGGGAGTGGAAATATCAGTCTCCTATAAAGAGATCAGTAGGAAAGGACGGGGTAATGACTGTGGGTTTGGATACAACAGACAGTCCTGGAGTCTGCGTTGTTCTTTTTCCTCTTTCAGTTTCTGGCACAACCACATTAAAACTAAGCTCCAAGGTCCAGTTTCCTCCAGAATCGGAGTGTATGTGGATCACAGTGCAGGAACTCTGTCCTTTTACAGCATCTCCGACACCATGAAGCTCCTCCACAGAGTCCACACCACATTCACTCGGCCTCTGTACGCCGGCTTCTGGATGTGGGATACTGGATCATCTGTGAGGTTATGTAATGTAAAATAAAATGTTGGTAGACGTGTTTATTAAAGTTCTGACTGTGATGTCAGAGTTAATTTCTCCCTGAACTACAGTGATTTTTCTGACCTACAGAATTTCGGGTGCAGAGACTGTAACAGTAATGAGAGGAATGTGGGACGTTTGGAGAAAAATGAGAAATGTTATTAAACAGATAACGGAAGTGTACTGGCTGCAGTAGGATTTATTATCCTGGCAGGTTCTGATACTATAACTGGGTCGGTTCAGGCTCTGATTTACTGATGCGTTTGGACCATTAACACTTGATTGCTCAGTTGTATAAAAATGATAAATGATCTCTGGATAAGAGCATCTCCAAAATGCAAATGTCTTACAAAATATATTTTTGTTTCACAAATAATTAAGCCGTGTTTTTATGTTGCTGCGGAAAAAAATTCCCTACTGTGTGTAAAACCATTTTATTTTATAAACTATTTTCTGTTCAGGAAATCAGTTCATATAGATTGCACTCAGAGTAGATTCTTTTCTAATCAATCTGATGTTAAATAAATCTGCACTGCCTGGAGAATTATTAAATATTTTATTAAATCAGTGGGTTGTAATTGTCCATAACTTTTTCTGTTCTGTTTCTCTGACATGATGAGGATCCGCCACATGATGAGTCCACAAACATTCATCTCACACACAGGGGCTTTTTTCCCCTCTTCTGAATGAGCCGAACGAGTCCTAACAAATAGTGCGTAATATTTGAAAAAAATATTTGCGTGTTGCTCTAAATAAAGATCTGTAATAAACATACTGACAGGAAATGTCCAAAAAATAAAAAGTACTATCTTCATAGTACTATGTTAATCAGATCGCACTGCAGGGCGTGGTCTGAGATCGTGGCGATTACATCCAAGCTTCAAGACTCAGGAAGCTTTACTATCATTTCGACCGCATATCACTGACGCAGTACATAGCGAAATGAAACGTTTCTCCAGGACCGGGTGCTACATAAACATACGACATAAAGACCGAACTCAGAAAAAACACCTCAGAGCTCGGACCAGGTTCATGTCTGAGCCACATAAAGTGTAACCAGTGCAAAGAGAACACAGTGTGAATAAAGTACAAAGGAAAAAGGGTGTGGCTTAGTGGTTACGTGATGGGTTACTGATCCGAAGGTCAGCGGTTCCATCCCCACTGTCCCCACTGCAGGGCCCTTGAGTAAAGTTTAACTGTATAAAAAGAGGATAATAATAATAATAATAAGTTACTCTGGATAAGAGCACTGGCCAAATGCTGTAAATGTAAAAATACACTTAGTGCCCATGAAAAGATAAAATGATGGACAGAGTAGTAGCACCTGAGGGATGCGAGTAGAACTGGGTGTCAACATTAATATAGCAGTGTAGTGAAATAATAACATGGATGAGGTAGAGCAATAAATAGTGAACAAGATAAGTAATGTGTGTGTTAAGTACTTAGGCTCAACAATCCAGAGCAATGGAGAGTGTGGAAAAGAGGTGAAGAAGCGTGTGCAGGCAGGTTGGAATGGTTTGAGAAAAGTGTCCGGTGTGATGTGTGATAGGAAGTTATCGGCAAGAATGAAGGGAAAAGTGTACAAGACGGTGTTGAGGCCAGCGATGTTGTATGGTTTAGAAACAGTGGCCCTGGGGAAAAGACAGGAGGCAGAGCTGGAGGTAGCAGAGATGAAAATGTTGAGGTTCTCTTTGGGAGTAACGAGGATGGATAGGATCAGAAATGAGTCCATCAGAGGGACAGCACATGTTAGAGGTTTTGGAGACAAAGTCAGAGAGGCCAGATCGAGATGGTTTGGACATGTACAGAGGAGGGATAGTGAGTATATTGGTAGGAGGATGCTGAGGTTGGAATTACCAGGCAGAAGGCCTAGAGGAAGACCCAAGAGGAGATTTATGGATGTGGTGAAGGAAGACATGAACATGAAGGTAGTTGGAGTAAGAGTTGAAGATGCAGAGGATCGAGTGAAATGGAGGCGGATGGTTTGCTGTGGCGACCCCTGAAGGGAAAAGCCGAAAGGAAAAGAAGAAGATAAGTAATGTGTGTGTGTGTGTGTGTGTGTGTGTGTGTGTGTGTGTGTGTGTGTGTGTGTGTGTGTGTGTGTATGTTGGGCCTGCTATGGTTTACCATGCAGTTCAGGGTGTAGTTTTTGAGATAGGCTCCAGTCTGATTAAGTCATCCAGCGGATGAAATGTTTACTACCCCATGAAACTGCTCTGAGATGTTTAAGATAAGATAAGATGAGATAAGAGATAAGATGATACTTTATTATCCCGAAGGAAATTTTGGTTAAGTCGTAAAACACACAGTGCACAACAAAACACCGAAACGCAACTTACATTTCAACAAATAAAAAAAAATACAAAAACATACACAAATAAATGAATATTGTCCAAATAAATATTGTGCAAAGAGCACTAAAAGATTGCAGTAAGAGATGATTATTAATAACCTGAGATAAAGAAGCGAAACACAGTTTGTAAAAAGAAGCTACATGGGGCTAAGATGGCAAACAAGTAAAAAATGATTAACTATCGTTAAAATGACGAACACCAGCTGGTACAAAGGAATGACGGAACCTGTTTGTTCTGGCTATCGGCTTATGCGGACGGCGTCCTGATGGAAGAAATTCAAAAGCACAATAGAAAAAGTGAGAATTGTCATTTACAATTTTCTGCACTTTTTTCATGATATGCTGCTCGTAAATTTGGCCGACAGAAGTTACTTATTCCGAGCCAATGATTTTTCGTGCTGTGTTAACAATTTTCTTGAGTTTAGCTTTGTTTTGAACAGACAGGTTACCAAACCAACAGAGCAGATTAAAAGTTAAGATGCTTTGTATAAAGGTTTTATAGAAAAGAACCATGAGTGAACGATCAATTCTAAAAGTGGTTAAACAACAAAGGACGAACGACCTCTGCTGAACTTTCTTGTAAACATAATCAACATTATCATTCCAGGATAATTTTGAATCGAGAACAGCGCCGAAATATTTGTATGTGTTCACAATTTCAATATCTTCATTGTGGATTGAAACAGGGTCCAAAGAATTACAAGAATTCCCTAAATCTATAATCATTTCCTTTGTTTTTTTAGTATTCAAAATCAGAAAGTTATCTTTGCACCAATTTGTAAAATTATGAACCTCATTTTTATGGTCAAGGTCAGCAGATTTAAGAAGTGAATCGATAGCGGCATTGTCAGCAAATTTGATGTTAAAACAGCTTGTTGCCTTACTGACACAATCGTTGGTGTAAATGATGAACAGAATGGGTGACAAACCACAACCTTGTGGTGCTCCAGTGGACAGGCTAGCAATGGAGGACTTCATTTACAGTAACACACTGAGGTCTATCAATCAAGAAAGTGTTGATCCATCTGATTAAGTTACAGTTTACACGCAAATTGGAAAGTTTCAACAGAAGCAGATGGGGTTGAATAGTATTAAAAGCAGATGAGAAGTCAGCAAAAAGGATTCTAACGTATGCACCACTGGTTTCTAGATGTTTGTAGATGAGGTTCAAGAGGGTTAGCGTAGCGTCGTCTGTTCCCCTTCTCTGTCGGTGGGCAAACTGGAGTGGACAGAGTTTGTCTTCAACCTCTCGCATTAGTAGCTTTTTAACAATCCATTCAAGGCACTTCATGGCTACAGACATAAGTGCGACTGGGCGGTAGTCATTACACACTCTGGGATTTGGTATCTTCAGAGGTGGAACAATTGAGATGTTTTCCATATGACAGGTATCTAATGATGTAGCAGACTTTTTTGGAAGACACCGTGAAATACGTTGCATAATTGATCACAGCATTCCTTAAGAATCGCCAGTGTGATATTGTCTGGACCGGCACTCTTGCGACAGTTTAAATTCCTAAATGTTTCTCTGGCATCGTCAGTAGAGATTTCAAGATTATCACTGATGGTGAGGTTGTCCAGAAAAACACCTCATTCTTCCGAAAAGTCATTTACATCGAAACGAGAATAAAAGTCATTAAGCTCATTTGCAAATGCTCCACTGTCACTAGCATTGATGTCTGATTGTTTCTTATTGGTTCTCAGAATGGTTTTGACACATTTCCATCCATATTGAAGATTGTTTTCACGGAATTTCAATTCTAATTTTTCCTTATAACAAATCTTACACTCCTTGGTATACCCTAGAATATTCTTTTGTGCTAACTTAACTCCAAGTATGTCTCCTGAACAGAACACACGCTTCTTCTCACACACCAAAGCTTGCAGTTCTTTTGTCAACCATGGTTTGTTGTTAGATCTAGAGTGACACTAGATCTTGATTGACACTAGTATACTCAATGGTGGTGTTCCCCGACATCTGGATAATGCACTTGCTCTCTTTGCCGATCTCTCTGGAGTTGAAGCGTTGAACCCTAACTGCCACTTTTACTGATGCTCCGGCCATCTCAGCTCACACGCAACGTCGTTGTGACCATTTGCAACGTTGCATGAAGGTCGCAATTCCATCAGGTTGCATGTAACGTCATGTAAATGTTGTAGCAACGTTACATCAACCATTCATCGAGATCCTATGCCTGACGTTTAATCACAACGTTGTTTTGGCGTCGCCTAAACGTCGCACACCCTCAGTCTGCGAGAGGTCTGCCACAGTAAACTGTGCGCATGCATGTCAGGTTTGGCGCGCTTGCTTGAACAAAGAGATTACCTTTCGGCTCGCCACAGCAAATGAAAATTTCTTCATCTTGACCAACAATATTTTCTGTGAGAAAAGAAGATTTCTTGTTTACTTGTTTAGGGAATGAACAAGATGGCGGCCGTGAGGCTCGCCCCGGTACAAGCTCTGCTTCTATGTCTTGCACTTTTGTCAATGTTTTATGTTAAAAAGTCGGAATGTCTTCTCACATACACTCGTTGGGAGTTACTATCTCTCAGAGCAAACTAAGCAGCGACTGTTTCATCCATGATCTCATCGCTACCTGCGGAAATTCTAGACATGAAAAACTCATCTGGATATCCGACCTCCTGGAGACGCAAGCGAGACAGGCGGAAGCGACGAGCCGGCGTCCTTTCCAGGTTCAGGAAGCGGCCGTACCGGCCACCTTTACCGGCTCTGCTGCTGACAAACGTGAGATCTATCAGAAATAAAATTGACGAACTCTTCCTTCTTCTTCAAAATAAGAAGGATTACAAAGACTGTTCTGCCATCTGCCTGACCGAGACCTGGCTCGACCACACCGTGCCAGACCAGGCGGTAACCCCGCCCGGCTTCTCACTCTACCGTGCCGACAGGTCAGTCAAGCTATCTATAAAAACTAAAGGTGGTGGAATTTGTTTCTTGATTAACCAACGCTGGTGTAGCAACACGACTGTATTAAACACTACTTGTTCACCACAAATGGAATACATCAGCGTGAAATGCAGACCCGCCTACCTCCCGAGAGAATTTGCCTCCGTTATACTGATTGGCGTTTACATCCCGCCATCGGCTAACGCCAACTTCGCCATCACGGAGCTTGCAACCTACATATCAACCGTTGAAAACTCTCATCCCGATGCAGTAGTCACTGTGCTCGGAACTTTAATCGCACCAACTTGTCCACCGAACTCCCCAACTATATTCAACAGGTCACATGTCCTAGCAGAGGCACGAACACACTGGACCATTGCTACGTCACCATCAGCGATGCTTACCGAGCTTTCCCGAGGGCTCCGCTCGGAACGTCCGACCACGCCATGCTGCTCCTCATCCCGAAATACAAACAAAAACTTAAATCCACAAACTCCACATCCAAAACAGTTAAGTTCTGGTCCAGGGCAGCCGTTGAGACTTTGAGAGGCTGCTTTGAATGCACTGATTGGGATGTATTCAGTGCAGGTGAGAACTGACTCGACGTGCTCACGGACGTGGTGACGTCATACATCAACTTCTGCGTGGATCTGTGTATCCCAACAAAAACTGTGGAGGCATACAGTAATAACAAACCTTGGTTTACAAAAGATATCTTACTCATACGCAAGAAAAAGAACTATGCTTTCCTCAGCGGAGACAAGGAGTCATACACCACTGCCAAATATCAATTGAGGTCTGCAATCAGGAAAGCTAAATCAAACTATGCAATAAAGCTGGAACATCAGATCACATCAAACAATACCCGATATGTATGGAAAAAACCAAAGGACATGACTGATTACAAAACCCTCCATTTCATCGGACATTGATATGGACCTTCCAAACACACTCAATGAGTTCTATGGGAGGTTTGAACAGTCCCCAGTCCCCCTATCCCCTCCCTCACCCTCCCACACCCCTCATTTCACATCCAGGAGGAAGAGGTCAGGAACATCTTTAAGAAAAACAACAAGAGGAAAGCAGCTGGCCCAGACGGGATCACCCCTGCTGTTCTTAAGTACTGCGCAGCTCAACTGGCCCCAATATTCACCTCCATCTTTAATACGTCCCTCCGCCACTGTACAGTTCCACTATGTTTCAAGGTTTCATCCATAATCCCTGTCCCAAAATCATCAAAGATCTCATGTCTCAACGACTACAGACCAATCGCCCTAACATCCGTGGTCGTGAAGTCGTTTGAACGCATCATCCTCAATCATCTGAAGGCATCCACTACCCCCCTGCTCGACCCTCATCAATTTGCTTACCGTGACAACAGGTCTGTTGAGGATGCCGTCAACCTGGCCCTCTACCACATCTTACAGCACCTTTAGTCTCCTAACAGCTATGCTCGTATCCTTTTCATTGATTTCAGTTCTGCTTTTAATACAATAAACCTGGTCAACCTCTTCAATAAACTGACGGACATAAACATTGACCCCTGTCTACGCCATTGGTTATGGAGCTTCCTATGGAAAAGGCAACAAAGGGTTAAGATGGGTAACCTCTCATCTCGACCTCTGACCCTCAGCACAGGTGTCCCCCAGGGTTGCGTCCTCTCACCATGGCTTTTTTCTCTGTACACAAACCATATGACATCCCATCACAGTTCAGTTTCCATTTTTAAGTATGCAGACGACACTACTATCATTGGACTCATAACTATGGATAATGAACACCAGTACCGCCAATAAGTAGCCCAAGCTGTCTCCTGGTGCCAAGAAAACAATCTCCAGCTCAACCCATCCAAAACACAAGAACTAATAATTGACTTCAGGCACACAGCCTCACTCAAAACTCCCATTCACATCTCTAATGTACCCATAGCCATAACTGACTCAAATTTCTCGGCACTCACATTAACAATACACTAAAATGGAACACTAACACAGATTACATTCACAAAAAAAGTCCACCAAAGACTGTTTTTCCTGAGACAGCTCAAGAAATTCAGAGTGAAAACAAATCTCCTCCTCCGTTTCTACTCCGCCATCATTGAGAGCACTCTCACTTCATCCATAACGGTTTGGTATGGCAGCCTAGACAGCAACTCACAGAAAAAACTACAGCGCATTGTCAATAAATCATCCAGGATCATTGGCTCCCCCCTTCCATCAGTCCAATCAATTTATCATAAACGCTCAATCTTAAGAGCACAAAAAATCACCTCTGATCCCTCTCACCCTGCCCATCATTTGTTTCAACCGCTGCCCTCTAGGAGGCGATGTCAATCTCTACCCACCAGAACATCCCGATTCAAGAACAGTTTTTTCCCTACAGTCATAAGGACTCTGAACTCTTTGCACTGAATGTACATTACAGCCTTGTCTGTCTTTTTGTTGTCTGTTATTACTGTAGTTGTTCTGGATATGTTTGTAATCATTTGTTTTCATGTGTGCTGTATTTTATGTATGATGTGTGTTGTTAATGTTCTTTGTAACTTTTGTCATAGCTGAGTGCTGTACCGACAGCAAATTCCACCAACTTGGTTGTGTGGTCATTAATAAATAAATAAATGAATGAAAATTAATGAAAATTTAACCGAAATCTGAGGCAAGATCACAAGGTATGATATAAAGCTATACACTTCACAGCCAGAGGCGTTTATAGTTCTAAATTTAACTTGGCTTCACTTATGTTTATTGAGAGGATATGAAATAAGTTGCAACTGATACATTTTAAAGTCTGCCAGGCCTAGAGTTTTGCACATTAGCATTAGTCAGGATTTTAATAGCCATTTGTGGTTTTTACACAATTCTGCAAGTGTAGCTGGCTGGTGTAGTCGCCTCACCGGGTACTTTCCTCGAGCTATGCTTCACGGGCACTCATCCATCTTGTTTCGCAGAGACTGAACATTTTCAAGCAGTATGACCGAGAGTGTTAACTGCTAACCAAGCGCCGGAGTCGACGTTCCGCCCCTCCACACCTGCCACATCACCGCCTGCGTTTATTGTTATCCGGGGTGCGGCTAGCATTGAGTTGCGGTAGCGTATTAGCTCAGGATAGACGAGTGTGCTCAGTTCTGAATGTGCTCTAATAGCTGTAGTAAAGTCGCACGGTCATAGACGAGCATAGTGCAAAAAAGCAAACGATCAAAAACATGTAAGACAAATAATTTGATTCAGAGAACCCCGCAATGTCGCCTCTAGGAAGCGCCATCTTGACCATTCAATTAAATGTGCGAGGACTGCCACAGTACACTGTCGTATGTCATCTGCAAACATCATAGTCCATGGAGATTCTTGCCTAACCTCGTCTGTCAGCCTGTCCATCACCATAGCAAACAAGAAGGGGCTCAGAACTGATCCTTGATGCAGTCCCACCTCCACCTTGAATTTGTCGGTCACGCCGACAGCACACCTCACCACTGTCTTACATCTCTCATGCATGTCCTGCACCACTCTAACATACTTCTCTGCCACTCCAGACTTCCTCATGCAATACCACCGTGCTTCTTTTGGCACCCTATCATATGCTTTTTCCAGATCCACAAAGGCACAATGCAGCTCCCTCTGACCTTCTCTGTAGTTCTCTATTAACATCCTCAAAGCAAACACTGCATCTGTGGTGCTCTTTCTTGGCACGAAACCAAACTGTTGTTCACAAATGCTGACCTCTGCCCTTAGTCTAGCTTCCACTATTCTCTCCCATAACTTCCATCGTATGGCTCATCAACTTTATCCCTCTGTAGTTGCCACAACTCTGCACGTCTCCCTTGTTCTTAAAAATGGGCACCAGCACACTTCTCTTCCATTCCTCCGGCATGTGCTCACTCTCTAAGACCTTGTTGAATGTTCTTGTCAGGAAATCTACTGCTACCTCTCCTAAACACTTCCATACCACCACCCGTATGTCATCAGGACCAACTGCCTTTCCATTCTTCATCCTCTTCAATGCCCTCCTCACTTCACCCTTACTAATCTTTGCTACTTCCTGCTCCTCAACGGTCACCTCTTCTACTCTTTTTTTCTCTCTTTTTCCTCATTCATCAACTCTTCAAAGTACTCTTTCCATCTTCCAGCACACTTCAGTCATCAGTCATACATTTCCCTCTCTGTCCTTTATCAATCTAACTTGCTGCATGTCCTTCCCATCTCTGCTGTGCCAACCTGTATAGATCATTTTCTCTCTCCTTACTGTCCAACCTATCATACAAGTCATCATATGCCCTCTGTTTGGCCTTTGACACCGCTACTTTCGCCTTACACTGTGTCTCCCTGTACTCCTGTTAATCTCTTTGGTCCTCTCAATGTCCCACTTCTTCTTAGCTAACCTCTTCCTTTGTACACACTCCTGCACTTCCTCATTCCACCACCAAGTCTCCTTATCTACTTTCCTTCCCGAGGACACACCAAGTACTCTCCTACCTGTCTCCCTGATCACATTTGCTGTGTCACTTCCTGACCACCCAAAGACTGTTCCAACTCCTACTTGAAGACAACACGACCCTCTTCCTTTCTCAGCTTCCACCACTTTGTCTTCTGCTCTGCCTTTGCCTTTATCACCTTCCTCACCATCAGCATCATCCTGCACACCACCATCCTATGCTGTTTGGCAACACTCTCACACACTACTACTTTGCATCAGCATCATCCTGCACACCACCATCCTATGCTGTTTGGCAACACTCTCACACACTACTACTTTGCAGTCACTGACTTCCTTCAAATTACATCGCCTACACAAGATGTAGTCTACCTGTGTGCTCCTACCTCAGCTTTCATAAGTCACCCGATGCTCCTCTTTCTTCTTGAAGAGAGTATTCACCACAGCCATATCCATCCTTTTTGCAAAATCGATCAACATCTGTTCTGTGTTTCTGTCCTGGATACCAAACCTGCCCATCACTTCCTCGGCCCCTCTGTTGCCTGCACCAACATGTCCATTGAAGTCTGCCCACTCTTTCACCTCTGGGGGTACTCTGCATCACTTCATCTAACTCACTCCAGAATCTCTCCTTCTCTTCTAGCTCACATCCTGCCTGTGGGGCATAAGCACTAATAACATTGAACATCACACCTTCAATTTCTAACTTGAGACTCATCACTCTGTCTGACACTCTTTTCACTTCTAGAACATTCCTGACAAACCCCTCCTTCAAGATGACTCCTACTCCATTTCTCTTCCCATCCACACCATCCACACCATGATAAAACAGCTTAAACCCTGTTCCTATGCTTCTAACCTTGCTACCTTTCCACCTGGTCTCCTGAACACACAGTATGTCCACTTTCCTCCTCTGCATCATGTCAGCCAGCTCTCTACCATTTCTTTGTATAGTTCCAACATTCAAGGTCCCTACTCTCAGTCCTAGATTCATGCTTTTCCTCTTCTCTCTCTGCCTACGGACACGCCTCCCGCCTCTCCTTCTTTGACCAACAGTAGTCCGATTTCCATCAGCACCCTGTTGGTTAACAGCACTGATGACAGTCGTTGTTCACGGTATGGAGGTAATCTTTGTGATTTGCATGATAACGTTTGGCATTGGTTTTACGTCGGATGCCCTTCCTAACACAACCCTCTGCATTGTTCCGGGCCTGGGACCAGTGTAAGGGGGAGAGACACTGGTTATTGCCCCCCCCCCCCCCCCATTCCCCCTCACGGCTGCATTAATTTAAATATATAAGTTGTCGGAACTTTATTTTAGATAGCAGAACATGGTGAAAAAATGTTTTTTTTTTCACTTGTTCTCCCCTGTTATTCTAAAATTGTGCCAATTTATATGCCTGGGATGATTGGATGCACTGATCCACATTAAGTGCAAGGTGATCCGGGCATGTAAATATTTGTATGAATGTAAAAATAAGAATAATGGATGTATAAACGGTGGGTGTAATTATGTTTAATATGCAGTTAATGTGCTGTGAAGAGAATCACATGGTGTGACTCAGCTGTTTGGGTCTGGAATTTTCCATACGGGGACCTAGTTGCGCATGCGCCCTGGTGGCGGGTCAGGTGCTGTGGAATTTTCCAGAATGGAACCTAATGGAGTTTTGCAAAGCCACTACAATTGAAGGGAGCTAAATGAAATTGTTATACAGTATACACTGAGGTAAGTCAGTGGTTGATCTTTCGTAAGTCAGTGACTGACGGTTTTGTTGTAGGTAAAACTTCTCCAGGCACAACAGGGAGTGGATGTAAAATGTACAGGGCCGTTATCAGGAGACTGGGATCGCAAGCTTGTGGTCCTTGTACAGTTTTAAAGGGCAAAAACAGAAGAAGCCACTCCAAAAATTGGAACTGTATCAAGTAATTCTGAGTAAGTATCCATTTAATTTTTCATGAATTTCCTGGGGTTTACATTTATATACACTCACACACAATAGATATGTTCAAATGGTTGATATACTGTGAAGAAATCTTCATCACCTTGAGTTTCAGTGCAGGTTTCGTACAGTAGTGTCAAAGTGTTTCAAGAAATAATGAAGATTTGTAATATATCTTTAATGATTTAATAATATTATCTTTTGATATAACTACTGTACTCGGCATAATGCGAGGAAACGTTCTGTAGATAACAATTGTGACACATAATGGTGTCACTTTCTCTTACAGGAACCATTACACTGTGCCATCCAGGGACTCCACAGCAGGACGTGGACGAGGCCATTGGGAAAACTTTAAACCATGAACCATGAAAGGAAGGTGGTTCCCGTTATAAGGACATTTCATTAGTCCATCAAATGATTTTGGCCGGGGGTGCTTTTTTAGTGAACCATGGGCAGTGTGCCTGCTTCTTATTACACTTTTTGTGCTGGTTTAAGCACTGCAGTGTTATTGTGATGATTGTGTTGCCCCAGTTCTGTATTGCCGCAAACTTACATTATAATAATATCGCTACATAACACTACAAACAAATAAAATGTGAGCTTAGCACTTGACCTGCTTCTGAGCTTTTTTTTTTTGTAAGTATAAAATTGTTTTAGGCACAAGGGAACGTTAACTTCCACATCTGCTATACATCATCACCATCATTTTCTGTAATCGCTTCATCCTAATTAGGGTCGCGGGGAGGCTGGTGCCCATCCCAGCCAACTCAGGGCGAGGGCAGAGTACACCCTGGACAGCTCACCAGGCCATCGCAGGGCGTAAACACACTAACGGCTTTGCAGCTACTCTTGTCGAAAGTCAGCAATGGTTCTTTTACATGAAGCTCTCACCATAGACAGTGAGAGACATGGCCGGCCTTTGATAACCCAGTTAGCTGCACTGGGGGGGGACAGTGACAACCTTGTGGAGAGTGGGACTTGAACCCCCAACCTTTGGATCAGCGATCCGGCGCCTTATACCACTAGACCACCACTGCCCCTACATCAGCTATACGTTTTACTTATTTTATTTTTTATTTTTCTTTTCCAGGTGAACTCCAGTACTGCAGGAAGTGTGAAGGATGGAAGCTCAGGCGATGAAGACTCCAATGTTTATAATTAAATAAAAATAAATGTAAAAAATTTGTGTACTGTAAATTTTGTAAGGGGTAGAGGCTGGGGCTACCCAATGCTCAGGTGCTCCCAGTGTATGTTCTGTGTTCTTAAAATATTTATTAATGTTCCAAGTTTTTACTGTGTCTGTGAACCATATCCATCCATCTACTCTGCCCTCAAGATACATGTATTTTTGTATATATCCAGTCTACAAAGTTTTTATTTTGTATTATTTTTATAAAAATAACGTCGTTGGTGTAAGAGAAGAAGATGCAAAGGATAGGGTGAGATGGAGGCAGATGATTCGCTGTGGCGACCCCTGAAGGGAAAAGCCGAAAGGACAAGAAGAAGAAGAAGAAGAAGAAGACTTAATGATGCACCTGTCTGAGCTCTTTTGCACCCCCTACTGATGGTACTTCGAGAGCCTGTAACAGTGAATTTCTCCATTGTGAGATCAATAAAGCTGCATCTATCTGCATCCTTCACAACATATTTGCAAAGTTCTTGATGACATCAGCTGCAATGTTGCATTAACATCTTTGCACATCCACCGCAATATTGCAGCAACGTTGCGTCACTTGCAACGTTTCTGCCACGTTCATCACGGACGTGGCTCGCGACGTTGCAGCAACAGTTTGGGGAGTCTGCAAAGTAACGTGTCTGCCACATTTCATTGCTACGTTGTGGCGACGTCGCTGCAACGTGACCGTGTTCGCTGGGATGATGAGCGACGTCTCGAGCTGCTGCTGGAGGAGAAACGCAGGTTGAGTTCCACCTGTAGAGAAAACGAGTTGGAGAATAAAGGGTTAATGGTGATTACTTGTTTAGTTAAAAGGCTTTTATTATGTAAAGGAGCAGATCTGGGCTCTCAGGCATTCAGAGTTCGGTAATCTGTGACGTTGGGATGCTGTCGCTCCCCAGGCTACATGCTCACCCAGGGCCTTTTCATAGAGGCGTGGCTGATTACCCCACGTGAGAGCGGGCCCTCGTTACTGTCTTCCTTCTTATCACGTTTTAGTTTTGCTGCTACAGTGAGTGACACTTTCAGAAATGGTAAATAAACCAGTGCTGAATTCAACAATCCAGAGATTTACCATGGCAACGGTTTTTAAAAACTTAGCTCGGTGGTGCGTCAGGACTCAGGGTGGGCTCAGGAAGGAGAAGAGAGGGAGGAGGGAGGAGAGGACGGCGAGAACAGTAGCACAAAATGGCTGTGTTGATGGAGTCGAGGATGCAGTAATGACATCATCAGCATGCGCGAGGTTGCGTCACAGTGTTGAGAGGGAGGAGTCGGAGAGAGGCAGAATGGGAGGAGTCGGAGAGAGGGCGTGTGTGTGCGCACGCGCAGCATGCCCCCCTAATATCCCAGCATACATTGCATGTCCTACTCTGAATACAGCCTTTGTTTCAAAAAAAAAATCTGCCACCTCGCTCTGTGCAGCGACACCGACACAAAGCCATCGCTTCGACTGAACGCGATGTCAGTCGCGGCTCACGTTCTCACTCTGACGTTTCCTCGTAGAAAAAGAACAGATTCAACAGCTTTCACAAAACATGGTGTTTGTCCAGATATATTACATTGTTGGAAAATTTAAACACAACAGCAGTCTGAGCTTCGAGTTTTATTCTCTGACTTTAAAAACTTCAAGAAAAGCAAATCCCAGAAGGATTATATTGAAAATAATATTTATCTTTCAAAAGCATGGATGAATAATACAGTGTTATAGAAACCAAATTTAATTTAAATCTCAATTGAATTTCATTCCATCAGGAATAAAATACAGAAAGTCTGATGAGGTATAGCAGCAGTGAGTTCGAAAGAAACTAAAATCCAAACTGACCAATCAGAATCCAGCATTCAAATGAGATGCTTTACATTTGTTTGTAACATGATAAAGACACATAAAGAAAATTACTTCATAAGCAACAACAACAACAACAACAATAATAATAATAATAATCATAATAATCATAATAATAATAATAATAATAATAATTAAGATTATATAGCTGACTGTTGATTAGATAAATAAATAAATATAAAAACAGAAACACATTATAAAGAGACCGTGCAGTGGTGGCCTGGTGGTAGGGGGCGCTGGATCGAGATCCTGAGGTTGGGGGTGCGAGTCCCACTCTCCACAAGGTTGTCAGGAAGGGCATCCGACGTAAAAACCTCTGAACCAAATTAAACATGCGCATCAGATGATTCTCTGTGGCGACCCCTGAGACATAGGGAAGAGACAAAAGGAAAAGAAGACATTATAAAGGGACTGGGAGTAATTCAGGTAATTATGTATAACTGCGCCACCTGGTGCTCATGTCCGGTACCTTCGTTCATTTTCTGAACCACTTAATCTTAATGAGGGTCTCCGGGAGGCTTGCGCCCATCTCAGTTTACTCTGGGCGCGGGCAGACAGAGTACACCCTGGACAGCTCCAGGCCATCACAGGACAGGAACACACTGATGGCGATGCAGCACCTCTTGTCAAAAGTCAGCGATGGTTGTTTTACATGAACCTCACACCACAGAGAGTGAGACACCAATAACCCAGTGAGTGCACTGGGAGATGTCCGGACTGAAATAATTATTTATTCATTTATTGGCCAAACTCGACTAAAGCAATGGGGAGGCTGGAGCCTATTTCATCCGGCTCAGGGCTGAACAGCTCGAAGGTCCATTGCAGGGCCAACACACACACACACACACACACACACACACACACACATCCCAGCACATTGATCAGCCCTGTATACACTTGCTTCTGTGTAGGTTATGGCTGAACTCAGAGCTTCTGTGATCGAAAATAAAACGTTGGTATATGTTTAGTAACTGAAGCCACGCCCACTCTGCCTGTTACACTATAACACGCAGAACCAGGACGGTTATTCCAGAGGAAATAAAACGCAGAGAACTTTCTCCCTCCTTCCTCTATCTGTCTCTTCTTATTTTTTCTTTAAAATGGCAGAAGTTGATATTTCAATAAATCAGGATCAGTTTATTTGTCCAGTGTGTCTGGATCTCCTGAAGGATCCTGTAACTATCCCATGTGGACACAGTTTCTGTAAGGTATGTATTTCTCAGTTCTGGAACCAGGAGGATGTGAAGAAGACCTACAGCTGCCCCCAGTGTAGAGAGAGGTTCACTCCAAGGCCTGTTCTACACAGGAACAACATGCTGGCTGAAGTGGTGGAGAAACTGAAGAAGACGGAACTCCAGTATGCTTCTTCTGCTCGCTGTTACGCAGGACCTGGAGATGTGGAGTGTGATTTCTGCACCGGGAGAAAACACAAAGCCCTCAAGTTCTGCTTGGTGTGTCAGGCGTCGTATTGTGAAGATCATCTGAAACCTCACTATCAGTCTCCTGCCTTTAAGAAGCACAAGTTAATTGAAGCCTGTGCAGAACTCCAAGAGAAGATCTGCTCTCAGCACGATAAACTGATGGAGATCTACTGTCGGACTGACCGAAGCTTCATCTGTTACTTGTGTACGATGGATGAACATAAAGGTCACGATACAGTTACAGCGAAAGCGGAGAGAACTGAACATCAGGTGAGAACTCATTCTTAACATCATTATTATTTTCCATATATATATATATATATATATATTTCATTCATGGGGGCTGTGGTGGCCTGGTGCTAAGGTGCTGGATCACTGATCCCAAGGTTGGGGGTTCAAGCCACATTCTCAACAGGTTGTCACGTGTCTCTGCCCCCAGTGCAGCCAACTGGCTTATCAAAGGCTGGCCATATCGCTCACTGTCTATGATAAAAACAACCATTGCTGACTTGCTGACTTTTGTAAAGAGGAGCTGCAAAGCCATCAACGCTGCCCTTTGATGGCCTGGTGAGCATATATATATATATATATATATATATATATATATATATATCTCACTTATATAGCGTGTTACCCTTGTTTTATGACATGGTCTCTGTGATCTTTGTGTTTACACTGTTTTGCGGACTTTTGTAACCCTAAGCAAATATGATTGGTCAGAAGTGTAAGCCTACTAGCATATATATATATATATATATACAGTAAAACCTCCGCTGACGAACGCTTAAGCTCACGAACTTTTCGCCTCAAGAACATTAAATTTGCGAGCATATAGTCTCTGCGGACGAATCAAACCACACGGTCGAACAGCGCCACGGTGGCGGCCACGAGAAGCTGACGCACGCTCACGGCGTCACAGTTGGTCACCCCCTTTCTTTGAATGCGGAAGTGGTTTGTGTTTGATAGACATTTTGGACCATATTGAGTGTACTTTTGCTATTATGGGACCGAAAAAGACCCACCACAGGCGGAGATCATTGAAAAACACGAACGAGGTGTGCGTTTGTGTGACCCAGCGCCCCAGTACCAGTACGCTAAGTCTACCATTGCTCCCATCCTTAAGAACAAGGAAGCTATTAAGGGTGCGTGTGTGGCTAAGGGTGTTTCCAAACAGTAGGCGTTTCCAAACTCTCCTTCCAAACAGTAAGTCCCTCCCTCCCTCCTCCTCCCACTCCATTCCATCAAGCCGTCAACTACCATCACAAAGGTAAATAAAACCACTTTATTATACAGTACAGTTTATTTCTTTAATTACAATACAATAGCACATTTATTATACATAAAATAAGGTACATTTTTGTGTAGTTTTAAGGCTTATTTAGTAGAAAATTATGTTTTATGGGGACCTGGGAACGGATTATTCTCATTTTAATGGTTTCTTATGGGAAATAAATGTTCGGAAGACAAACTTTTCGACTTACACACACTTTCTGGGAACCAATTATGTTCGTGAGCAGAGGTATCACTGTATAATGTATATGTATGCATGTCAGGGAACGAATATACATACAGACGCTCCCCAACTCACGTTTTAGTCTGGGATGGCCGAACATAAGATGAAAAAAAGTTGTTACTGTATGTTACAGTGACGCATGACGTTCACACTGTACTATACATCCATAAATACCATTACCATATCTCATAAAACACCCCTAAATCAATTATTATAAACATAAAATTGTAAAATAATATCAAATATATCAAATAATATCAACATTAATTTCAAATCAATTAAATTCAAGCAAAATAATTTCAAATAGATAAATTTTAATCAAATTCACTCATCAAATATCAAATACAGTATCAAATATAACCTTTAACATTCTCTATGATGCAATCTTTCTGCTTGTAAATGGTTCCGATGGTCCACGGATGGTCACTTTATATAAAGCTGAGCCGAGTCACTTTCCATGAAGCTTAAAACAGCCAATCAGCACTTACAATATGTGAGGCGCACCACCGAAAGTAGTTCACTTGCTTGTGCTTGAGACAAAGCGTGGGTTATACGGACTTCCGGTCTTTCAAGTGAGCAAGGGAACCGTTGAATACTCGTTTAGTACTCAGCCTGCGCTGATGTGAATCACCAGCAGAGCAGAGAGTTCTTTCTTTTCTGGATTTGGGTTTTCATTCATTTTACAACTCTCTGCTTAACTGAGTATGCATGGTAGATCGCGTCAATCCGAGCAGATAGTTAATTCATCTCTGTGTATGAGACTTGCACCCATGCTAGTAGGCTTACACTTCTGACCAACCATATTTGCTTAAGGTTACAAAAGTCTGCAAAACAGTGTAAACACAAAGATCACAGGAACGACGTCTTAACACAAGGGTAACACTGGGAAGAAGCAGGGAACGTTCAGTCTGTCGTTTGTAAACAGTGGATGCAGCGTCATTATGTCATTGCATCATTACATCAGCGTACTACATAGGTATGTCTCGTACTACAGAGAGCATGCTAAACTCAAAATTTGACATAATTTTTTTTGAAAAAACAAATGTAAAATCGAAAAAACGTAAAATGAATGAACGTAAGGCTGGGAGCGTCTGTATGTGTGTGTGTATATATATATATATATATATATATATATATATATATATATATATATATATATATATGAACTTATTTCCTGAACAGAATTGATAATAAAATACTATAAACATTATACAGTATATATATATATATATATATATATATATATATATATATATATATATATATATATATATATATATACACGGTCCCAAGCCCGGAGAAATGCAGAGGGTTGTGTCAGGAAGGGCATCCGACGTAAAACCAATGCCAATTATTTATGATGCAAATCAAAAGTATTACCTCCATACCGGATCGGTCGAGTCCCGGGTTAACAACGACCGCCATCAGTGCTGTCAATCAACAGGGTGCTGATGGAAATTGGACTACTGTTGTTCGAAGACGTCGAAGAAGGAGAGGTGGGAGGCGTGTCCGTAGGCAGAGAGAGATGGATGTGGTGAAGGAAGACATGAAGGTCGTCGGAGTCAGAAAAGAAGATGCGGAGGACAGGGTGAGGTGGAGGCGGATGATTTGCTGTGGCGACCCCTGAAGGGAGCAGCCGAAAGTAAAAGAAGAAGAAGAAGAAGATATATATATATATATTCTTTTCTTTTCGGCTTTTTCCTATTCTTGAGACTCGCCACAGCGAATCATCTGATTCGCACATTTGATTTGGTTCATGGGTTTTTAGGTCGGATGCCCTTCCCTTCACAACCCTTTAACAAGGGACAGAAACACACTGACAACTTTGCAGTTCCTCTTTACGAAAGTCAGCAATGGTTCTTTTACATCAACCTCTCACCATAGACAGTGAGAGACATGGCCTGCCTTTGATAACCCAGTTAGTGCACTGGGGGGACAGTGACAGTCCTATGGGGACTCGAACCCCCAACCTTAGGATCAGCGATTCTGCACCCTATACCACTGGACCAGGGGTCGGGAACCTTTTTGACTAAGAGAGCCAAAAAAGACATATTTAAAATCTAATCCTCTGAGAGCCACACACACACACACACACACACACACACACACACACACATATATATATATATATATATAAGACTGAATACAACTAAATTGAAAAAGAAGACCAACAGTTTTAGAGTAAAATAGGACTCTGAATTTATTTTAACCGACATACACACAACACTCTTCCTTTTTCAGCTTCCACCACTTTGTCTTCTGCTCTGCCTTTGCCTTCTTCACCTTCGTCACCATCAGCGTCATCCTGCACACCACCATCTTATGTTTTTTGGCAACACTCTCACCCGCTACTACTTTGCAGTCACTGACTTCCTTCAAATTACATCACCTACACAAGATGTCGTCTACCTGTGTGCTCCTACCTCTGCTTTTATCAGTCACCCTATGCTCCTGTCTCTTCTGGAAGAAAGTATTCACCACAGCCATTTCCATCCTTTTTGCAAAATTTATCAACATCTGTCCTTCTGTGTTCCTGTCCTGGATACCAAACCTGCCCTTCGCTTTCTCGTCCCCTCTGTTTCCTGCACCAACATGTCCATTGAAGTCTTTCCCAATGACCACTCTTTCACCTCTGGGGGTACTCTGCATCACTTCATCTAACTCACTCCAGAATCTCTCCTTCTCTTCTCGCTCGCATCCTGCCTGTGGGGCATAAGCACTAACAACATTGAACATCACACCTTCAATTTCCAACTTGAGACTCATCACTCTGTCTGACACTCTTTTCACTTCTAGAACATTCCTGACAAACTCCTCCTTCAAGATGACTCCTACTCCATTTCTCTTCCCATCCACACCATGATAAAACAGTTTAAACCCTGCTCCTAAACTTCTAGCCTTGCTACCTTTCCACCTGGTCTCCTGAACACACAGTATGTCCACCTTCCTCCTCTGCATCATGTCAGCCAGCTCTCTACCTTTTCCTGTCATAGTTCCAACATTCAAAGTCTCTACTCTCAGTCCTAGACTCATGCCTTTCCTCTTCTCTCTCTGCCTACGGACACGCCTCCCGCCTCTGCTTCTTCGACCAACAGTAGTCCAATTTCCACCAGCACCCTGTTGGTTAACAGCACTGATGGCGGTCGTTGTTAACCCAGGCCTCGACCGATCCGGTATGGATTTTCTTGATATGACTCGCATGTTTTATTTGGCCTTTGTTTTACGCCGGATGCCCTTCCTGACGCAACCATCTGCATTTATCCGGGCTTGGAACCAGCGTGAGGGAGAGACACTGGTTAGTGCCCCCCCTCACGGCTGCATTAGTACTGTACTGGAATAAGAACTGAAAAACTAGATTTGGATGAGACTTGGTGATATACAGCAATCGCCGCAATCAATAACTCTTCCAGTGACAAAATAAAAGACCTGGGTGTGGTTCAGTCTCCACTCTGAGAATGGGTCGGTCAGTGCAGTATTAAGCATTAATATTATTTAAAAGAATGTTGAGCAGGCTTCTTCTTAAAGTAAGTCTTCATATACGTTTCTGTGTTGCTGTCGTTTTTGTAAATTAAAACGAGGACAAAACAACATTAATACAATAAATAAAGAAGATCCAACGAAGGGAGTGATGATCACATTTGGCTGCAGCTTGTCCCTCGCTTCGTGGGATAGATATTCTTTTTCTTTATAAAAATACAAGGACTCGAACACATTCATTCATTTTCTGAACCACTTAATCCTAATTCGGGTCGCGGGGAGGCTGGTGATTTTTGAATCTAAATGTTTTTGTTGCAAGCAGAATTGTAATTTAATTGTCTCTGCAGTCGTTTAAATCAATGCAACACATTGTTGTTTTATATTAACATGAAAGAAAAAGAGGAAAAAACATGATATGCAGTGTTTTTTTATTTTAAATGGCAAAAAAGGATTTGTGGCTCCCAGTGTTTTCTTTAATGTGGAAAACGGCTCCAAATGGCTCTTTGAATGGCAAAGGTTGCCGAGCCCTGAACTAGAAGTATCCAGAATACTAAGACATGACATAAAGACAAGCCAATAATAATAGTAATCACAACGAGAATATTGAAAATAATTATATTATACTAATAAGAATAAACACTGAAATGTACAAAGCAAACTGGATCATATTTAAAAAGGGGCGGGAAGAAGAATCTAATTTAATCCCGCCCTGTACCTGCAAATTCAGGACTGATTATAATGAGCTGCTTCGCAGTTAATATCTCATTCGTGCAGAACTTACACCTCAAACCATCTTCAAATCAACCAACTTTTATTTACACAAGAAAGAGAACAAGAATCAACAACAGCTAATATACTGGACAATAATTGAAAATGTAGTGAAGGACAAGCGGGTGCTGATCATCAAATTCGACAGCAGCCAACTCGTCATTCCTGAGGATCTGTGTGTGTGTAAAAGACTCTCAACAAGTTTATTACTAAAATTCAACTAGAAATTTTAGAATATTTCAAAATATATATTAAATTTGGTATCAGAACAAGTTAAAGGAGGAACAGGTGAAATTCCAGCAGAGGATCCAGGAGAAGCAGAAGGAGGTGCAGGAGCTGAACCAGGCTGTGGACATTATTAAGGTGAGGAGTGAACAGAGACTCGCATCTACAATTTATACAATTTATAATCATCAGGGAAAAGTCCGAGTTCATCCTTTATCTGTATCTCCGAACAGACTCGTGCTCAGGCAGCAGTGGATGAGAGCGAGAGGATCTTTACTGAGATGATCAGCTCCATGGAGAAAAAGCGCTCGGAGGTGACGGAGCGGATCAGAACTCAGGAGGAAGCCGAACTGAGTCGAGCCGAACGACTCCTGGGGCGACTGGAGCAGGAGATTGCTGATCTTCAGAGGAGAGTCACCGAGCTGGAGCAGCTTTCACACACACACGATCACATCCACTTCCTCCAGGTAACACTCACCGTCTGATCTACAGAGGGCGCTGTTCCTCACAGAGTTTCCTCCTAAAAGCTCATTACAGCCACAAGAAATGTTCCTGTCTGAGACCACAAGTGTGTGTTTGGTCTGATTCAGTCTGAGATTCATTCGTTCCTCTCCTCTATGATGTGTTTCCTCTCTGTAGAGGTTCCCGTCTCTCTGTGTTCCTCCTGGATGTGACGACTCACCCAGATTCACCATCAATCAACATCCTTCATTTGATGGAATGAGGAAATCTCTCTCAGATCTGAAAAAACGAGTGGAGGAAATCTGTGAGGAGGAATTCAATCAAATCCATCCACAAGGTAAACAAGTGAACATTTCTTCTGTACCACAGTAAAGAGCCGGAAAATTCATAGAACAGAAATAAGAAGTCTGCAGGAGTTCTCATTCTCGTTTCTCCTCACATTCACATTTTTCAATTTCAATCTTTAATCTGATTGATATCTGTGACATTTTCAGTTTGTTCCCATCGTGTCTTTGTGTCTCTTGGGCTGCAACAGTTGAGATTAGTTTCCCTCCAGAGCCAAACAGCAGAAAAGATCTTCAGCAAGAGTGAACCAAACTCATCCACCACAAACACACCAGGAATCCCAGACGTCTGCTATATTGCAGAATTAGAATCTTTTCGAGATTTCCGGTAATGGCCACGTAGTAGTTGGACATGCGTGGGGTACGCTCCCGGAAATGTGTTTTTTTGTGAATGAAGACTTGAATTAATGAGTCATATTAGTGGGATAGGGTGCAGGATCGTTAATCCTAAGGTTGGGGGTTCGAGTCCCCACAAGGTTGTCACTGTCCCCCAGTGCAACTAACTGGGTTATCAAAGGCAGGCCATGTCTCTCATTGTCTATGGCGAGAGGTTCATGTAAAAGAACCATTGCTGACTTTCGGAAAGAATAAACTGCAAAGTGTGTTTCTGTCCCTTGCTAAAAGGGTTGCGACAGGAAGGGCATCCGACATAAAAACCCACGCCAAATCAAATATGCGAATCAGATGATTTGCTGTGGCGACTCTCGGAAACGGGAAAAAGCTAAAAAGAAAAAAAGAAGACTATGACACACAAGTCTGGAGGGAGAGAACGAGAATGTTTTCGACAGTGTTTGAGACATTCAGCTGCGAGAGCCGGGTGTGAAAGTACGTCGGACTCGGCACTACAGCAAGAGAAAAAACTTCCAGACAAGTCTGTCTGTCTTCCTTTCGGCTTTTTCCCTTTTACTCAGGAGTCGCCACAGTGAATCATCTGATTCGCACGTTTGATTTGGCAGAGGTTTTTACGTCGGATGCCCTTCCTGTCACAACCCTTTTTAGCAAGGGACAGAAACACGCTGACGGCTTTGCAGCTCCTCTTTACGAAAGTCAGCAATGGTTCTTTTACATCAACCTCTCACCATAGACAGTGACAGACATGGCCCGCCTTTGATAACCCAGTTAGCTGCACTGGGGGGGGGTACAGTGACAACCCCGTGGGGACTCGAACCCCCAACCTTAGGATCAGAGATCCTGCACCATATCCACTAGACCACCACTGCCCCAGACAAGGGGGCACTACTTCCAGACAAGATGGCGCCAAAAACAAATGATGACCTGTTTAAAATGCTCACCGCCATGAACGCCACCATGATGAGCGGCTTTGCGGATATTAAACACTCGATTCAGAAACTGACTGAAAGATTAAGCGGTCTGGAAATTGATGTTTCCGAAATAACGGAAGGTCAAAGAAAGGACCGCGAGGACATTAAACACCTGAAAAGCAATATGGCGGATCTGAAGCTCGCGCTTCTCTCAGGTCAAGTTCACGGCCGTAAGATGAGCCTCCTATTGTACGGCGTGGAAGGATATGAGAGAAATCCCGAGGACACTATTAAAGTCGTGCGGGACTTTGCAGAGACCAAACTTTTGCTGGGTGAACAATTCGCAAGGCAGATGATACGAAACGCACACAGACTGAAACACCGGACGGATGGCCCAACACCGATTATTGTAGTTTTTGTTTTTTGGAGTGAAAGAGAAGTTTTTCTCCGGGCAGCCAAACATTTGAAATCTACTGGAAAGAGTGTTTACACAGACTCACCACCGGAGCTTCAACAGTACCATGGCGAGCTGGCAAAGGAAGCGTACAGAATTGGGCAAGAACAACAATTACAAACACGAATCCGAGAGAAGCGCCCAGACGTGTGGCTAGAAGTCGAAGCAACATGTTCACGCCGTGGAAAAAACACGCTGTCTACGTTTGATTGACTGGTGAATATACTGTTAGGTTATAATAACGTTTATTTGGTCGGTTGATTAGGTGGACTCTGCAGATCAGAGGTAATGAGATTTCGATAGGCTTTTGTTTTTCGTACGGAATACTAGTGTGTCAGCAATTTATGGAAAGCATGGGAGAGGGGGAGAGTGAGAGAGTGCGTGTGTGCACGTGTGTGCGCGTGCGTGCGCGTGTGTGCGTGCGTGCATGCGTGTGTGCATGCGTGTGTGCGTGCGTGTGTGTGTGCGTGTGTGAGAGAGAGAGAGAGAGAGAGAGAGAATGAAGGTGTTTGTGAGTAAATTAAAAAAAAAAAAGTCAGCCAGTACGTGTTTGTGATGTACGTGTTTGTGATGTACGTGTTTGTGATGTACGTGTTTGTGATGTACGTGTTTGTGATGTATGTGTTTGTGATGTATATGTTTGTATGTATATAAATGTAACTGTATAAACGGTGTACATAATAGACTAAATTCGCATTACGACTGCGCGTGTGCGGGGAACGTGACCCAACCTCTGGTCCAAGCGTCACTGCTACCAAACTTTCTTGTAGCCACTTGTTTTTGTATATAAACACATCTTAACAACTGGCGCTTAAAGCCTGCCGTAAGCCTTAAATTACATGGATCGATACGCCACGAGCGCATTGTGCCGCAGTGAACTGTGGGAACAGCATTTATCATCTCGAGCGTTGAAAAAAGGAAGTTTGCAGTATACACGAGTGCAAATTTGGGACTAACGCGTGTTCATGTCCGCCGCCATTCACATTATTTACCTTCCCTACCAAGCTGAAGGATCTGGAGGGACACAAACGTTGGATTAAAGCAGTAAGTTTATTATTAAAGTGTTCTTTATTCAAATTATAGACTTCTCTATTCCCTTTTATTTACCTGTTCATTTACCATAAAAATCAGCAATGCCGCCCGTAATCATTAAATATCATAGACTTAGATCTTGAAAATTACCGTTATGTTAATTTGTAAAATAGACAAACGAGCTGTCAGATCACTCGGTGACGGCTGTCAAATTTGTATTTACCTTTGTAGTCATTACAAAGTCACATTAGTAAAGGTGCCTGGTCCTTCGTTAACAAAAAATCTGCTATGTCAGCGTACATACACGGTGGCCACGTCAATAAGGCGTTATTTTCTGTCCCCCAGCCGTCTTCTAGTCCCAAGGGGTCAGGAATTGTCACGCTTTCCTCATCCTCCAAATGTCAACAAGCTTGCATTGGATTTGTTTAGATTCCTTTTGTAACGTCGCTGCAAATGCAAGTGCAACAAGTTCATCTTTACGCTTGCAGGAACAACCGGGAAGACCCCTACGTATACAATATGCTCGAAGCAGACAGTGTCAGACATGGCCCGCCTTTGATAACCCAGTTAGCTGCACTGTGGGGACAGTGACGACCTTGTGGGAACTCGAACCCCCAACCTTAGGATTAGCGATCCTGCACCCTAACCACTAGACCACCACTGCCCACACAGGGCAATTTACATCTTCTAAATTCCATACATAACAAAATTGTGGGCTCGTCCGGGATAGAATCCATTGGCATACGTAACAAAATCACCACAATTGCAACTATTCTCACTCACAAAGGTTCCAAAAATATTACAAATTACCTTTTTTGGTCACGCTTGACACACGTTTGAGATATTTTCAATATAAGATACTACACCGTATCCTGCCCACCAACAGACTTCTCGCCCAAATAAGAGTGAAGGGTTCTGATGGATTCTGTGGAACCGGTACAGAATCTATACTTCATTTGTATGTTGAAAGTGAAGCTGTATCCCAATGATGGGTCGATGTGCAGCAGTGGTTGATCTCCTGTGGCTATACGAATATTGATCTTCAACCTTCAGACATTATATTTGGTAAGCTTGATAAAGATGTCTCCTTTAATTATACTATATTAATCTATAAATTTGTAATATACAGATGCAAACTTAGTACGGGAGACCGAGTGCTGCTGCAGCCGAAGTGTATTTAAAATATGTTATAAATAGAAACAAACATTGCAAAAACAAATAACAAAGCTGATCGTGTCTTGTAACATAATTTGAAGGTATATACAGTTCTGATATTTTTGTAACACCTGCAAACTGAATCTACTCATTTTTTTGTATATTATTATTATTATTATTATTATTTGTGTTCTCTGTTTAAAGATATTGTATTTTGTAAAATATAAATGTGGTTTTGGAAATAAAAAGATAATTATATATATATATATATATATATATATATATATATATATATATATATATATAGGATTTTCTGAGTCGATCGTTCCGTAGGAGAGTGCTCAATACTTTTTGGTAGAGCAAATAAAACAAAAATAAAAGGACAGGACAAAGGCTTTCTATTGAAACTCCATTTATCACTACAGATCTGTTTCGAGGGGTGGTGAAACCATCCTCTCTCTTCAGGTGATTATAGAAGAATCTTCCATTCTATTCTTCTTTAGAATCTTCTTCTATAATCACCTGAAGAGAGAGAGGATGGTTTCACCACCCCTCGAAACAGATCTGTAGTGATAAATGGAGTTTCCATAGAAAGTCTTTGTCCTGTCCTTTTTTTTTTATATATATATATATATATATATATATATATATATATATATATATATATATATATAAAATAATTCCGTTCTTTTCGACCCAAAGTGGATTGTAATGTGTCGTGTATATCCGTTAAAAACATCGTGTTGTGTTTAAAAGAAAAGCAGAATACATTCTGATTGAGTTGTAAATTTAGTTTTGGTCAGCTTCGCTTGTTCTCGTTGACATTCGGGGTCACTCAGAAGTGAAACGATAGCGTGAGATTTGTACGTTACAGAAGAGAAACATAACGGCGCCACCGATGCTACAACACGAGCGATAGTCACAGCCCCGTTTGCGCTTTTCTTTCTGTTGTGTTGAACTTGAATATGTCGTGGAAAAAACACATCCTCCATAAAACAGCGGAACTGTGTCTGGGTTGGATGAGGGATAAAAAATTCCTGGATCTGGTTCTGGTCGGATAAACATGTTAACGGCTCGCCACTCTCGGAGTTTATTTAAAAGAAATCAGAAATCATCAGGAGCGAGACTGTATAAAATCACTAAGTATGAACATTCACCTCGTAAACAACTTCAAGATCAATTTAACACAAACTTCATCTTCATTTTTAATTTTGTGCTTTAATCTGTTTTTCCTGATATTTTTCTGTCTCTATTTTTGTCTCTACAGCTGCAGCGGTTCAGATTATTTTACCTCCAGAACCCAAGACCAGAACAGATTTTCTCCCGTGTAGGTGTAATGTGTAAAATATTTGATAAAGAGCAGCATGATGACAACAGAAACACAGACAGGAGTCTCACAGACAATTATTATAAATATTATAATATTATTTCCTGTGATTAACATCTAATGTGAGGATATTTTATTATTTTAGATTTCTGTGATCTGACTCTGGATCCCAACACAGCAAATCCTTATCTCATTCTGTCTGAGATGAACAGAGCAGTGAGATACAGTGATACAGATCAGCGATACTCTGATCATCCAGAGAGATTCGACTGCTGGTGGCAGGTGTTGTGTAAGGAGAGTGTGTGTGGACGCTGTTACTGGGAGGTGGAGTGGAGCGGCGCAGTGGACATATCAGTCTCCTATAAAGAGATCGATAGGAAAGGACGGGGTGATGAGTGTTCATTTGGAAGCAACAGTCAGTCCTGGAATCTGTATTGTTGTTCTTCCTCTGTCAGTTTCTGGCACAACAACGTTAAAACTGAGCTCCGACATCCAGTTTCCTCCAGAATCGGAGTGTATGTGGATCACAGTGCAGGAACTCTGTCCTTCTACAGCATCTCCGACACCATGAAGCTCCTCCACAGAGTCCACACCACATTCACTCGGCCTCTGTACGCCGGCTTCTGGATGGGTTCTGACTCATCTGTGAAGTTCTGTGATCTGAAATAAAATGTTGGTAGACGTGTTTATTAAAGTTCTGGCTGTGATGTCAGAGTTAATTTCTCCCTGAACCACAGTGATTTTTCTGACCTACAGAATTTCGGGTGCAGAGACTGTAACAGTAATGAGAGGAATGTGGGACGTTTGGAGAAAAATGAGAAATGTTATTAAACAGATAACGGAAGTGTACTGGCTGCAGTAGGATTTATTATCCTGGCAGGTTCTGATACTATGACTCGGTCGGTTCAGACTCTGATTTACTGATCCAGTGGTTGGACCATTAACCCTTAATTGCTCAGTTGTATAAAAATGATAAATGTAATTAACTCTGGATAAGAGCATCTCCAAAATGTACACTTTGGGGGAAAAAATCAGTTTTTGTTTCAGAAATAATTAAACCGTGTTTTTTTTCTTGCTGTGTGTAAAATCATTTTATTTTATAAACTATTTTCTGTCAAGGGCAGTGGTGGTCTAGTGGTATAGGGTGCTGGATCGCTGATCCAAAGGTTGGGGGTTCGAGTCCCACTCTCCACAAGGTTGTCACTGTCCCCCCAGTGCAGCTAACTGGGTTAATAAAGGCCGGCCATGTCTGTCGCTGTCTATGGTGAGAGGTTGATGTAAATGAACCATTGCTGACTTTCATAAAGAGGAGCTGCAAAGCTGTCAGCGTGTTTCCGCTCTGTGATGGCCTGGCGAGCTGTCCAGGGTGTACTCTGCCCTCGCCCCGAGTTGGCTGGGATGGGCACCAGCCTCCCCGTGACCCTAATTAGGATGAAGCGATTACAGAAAATGAACTGAACTAAACTATTTTCTGTTCAGGAAATCAGTTCATTTATATATCATCATCATCATCTTCCGCTTAGTCCAGGGTCGGCTCGCGGGGGCAGCAACCTTAGCAAAAAGGTCCAGACATCCCTCTCCCGAGCTACTTCCTCCAACTCTCCTGGGGGGACACCGAGGCGGTCCCAGACAAGCCGAGAGACATAGTCCCTCCAGCGTGTTCTAGGTCGACCCCGGGGTCTCTTCCCGGTTGGACATGCCCAAAACACCACACCAGGGAGGCGTCCGGGGGGCATTCTGACCAGATGCCCGAGCCACCTCAACTGGCCCCTCTCAATGCGGAGGAGCAGCGGATCTACTCCGAGCTCTCCCCGGATGGCGGAGCTTCTCACCCTATCTCTAAGGGAGAACCCCGCCACCCGGCGAAGGAAGCTCATTTCAGCCGCTTGTATCCGTGATCTTGTTCTTTCGGTCATTACCCAAAGACCATAGGTGAGGGTTGGAACGTAGATCGACTGGTAAATTGAGAGCTTCGCCTTGCGGCTCAGCTCCTTTTTCACCACGACGGACCGGTACAGGCACCGCTTAACAGCAGAGGCTGCAGCGATCCGTCTGTCGATCTCTCGCTCCATCCTTCCCTCACTCGTAAACAAGACCCCAAGATACTTAAACTCCTCCACTTGGGGCAGGACCTCATTCCCGACCCGGAGGGCGCATTCCACCATTGTCCGACTGAGAACCATGGCCTCGGACTTGGAGGTACTGATCTTCATCCCGGCCGCTTCGCACTCGGCTGCGAATCGCTCCAATGAGAGCTGGAGGGCCCGACTTGATGAAGCCAAAAGGACAACATCATCCGCAAAAAGCAGAGACGATATCCGATGGCCACCAAACCAGAACCCCTCATCGCCTCGACTGCGCCTAGAAATTCTGTCCATAAAAATTATGAACACAATCGGTGACAAAGGACAGCCTTGGCGGACTCCAACTCCTACCGGAAACGAATCCGAGCTGCTGTTACCAATACGGACCAAACTCTGGCTCCGGTGATACAGCGACCGAATAGCACGTAGCAACGGATCCGGAACGCCGTATTCTCGGAGCACGCCCCACAAGATCTTTCGAGGGACACGGTCGAAAGCCTTCTCCAAATCCACAAAGCACATGTGGACAGATTGGGCAAACTCCCATGCCCCCTCCAGAATCCTGTGGAGCGTATAGAGTTGGTCAAGAGTGCTACGGCCAGGACGAAAACCACATTGTTCCTCCTGAATCCGAGGTTCGACTATCGGTCGGATCCTCCTCTCTAGTACCCCTGCATAGACTTTCCCAGGTAGGCTGAGGAGTGTAATTCCACGATAATTGGAACACACCCTCCGGTCCCCCTTCTTAAAAATTGGGACCACCACCCCAGTTTGCCAATCCAGAGGTACAGCCCCCGATGACCACGCGATGTTGTCACTATATATATATATATATATAGTGGGCTCAGAGTAGATTCTTTTCTTGTCGATTTGATGGGAAATAAATCACCGCCTGTAGATATATGTTATTAAATCAGTGGGTTGTAATTGTCCCTAATTTTTTTTTTTTTTAACAGGGTTTTTTTTCTTCCTCTGAATGAGCCGAACGTCTCCTAACAAAATAACAAACAAAAAAACGAAAAAAGATTCAAAATATTTAATAAATGAACATTACAGAATCTGTGTTATGCATTTCAGAGCAACCTCCTGGGGCAATAAGTGTTCCAGTACAGCCTCCTGGGGCAGGAAGTGTTCCAGTGCAGCCTCCTGGGGCAATGAGTGTTCCAGTGCAGCCGCCTGGGGCAATGAGTGTTCCAGTGCAGCCGCCTGGGGCAATGAGTGTTCCAGTGCAGCCGCCTGGGGCAATGAGTGTTCCAGTGCAGCCGTCTGGGGCAATGAGTGTTCCAGTACAGCCTCCTGGGGCAATAAGTGTTCCAGTACAGCCTCCTGGGGCAATGAGTGTTCCAGTGCAGCCTCCTGGGGCAGGAAGGCTCACGGTAGTTCTGCAGAATCTTCAGCTCTGTACGTTCGGTCTCTGAACCTGTGGTCCACCTCTTCATATGAGATGAACTAGGAGACTCCGTAATCTTCCACATGCGGCATGAAATACAAATTTATTGGAAAGCACGAGTGCGGTGCGACTTCACCCGGCATGAACTCAAGCCAGCTTGGTACTGGAGTAAAAACATGTGTTTATGGGCGAACCTTAAAACTGATAAAACACTTTAGGTATTTATGCAAAAAAATCTCTTCTATAAATGATACAAGAAAATGTTATTGAGGGAAAAATGAACAATTTGTTTCCCTCGTGTTCATTCATTTGCTGAGCTGCTTAATTCCACTGGTGTCAGGAGCCAATCTCAGCCAAGTATCAGTGAAGGGGCAGTACACCCAGATCATCAGTCCATCACAGAGCAAATACACACCCAACCATTCACATCTACGGGCAATTTAGAACAGCCCAGCCGAATGTGCAGTATTTTGAACTGTAGAAGGGAACCGGAGTATCTGGAGGAAACCCACATAAACAAGTAGAGAACATGTAAACTCCTCACAGAAACGCGCTCGTCCAGTCCAGGACTCGAACCCAGGCCTTTCTTGTTATGAGGTGGACGTGCTAATACTATGCCACCATAAAACAGATCTAAATTTTAGGCAGGCAAGTAGTTGTTTTTTTTTTTTTTTTTTACACCCGGGCCTAGCAGCTCATCAGGCCGGTGCTGATCCCCGGTTTCCGCAGCATGAAGCGACCAGGAGTTCAACTCTTTCAGATGGGACACTAGTCCATCACGGTTTACCTTCCCAGTATATTTTATTGGTACCATTTACACTGCTGGGTGAACAGAGGCACACTTGTGGTTAAGACCTTGCCCAGGGGTCATAGCACAGTGAGGGTCTAACTGGGATTTGAACACACAACCTCCTGATCATAAAGCCCAGCACCATAACCACAACACCACCAGCCCCACAACTAAAGTTTAATTAATACTGTAAATAAAAAGTTTATTATTAAAATATAGAATTGTGTAATATTTGAAAAAGATGTTAGCATGTAGCATACTCGGGTTAGCTAGCTCATCCACGTACTGTAGTTTGTGCGTTGCTCTAAATAAAGAGCTATAATAAACATATACTGACAGGAAATGTCAAAAAAAAAAAAAAAAAAACCTGGACCACAGCGTGGCATTTCCGGTCAGTATCCTTGTGAACTTCCTGTTGTTGGTGTAAAACAGGAAACGATAATAATGAGCTGCTCTTACATGTTGATGTGGGCGAAAAAAATGTACCTTGTTGTTTCCCGACGGAAAGTATTTTGGCGAACCCAGTGTCATCTGTCAATCATCGCTATCTTTTCACTCCAATTAGTCAAATTAAATTAAATTTTGTAGCCTGAAAGTTCAGCCCAGGTGAGCTCCAGACCCGCCCACTTTGAATCAACTGACATAATTTCACCTCTGATTTTGCTGCTGTTCAATGCCCTCACATGGTCGCTTGTCACTCATCCCTTCTTGTGGCAAACCAACACGCTGCCTTTGTGTTTAATTATTTACTTAAAAGATAAAAACAAACCAGAGTGGTCCGGATGTAAGGTGCTGGATCACTGATCCGACGGTCAGGGGTTCAAGGCCTACTATCACCGGGTTGTCCCTACTGCCCCCCCCCGGTGCACTAACTGGGTTATCACAGGCTGGCTGCGTCTCTCACTGCCTGTGGTGAAGGTTCATGTGAAAGAACCACTGCTGGCTTTTGTAAAGAGGAGCTGCATAACCATCAGTGTGTTTCTGCTCCACGATGGCCTGGAGCTGTCCAGGGTGTACTCTGCTCTCGCCCAGAGTCGGCACTCGCCTCCCTGTGACCCTAATTAGGATTAAGCAGTTCAGAAAATGAATGAATGTTTAAAGTTACTGTAAGTTTTCCAGAACGTTAAAACAAAACGCTACGGTAGCAGCAGCCAAGCCGAGTCACAGAAATAAAAGGATCACTGGCTGTAGGCCGGAGTGGTGATGTCATGAAATCAGGTTTTGTGATTGGTCAATCTGATCAATCCGCCCTGTTGATGACTTGAGGCGTACGAGAAACCAACACGAGTTCCTCACAAACATGTAAAATAAAAGTAGGAGCAGCAGAGTGCAAAGGCCACGCAAGGACAAACAGCAGACCCGGACTTGTCTAATTATTGATGGCAGCTCTGGTCAAACGCACCAGTCTGAAGTTCATGTTCAGAAAAACAGAATGAAAAGATTAACGATGCCAGACAAAGGGCTTCAGTCTGCACATTTCTTCATCTGAACCACCAGATATTTCTGAAGCTGCACGATGGAAAAGTTTCTGATTAAATGAAATAAACAGGACTGATGAAAACGTTCACGCGCCACTCAGGGATGTATCACACTGATGGTGTTCCAGGTTCATGCAGTGTTCCCTCTAGCCAATCGTTTCCCTCAAACGGGGTCGACTCCTCTCCGGAGTCAGTAAACAAGTCGAGATCAATGCAAGTGCTCGATCTCCTCCACCTTCGCAAACCCGTCTGGATTTCACACTCGGTTCCTTCTTCATAGTACTGTGTTAATCAGATCGCACTGCAGGGCGTGGTCTGAGATCGTGGCGATTACATCCAAGATTCAAGACTCAGGAAGCTTTACTATCATTTCGACCGCATATCACTGACGCAGTACATAGCGAAATGAAACGTTTCTCCAGGACCGGGTGCTACATAAACATACGACATAAAGACCGAACTCAGAAAAAACACCTCAGAGCTCGGACCAGGTTCATGTCTGAGCCACATAAAGTGCAACCAGTGCAAAGAGAACACAGTGTGAATAAAGTACAAAGGAAAAAGGGTGTGGTTTAGTGGTTACGCTGATGGGTTACTGATCCGAAGGTCAGCGGTTCCATCCCTCCTGTCCCCACTGCAGGGCCCTTGAGTGAAGTTTAACTGTATAAAAACAGGATGATAATAATAAGTTAGTCTGGATAAGAGCACTGGCCAAATGCTGTAAATGTAAAAATACACTTAAAAATACACTTAGTGCCCATGAAAAGATAAAATGATGGTTCCCCAAGAAGAGCTGGAGGAAGTGGCTGGGGAGAGGAACATCTGGACCTCACTACTTAGGCTGCTGCCCCATGACCCGATCCTGGATTAAGCGGAAAATGAATGAATGAATGAAATTACCCATAAATGGATGTTTTTACATAACGAACAGATTCTATAGAACAGGGACCTTCTTGATAGAAAGCTGTGCTGATGCTGGACCTCAGAAAACATAGTGGACCAATAACAGCAGCTGGCAAGGCTCTCCAATCCATCACTGACTGGACAACCTTACACTGGATCTCAAGCAACTTAGATTCTGTCCCGAACATCATTTTTTAAAAATCCAAAACTTTCATCTGGAAAAAGAAGGTTGGACCACTGAGCAAGAGTCCTGTTCTTTTTGTCCTTAACACACACAAGACATCTCTGACATGGTCTCTGCTTCAGGTGTGGCTTGAAGCACTGACTCCAGCAGCAGTCCACTCCTCATGAATCTGCCCCAAATTCACATTCTTGAATGGGTTTCATTTCACAGGCCTAACAAGGCTGGGACTAGTTCTGGTGCTTGTGTGCCTTTTCCTACCACCAGTTTTCCTTCCATTCGCTTTTCCAGTAATGTGCTCAGATTCTTGGATAATCTCTCCAGCTGCCTCAAGGTGTGGCCCAACTTCTTGGCATCTGGCTCTAGATGACGTCGCATGGCGTTGTATGCAAATTTTTACAGCCAAGTGATGTACATTGGTATCTTGTACATCACTTGGCTGTAAAAATTTGCATACAGTGGTACCTTGACTTATGAGTGTCTTTTATACAATTTTTCAATGATACAAGCTTCGATCCCACAAAAAATCTGCTCCATCCAGTGAACAAAAATTCACTTACGAGTTCTCCTCGAAATGACTTTTCTGGGCCGATTAGGCTCATATTCTTCCACATGTATTCCTCCACGCTCCAAGAATGTTTTGTGCAGTGCCTCTCAATTATTTTCTGTGATGCACCCTATAGGAAGAACCCCCCTCCCCCAAGTGCCTGTAAGTAGTGCACTTTGTTTCATTTGCTCGGTGCTTTTTTCCTACATCATAGCGTGACAATGAGAGCGCCTCTGCCACCGACTGTAGGTCATATGCGCCCCCCGGCATCACCCTGCACCCCACTATTTGAGAAGCACTGGCCTTGTGGGAGCTCACCACGAGCCTTTCCTCACTGGCATTCGTACCGTGCACATGCACAAAATTCTCCTCCTCCTCTGTTACACACCACCTCATGCCTGCCCACATGACATCTTCGTGCTCATGTGACATCTTCGCCTCAGTCGATGATCAAAAGGGTTAGTTGACTTATTGTTTATTCTTGTTTTATTATTATTAATTATTATTAATATTAATGTACATGTATTATTATTATGAAATATTTATTGTCTGTACATGTTTATCTTTAATATTGTTGTGGTCTGTGCTGGCTGGCGGCATTAATTCTTCTTCAGTCATTGCAGGCGCTGGCGAGGGGCGTGGCTGTTGCCGGTAGGCGAGTTCCAGAAGAGCGCACCTGGCCTCACTCTGCAATCAGCAAACAGCCAGCTATAAATGGAAGCAGCTCGCTTTCCTCCGATGTCAGAAGATTGTCTTCCCAGTGATTCCATTCCTCCGCTTTCTCTCTGACCCCTGGTATCTTGCTTCGTGCTCGACTAGTCCATTGATTTGATTTATTATTTCCGTGATTTAGAGTTCCAAGTGCAAAATAAAATTGCTGAATTGGTTGCTAAAATCTGCTTGTTAAACCCATTCTCTCACCAATCTTCCTCAGTAATACAATAATAATGCAGTAAAATGTAGTAATAATTAACAAAAACTTTTTAATTTTGTACTGTGATAATGTTTATGAATAAATAAATCGCTGAGGCTGCTTACCAGAAGCTAGAGAAGATGCAGTTTCAGTGACATCATAGCGCCTAAATAATCATTAAAAACACATGAAAAAACGTGAATTCACTATTCACGCAATCACGTTGATAACATGTGCGCGAAGGAGGAAAATGAATCAATATTCATTGGGACAAAATCTCTGGGTTTCATGGATCATTACATCTGTGTAAGACAAATTCTTTCGGACCTCCATGACCGGCTGACATCCTCCAATGACTCAGTCAATCTCTTCCTGGACCCGAGCCTGAACCAACAAACACTGAAGATTTAGATGTTTACACTACAACAGAAACTTTTAAACATCAGAGATATTTAAGCAGGAACACAGTTCATGCAAAAATAATACAGTAGGCCCCTGCCGGTCGTGGCCCCACATACTCACGGATCAGCCACAAACCTGGAAGTTACTGGCACGTGATGCAAATTTAGCCAATGGCTGAGAGCTTTTGATTCTCCCTCCTGCTGATTGGTTGCAGATGATGTGTACGCTTCTTTTTTTTTCCTCCGCCGAACATTTCAGACTTAGTTCTTATTGTTTATTATTTAGAATGTAATATTTAACATTATAGCATATAATTATAGCGTATAATTAACATTATAGGTCTTAGAAAGTGAGCAGATGCTGGAGGAATGGAGGAGAAGTGTGCTTGTACTCATTTTTAAGAACAAGGGAGATGTACAGAGTTGTGGCAACTACAGAGGGATAAAGTTGATGAGCCATACGATGAAGTTATGGGAAAGAATAGTGGAAGCTAGACTAAGGGCAGAGGTCAGCATTTGTGAACAACAGTTTGGTTTCATGCCAAGAAAGAGCACCACAGATGCAGTGTTTGCTTTGAGGATGTTAATAGAGAAGTACAGAGAAGGTCAGCGGGAGCTGCATTGTGCTTTTGTGGATCTGGAGAAAGCATATGACAGGGTGCCGAGAGAAGAACTGTGGTATTGTATGAGGAAGTCTGGAGTGGCAGAGAAGTATGTTAGAGTGGTGCAGGACATGTATGAGAGATGTAAGACAGTGGTGAGGTGTGCTGTCGGTGTGACAGAAGAGTTCAAGGTGGAGGTGGGACTGCATCAAGGGTCAGCTCTGAGCCCCTTCTTGTTTTCTATGGTGATGGACAGGCTGACAGACGAGGTGAAACAAGACTCTCCATGGACTATGATGTTTGCAGATGACATCGTGATCTGTAGTGAGAGCAGAGAACAAGTGGAGGAAAATCTAGAGAGGTGGAGGTATGCCCTGGAAAGGAGGGGAATGAAGGTTAGTCTCAGTAAGACAGAATACATGTGTGTGAACGACAAGGACCCAAGAGGAACGGTGAGGTTACAGGGGGCAGGGATAAAGAAGGTGGAGGATTTTAAGTACTTAGGCTCAACAATCCAGAGCAATGGAGAGTGTGGAAAAGAGGTGAAGAAGCGTGTGCAGGCAGGTTGGAATGGTTGGAGAAAAGTGTCCGGTGTGATGTGTGATAGGAGGGTGTCAGCAAGAATGAAGGGAAAAGTGTACAAGACGGTGATGAGGCCAGCGATGTTGTATGGTTTAGAGACAGTGGCCCTGGGGAAAAGACAGGAGTCAGAGTTGGAGGTAGCAGAGATGAAAATGTTGAGGTTCTCTTTGGGAGTAACGAGGATGGATAGGATCAGAAACGAGTACATCAGAGGGACAGCACATGTTAGATGTTTTGGAGACAAAGTCAGAGAGGCTAGATTGAGATGGTTTGGACATGTACAGAGGAGGGATAGTGAGTATATTGGTAGTAGAATGCTGAGGTTGGAACTACCAGGCAGAAGGCCTAGAGGAAGACCAAAGAGAAGATTTATGGATGTGGTGAAGGCGGACATGAAGGTCGTTGGAGTAAGAGTAGAAGATGCAGAGTACAGGGAGAGATGGAGGCAGATCATTTGCTGTGGCGACCCCTGAAGGGAACAGCCGAAAGAAAAAGAAGAAAGAAGAAGATTTAACATTATAGCCATATCTGTGCATTGATGTACTGTATGTGATAAAATAGGTTCTTCTCCTGATCACTGTGTGTATTCTCACTGCGGTCGAGCAACTCTATCTTACTTCATCTGTCCTGAGCACACAATCTGCCACAATACATCTTTGTGTACATGTTCACTAACAAACTGTATACCTGACCTGATGTTATGATGTAAGAGCAGATGCTTTTTTACATTTGATGCCCTTCATGCAGGTTTTATCATAAAGGGATCCCTCACTGCTTCACGCTTCAATTCATGTGGCTTCAGTGCATCGCTGTTTTTTTAAAAATACATACGTAAATATTCATCAAATTAAAAAATAAAGAAATTAAAGAAAAATAGGGGAAAAGTTAAGGAAAATGCAACAAAAACAAGGCCAATTATGCAAAAAAAACCAAAACCAACACAAAACAAAAAACGACCCAACATCTCCCATCAAAACTATTTACATTGTTTTGAGGTGCACATCTGTGTGTGCACGCGTATCTGCATGCATGCACGCGCATCTATATGTGTCGTCTTTTTCTCATGCAATACTATCTGTATGTGTGTGTATTTATATTTTATTTACATCTTATGTTATTTTTTAATGTTTAATTGTTATTGTAAGCATTTATAGAATTGAATATGTATTTATTGATATTATATACACATATACATGTATGTATAAGTCAGTCATGGGGGGGTGGGGGGATGATCCTACTTCGGGGATTTCAATGGTCGAGTGGGGATCTCGGGCCCAATTAACCGCGGAAAGTGAGGGATCCTGCATATTTAGTCACTTTCTGATGGTAGATATACACACTTTAGCAATTACAGTTACAGGAGTTCACTGAAGGCCATGTGATGAAATCTTGGTGGTCTCCCTAGATCTTTTTAATTCCTTTGCCAAACCAATAGGTGTTCATGAACTTTGTTGTGCAGCATAGTGGTATAGCAGTTAGTGCTTCCTCTTTGCAGCAACAAGTTCCTGGGTTTTTGCCCTGTGCCTGGTCAAGGATTTTATTTGTGGAGTTTACTTTTCGTCCCTGTGCCTGCATGGGGTTCGTCTGGGTGCTCTGGTTTCCTTGCACAGTCCAAAGAAATGCACATTAGGCTAATTGTATTTTGTAAAAATTGCTCCTCGGTGTGAGTATTAATGGCAAGGTGTCCAGAATATGATCTTGAGAGTCGGCAGGCCTTTTGGACCTTTGATGGGGTTCGGTGTCCCAGCCACCATGAGTCTCCACTGTCATGTGTGCTTGCCACAAGACAGTCAGTAAGAGTAGGACCTGTCCACCCACACATGAGAAGACTGGGTCCAGCTGATTGTACTGAAGAAACCACCAAATTGGTTCATCATACAAGAAGGTGGACCCAGCAATGTGTTGTGGAGTGCAACCAGGACACGGTGAGACACACAGGACACTGCTGGCCATCCACCGCATTCTGACCTATCTCTAGCCATCTTGAAAAGAAGTCATGATCACCTTTAACCTCCAAGGATGAACAACAACAACAACAACAACAACAACAACAACAACAACAACAACAGAATATGATCTACCTTCACTTTGTCCCTGCTTAGGGATAAATCAGTTTGGAAAATAAAATGAGGATGAACAGGTTTCCTGCATTGTTCTGAATAGGGCACCAAGCCAGGAAACACAGGGCTTATGTTTCCTGGTAATCTAAAGAAGTTTGTAATGCAACGATAAAGAAAAATATTCTCTCCTGTTATTTGAATTTTATCTGTAGAATGTAAAGATGTACCCAGTGCTGGGTTGTTTTCTCTGTCTGAAAAAACTCATGTAACTGAACTGATCCTCATAGCTTTTTACTCTGAGAGCTCATGAGTGCAAACGCTTTAAAAAAAAAAAAAAATCAATTTTCTGATCTTGTCAGCTTTTTAAAATGTATTTCCACCACACCACTTGTTCTAATTAAAGATTCAGCTGCAGGAGGCTCTAATTAATCAATTAATCACAACTGATATGAATAGCTTTTGCTTTGAAATTCTTTTTTTTTAGAAAATGGCTGACAAATATAACCTACACACCAACAATTTTTTTTCCAAAAACTCCCCAAGCGCTGGGCTCCTGAGTGACGCAACACAAAAGCCTTCACCCTTTAATCGAAATTCAAGTTCAAGCCCCTGTGTGATGTACACAGAGATTCATGGCTGAGTGACGGCAGTTGGACTGGTTCGTACTGTTTATTTATCTCTGCTGCCTCGTAACCGTACCAGCTTCTGGCAGTTGATCACGACAGTACTGTATCTGTTGAAGTTCTTTTCATTTCCACGTACAGTCTTCTCAGAGGAGCAGGAGAGACTCGGTTTTACAGTGAAACCTACAGTAAAACTATCAAACCTAAATTAAACTAAATAATCCTTCTGCTTCTCTGTCAGTCATAAATATTGGTGTGCATGCTCACCCCTCGTCTTTTTATTGGGACATAGAGGGGGTTCACCATTTGCTAATAAGAACAGCTAGCATGAGCTTCCAATTTGTGAAGGCAAACATTTCTAAGAACACGGCTGTAACATATCCGAGTTTTGAGAACATGTCGGGAATCCAACAAAGACTTTTCTTAAAAGTATTGAATCCTCACACAAGACATCATCATATGGTACATGATTGACTGTCAGAGCTAAACTGTGCATTTTCCATTCCTTTGTGTAATGCAGGAACGCCTGTGTGATGTATTTAAATGTAATGGAGTATTAAGTGCAGATGTGCCAAGTTTTTTCATTCAGGTTTATTAGTTTAATATCTGTATACTGTTATTTTTATCATTATCTTACCTTATACAAACTGACACATCAATGTCCTCATTTATTCATTCGCTGAACTGCTTAATCCTAATTAGGGTTGCGAGGAGGCTTGTTCCCATCTCAGCCAACTCTGTATACCCTGTAGAGTTCGCTAGATCAGCACAGGGCGTACAAATGTCCTATCCTTACAGGTTGTCACTTGCGTGAGAGTGAAGCAGATTACACGTGGCTGCCTTTTCAAACAGTCTAATGAAATTCACTCAGATTCACTCAGATTTTCGAAGAATGCAACCTTGAAAGTGTAAGTAAAAACCAGCTGATGATCAAAAGTGCATATTTCAATGTAGCAAAAGATTTGCAGCGCTTTACTTTCAAATTTGCTTTAAAAAGGATATGAATGTCATTGCAATATTTATACTTGCCTTGATTTCGTAAAATAAGAAAAACATTTTCAACAATATTCGTACCGAGTGTAGTTATCTTACTGTACTGACAGGTAGTTTACCCTGATTTTAAAAAATACAGACTAAAATTTAAACAAATATAGATTCTTACAACCATATAAGTAATCAACACATTCCGTTCTTGTTTACTCCGTGTGTTTTATTCCCAAAACCAGAAAAAAATAGTTTAAATCTGGATATATCACTTTAAATTTTGATTAGATAGCAAATTTTTGTAGCGCGCTCTTAACCAGCATGGGTGGTCACAATGTCTGAGGTACTGTCAACCTTCACAGAATCTTCTGTGCCACTCGAACACATGCATACATCACATGCATACTTCCCAATAAACTTCAGCTTGCATTCCAAAATATTCAATAGCGGTTTCATTCAATTTCACCAAATATTTTTACTCAGTTTATACACCACTACGCATTCCCACCTTCACCTACTGTTATGAGCTTTGGGTAGTGACTGAAAGAACAGGATACAAGAGGCTGAAATGAGCTTCCTTCGCAGGGTGGGCGGGGCTCTACTTTAGAAATAAGTGGAGAAGATCAGCCATCCAGAAGAAGCTCGGAGTAGAACTGCTGCTTCTCTGCATTGAGAGGAGTCAGCTGAGGTGGCTCAGGCATCTGGTTAGAACCCGGATGTGGTGTTTCAGGCATGTTCGACCTGAAAGAGACCCCAGGGTTAGCCCAGAACACGCTGGAGGGACGATGTCTCTTGGCTGGGTTGGGGACGCCTCAGTGTGTCCACCTCTCCCCTCCAACTCCCACCCCAGAAAAGCTGGAGGAAGTGGTTGTGGAGAGGGAAGTCTAGACCTGACTGCTTAGGCTGCTGAGGCCGCGACCCAACCCGGGATCAAGTGGAGGAAGAGGAAGATGATATGACTCACTTTATATGAACTTTATATGAACTGAACACGTGAGCTGCATCTTTTAATTCTCACATATTATTATTATTATTATTATTATTCACATATCTCCACCCCCTGATTTTCTGGATGGATTTTAACTGTTTATCTTTTCCTTCACGAGTGGAATTTTTCAGTGTTTGCTCCACCCCCGGATCATGTTTGTAGACGTGAGGTTGGAAGGGAGGACATGACTAGTGACGCATGAATGAGGGGTCAAAGACCCTGTCTGGTTTTAAATATTTGCTCTACAGCTCTTCAGCTCCCCTTCAGTGAGCTCAGGACAGCTGGATCAGTGCTATCCGCGACTCACATCATGTTTCCCATCGGCTCGTTCTGCAGGGGTTTGCGTCGCTTGACCCTGCATCATGTGGCGGTTCTGGAGTCCTGCTCGGTGCTGTCTATGCATGCATCCTCATCCTCGTGCTCATCCTCACTGCACGTGCCCCCACCGGCCTGCATGCTGCGCCCACTCGAGGTGCCGTACCGCTACCTGTTCGGACCTGGACCGTCTAATGTCTCGCCCCGCGTGCTGGCTGCCGGAGGGAGACCCATCATCGGTCACCTGCATCCGGAAATGTATGAGGTCAGTTCTCGCACCTTAATTTATTTATTTGACTGATTTTTTTTTTTGTTTGTTTGCTTGTTTGTTTGTTTGTTTGTTTACTTTCTTATGTGCTCACCTATCCATGAGTGTGACTAGAAGGAAAAAAAAAGTAATAAGTTTTTCATCCTGTGCTCCGTATATCGTAGATTATGAATGACATCAAGGACGGAATCCGCTACGCCTTCCAGACCACCAACCCCATGACGCTGGCGATGAGCGGCTCGGGTCACACAGCCATGGAGTGCGCGGTGTTCAACACCGTGGAACCGGGAGACAATGTGCTGGTGTCCGTCAACGGCGTGTGGGGAGAGCGCGTGGCTGAAATTGCAGACAGGATGGGTATCAGTTTATATCCCGAAATCACTGCGCTGTGATCTTTACAGATTCAGACCTGATTCCAGGAGAATCGATCTGATCCGACGCAGCAACTCATTACACACAAAGGGATTGTAATATTCATCAATTCAATAAAATATTAACGTACCGGCGAAAGATAAACCTTTCTGTCATTAAAAAATATATACAGTATTTTCTTTGTGCTTTAAGATGTAAAATATAAAAAATAAACATACTAAATAGATAATAACAGGTATAAATAAATAGAATAAATGTGAAAATAACATTATTTTAAAAAATATTTTGATTGAAATTAATTTAAAAATAATTTAAAGTAAATTAAGTATTATATTATTATTATTTACTAGATTTAACAGAAGGATAACGTACCTGTTTGTTTAAAGGAGCTTCCTGTAAACATCTTTAAATAACAAAGAATAAATTAAATTAAAAAACTCATTACATTAATTATAACCACACAAGATTTTTTTTTTCAGTAATACAAACATACACAGGGTTCTTTATTCATATTCTACATCTGTAGATTTCCGTAAACAAAACTTTTAACAAGCATTTTATTCACATTTCTCTGTGTGTGTGAACTAAACATAATATTTAACCAAATAGAGCCCAAATCTAAGATATATATATATATATATATCTGTAATGATATATATTCTGTAATCACCTAAAGAGAGAGGATGGTTTCGCCGCCCCTCGAAACAGATCTGTAGTGAAAATGAAGTTTCAATAGAAAGTCTTTGTCCTGTCCTTTTATTTTTACTTATATTAGCTCTACGAAAAAGTATTGAGCACTCTCTTACAGAAGGATCTACTCAGAAAATTATTTATATATATATATATATATATATATATATATATATATATATATATATATATATATATATATACAGTATGCCCTTGATTATTCGCAGTTTTGCACCCACGGTTTGAGTATTCGCTGACTGCCGAGCAACCGGCACATGATTCAAATTCAATCGTGTACTTTTTAGGGCGATGGAGACTGAGGAGAGATACGTTGATGTTTCTAATCTGATAAATTTATTTTCTGATTTTTCTGAATTGTACAATTTATATTCATATTCTACAGTAGGCCCTTGACTATTCGCAGTTTTGCACCCACGGTTTGAGTATTCGCTGACTGCCGAGCAACCGGCACATCATTCAAATTCAGCCAATGGCTATCCTACTTTCTTCTGATTGGGTGAGCTGATGTCCCGCCCCTTTTCCCTCATTCACGCTCAAGTTGTCAATGAGCCTTTTTTTTGTGTGTGTTTTAATTACCAGTGAAGTTCTATGATACCACTCAAATTCTGTGCGTCTTCTCTGGCTAAGTGATAGAAAACGCTGGATGTCTCTTCTGAAGAAAAAATGACTTTCTCCTGAGAAACGACGGTTTTCTCTGAACTGTTGTATTAAAATCTTTTCCAATTATTATTCCAGTACAGTACCTAAGTTCATGTTTATGCGTGAGAATTTATGTTCTGTAGCATGTTTAACAAATGATACCAGAAGGATAAACTTTATTACAGTACTCTTCATGTCCTTTTACATTGAAGTTGGAGTGACGTCTCCAAGCTGGAGCTGCCCAGAGGGCGACATCACAGAGTTCTCAGAGTTAAATTGTTTATTTGTTCGTTTTATTTGTTGTTTTGTTTGTTCATGTTTTGCTCTATGCTCGTCTACGACCGGTCGACTCGACTACAGCTATAAGATCGCTTCGGGTGAAGTATCTTTGGGCGTAGATAACTAAGCAGAGCTAGCATGCTATTGTTCATTTTAATTTGTTTTATTTGTTGTTTTGTTTGTTCACTTATCAGGTGCACTCTCCTCGAGCCATGTTTCACAGAAACACAGTCCTGTAGATCCCTCTGCGCTGCATTCTGAGCATGAAGCTCGCGCCGGAGAAACTGAGAACTCTGCCTGGGATTATTGTTAGCATTGAGCTCCCATAGCATAGCATAGCATAGCAGCTCATGATAGAAGTTGTTGCGTGCTTAGTTGCCTGAAGCTGAAGCTGCTCATAGCTGTAGTAGGGTCGACCGATCATAGACGAGCATAGTGCAAAACATGAACAAACAAATAAAACGAATTAAAATGAACAAAAACAATTTGACTCTGAGAACTCTGCGACGTTGCCCTCTAGGCAGCGCCATCTTGGACATGTCACTCCAAGACGTCACTCCAAGTTCAATGTAAAAGGACATGAAGTGTAATAAAGTTTATTCTTTTGGTATCGTTTGTTAAACATGCTACAGAACATAACATCTCACGCACAAACATTCTCAGAATTAACTTCGGTACTGTACTGGACTAATAATTGGAAAAGATTTTAAAACGAGTGCTTTACAACAGTATATGCTGTATAATGTTTATATTTTTTATTACTAAATATCACAGTACAAAATTGAAAAGTTTTTCTGAATCATGACTATATTTTACTACATTAATACTGTATGAATGAGTAAGACTGTCTGTAGAATGTGTTTAACAAGCATATTTTAACACATGTAATAGATACATAGTATTTTACTGCCAGCTGCTCATTCGCGCATGTGACGTCATACATGGGGTTTTACTTCCACGTACACTCAGATTATCTCGATTTGCGGGAGGGCCCGGAACCGAACCCCGCGAATGTCGAGGGCCTACTGTGTGTATATATATATATATATATATATATATATATATATATATATATATATATATAAACAAACTTAATTAGACTTCATAATAATAATAATGATGATGATGATGATGATGATGATTTTATTTCTTGGATTGAAACAGGTGCCAGAGTTCACACTTTGGTAAAAGCTCCCGGTGGTTACTTCACGAATGAAGAAATTGAAAAGGTAGAAGGTTCTCTCCTCACACTTAAACCGCTACATCAGCTATAACACTATAATTATAAAAATAATAATAATAATAATAATAATAATAATAATAATAATAATAGTTCACTTGTTAATTCCTTCATTCATTTTCAAAGCTGTTTAATCCTAATTAGTGTCGCAAGGAGGTTGGTTCCCATCTCAGCCGACTCAAAGCGAAGTGGGTACACCCTGAACATATTGCCAGACCATGCTAATAAGAATAATTTTTATTTAGTTAGCTATTAATTTATTAAGGGCGTGGCATAGTGGAATAGTGGTTCTCACGTCCAGCTCAAGTGTGTTTGTGCCTGGAGTGTGTCCTCCCTGTGCTCATAAGCTTACTTGGCTGTGTTAAACCTACGTGTGAGTGGCCGTGGATGGTTGTCTGAGGGATCATCTGCTGCCTAGGGTGCACCACACCTTTGCCCAGAGTCAGCTGAGATAGACTCCATGACTTCAAATGAACCTCGTATGATTAAGCAGTTCAGCAAATAAATAAAAAAGTGAATGAATGAATATTTCTGTACGTGTAGGCGATTTCCAAACACAAACCTGTTCTGTTCTTCCTCACTCACGGAGAATCCTCGGCTGGTCTCGCCCACCCTATAGATGGCATCGGAGACATCTGCCGCAAGTGAGACCTTCACACACACACACACACACACACACACACATACACACACACACACATACACACACACACACATACATACACAGAACTGACCGCACGGCCATAATTACCTACAAGAACACAGCTGTCTGGAAGTCAGTAACTCCAGAAGCGCCGCTATACCGCACACCACAGGGTTAATCTTCCTGCATCGATCACTCATTAATCCTGATCAGCTCAGTCACATGATCACAGAGATATTTCTACCTCTGCCTGATTTTCATGCTCAGGAATCATATCTGTCTATAAGGGGGTGGTTTGTAATAAAGGGGTGTGTCTTTAACTGAAGCAGGTGTGTCTTGTGGTGTTGTATTGTAGTGAAGAGGGCGTGTCTTGTAGTGAAGAGGGTGTTGCAGTGTTATGAATTGGTGTTGTCTTGTAGTGAATTGGTGTTGTATTGTAGTGAAGTGGGTGTGTCTTCTCATGAAGTGGGTGTATCTTGTAGTGAAGCAGATTTGTATTGTGAACTGTATGTGTATTGTAGTGAAGTGGGTGTGTCTTGCTGTGAAGCAAGTGTCTTCTATAGAAGTGGGTGTGTCTCAGAGTGAAGTGTGTGTGTGTGTGTGTGTGTGTGGTTTTTTTTTACAGAATGTGTCATTTCTATACAACAGTCAAAACATGCCTCAGTGTTTAACTGAAATAAACTTGAGAAATATTTAACATGTGCGTGTTAAAGACTAAACCCTGTGTGTGTGTGTGTGTGTGTGTGTGTGTGTGTGTGTGTGTGTGATTATTTCGTGTTTATATTTATAGACTGATTGTTTTTTCTGTAACAGCACAAACACAGGCAGGTAATGGGGCAGAACTTTATCATTTCAACATGTACAGCGCCTCTCACTGTTTGAACAGCTCCACAAACTGCACGATGCATGCAGGTGCAACAATAAAAAGGTTTAGATGTTTAGAAAAATATAACATCTCCAAAAAGAGAATATAAAATACAGAACAAAGTGGTGTGAGGGCGGAACAACAGGGGTGATCAACGTTAGATTAGAATTATCAGGGTGAGCAGTGATTGGTTGGGTGAGCTCATATTGAACCATAATTGGTTGGATGCCTTTATGGTCATCAGGAATTGGTTGTAAGGAATCACTGGTATATTTACCGGTGATTGGTCAAGCAGGATCATGATTCTCAATGAATGGTAGGACAGGACCATAGTGATCTGTGATTGGTCAGACAAGATAACGGTTAACAGAGGTAAATCAGATGGGACTGTTGGGGGGGGGGGATTAGTGATTGTTCAGAGGGAATCATGGTGATCAGTGATTGGGTAGACGGGATCGCTGCAATCGATGATTGGCACGATAAGACAATGGTTTAGATAGTGAAAGTAAGACATTACACTCTGGGTTGATTAAACCTGATCAATAAACTTGTAGAGCATCAGCTGTAATGCGAGTTGAAGCGTTGTCTGTACTTCAGGATGACCACGAATGTGTAGAATAAACGTAAGAATAAACAGATAAAACGTTTGAGGAGACGACATTTAGTAAGTGATCCTGGGTGAGTAGTATTAAATGTCTGGGTGTGAGAAGGATCCAGGCGTGGGACGTGCTGTTAGAGGACTATAATCAGCGTGAGGGTGATGAGAGCATGTCCTTGTGATTGCAGGTATAACTGCTTGTTCCTGGTGGATTCGGTGGCGTCTCTGGGAGCTTCACCTCTTCTTATGGACAAACAGAGTAATCCGAGACTTGGATTCATATTTATAAGTCTGGAGTTTAGATGCAGTGCTGTGGAGTGTGTAACCTCGTGTGTGTGTGTGTGTGTGTGTGTGTGTGTGTGTGTTTTGTTGATGTAGAGATTGATATTCTGTACACAGGCTCACAGAAAGCCTTAAATGCTCCTCCAGGCACAGCACCCATTTCATTCAATGAGAGAGCATGGTGAGTGTGTGTGAGTGTGTGAGTGTGTGTGTGAGTGTGTGAGTGTGTGAGAGAGTGTGTGTGTGAGTGTGTGTGTGTGTGTGTGTGTGGGGGGGGGGGGGGGGGTTTCCCAAGCATTACTGACCTGGAGTTACCTGTACCAATGCTTCATAAACGAGTGGTTGTTATCTCACACAGTCAGAAGATGTTCAACAGGAAAACGAAGCCTGTATCCTACCTGCTGGACATGACCCACCTGTCCAACTACTGGGGTAATGACAGTAAACCAGCCCGACTGTGAGTGTGTCCAGTGAAACCCTCAGCCTGCGCTACGAAGGTTCACCTCACACTTCAGAAGGTCAGTGTGTGTGATCTGTGTTCCTCTGTGCTCCAGGTATCATCACACTGGCCCCGTGTCAGGCTTCTTCACCCTGAGAGAGAGTCTCGCCATCCTCGCAGAGAAGGTCAGTTTGATGTCATCAGGCTACACACCCAACCACAGACCATCTCACTGAATCGTATGGCGTGTCTCAGTATTGCTTCAGGAGGCGTGGCTTCAGTACTTCAGTTCTTGTGAAGGTGTTGCCTCTGTTTCAGTCTCAGTAAGGGAGGCGGGTTCTCTGTGTCTCACTTTCAGTAAAGGAGAGGCCCCTAATTTGGTCGGTCTCAGTGAGGGAGGTGTGGCCTTTGTGTGGCAATCTCAGTGAAGGAGAGGTGGCTGCATTGTGTATCAGTCATGCTAAAGGAGGTGTAGCATCTTGTGGTTCAGTCTTAGTTGGATATATATATGGCCTGTGATCCCTGTGAGACCTGCGGCCTCCGTGTGTCTGTCTCAGTAAGAGAGGTGTGGCCTGTGTCAATCCTAGTGAGAGGCATGACCTTTGTGTCTGTGTCTCTCAATGAGAGGTGTGGCCTCTGTATGTCAGTCTCAGTGAAGGACGCATGGCCTGTAGAAGGGAGCATTAGTGCTGGAGGCGTGTCCTGTATGTGTCATAGTTGTCGTGTAAGAGGTGTGGCCTCTCTGCTGGTCCGTCTCACAGAAGGAGGTGTGGATGCTGGTTTGGGATGTGTGGCATCCAAACCTAGGTGAGGACATTTCCTTTATGTTCCTGATTGGTTAAAACAAAATAATAATAATAATAATAATAATAATAATAATTCAATGACATTAAACAGATTTAAAATTGTCCATTTTGTAAAAATCCCTGCCCGCTTCATGTAGCCTTGTTTTTCCCTCCTCCTGAACCATCAGAATCCAGCATATCTGTGGCGTATACAGTACATTATGGTGTGTGTGTGTGTGTGTGTGTATAGACAGCATGTCTGCTCTTTCCTGCAGGGCCTGGAGAACTCGTGGAGCCAGCACAGAAAGGTGGCAGAGTACCTGTGGAAGGGTTTAGAGGATCTCGGCCTCAAACTCTTCATTAAGGACAAGGTGAGGCGCTCAATCATCATTGGAATATTTAAATGACACACTGATCACCCGATTCCTTTCTGTTCAGGATTTGAGACTGCCGTCGGTCACCACAATTGCCATCCCTGAAGGATACGACTGGAAAGAGCTTCTCATGTACATGATGAAACACCACCAGATGGAGATGACCGGAGGACTCGGGCCATCCATTGGTCTGGTGAGGAGAATGCTAATAGCTAAGCTAGTCGTCTTGTCTCCAACAGTAATGTTCTGGTGTTAAATCACCGATCATATCATGTTACGCTCAATATGTTAAACTGACCAAAGGTAATTTAGGCTCCACCCCTTTGTACTGCATCAACGCTACTCCGTAGAGTTACGACTAAACCATGGTGGTGTTCAAACCCAGCATGCCTTGCCATCTGTATGTGCTCTAGGTGATGCGAGTGGGACTCATGGGCTACAACTGCAGCAGGTTTAACGCCGATAAAGCCCTCGTGGCCCTGGATGACGCCCTGAAAAACTGCAAAAAACACAAGGCCTAAAGAGGGACGCAGAGCACCGGACTCCTGATCCAACAACGGGAGCGCAGTATAAGCGGCAATCACGCCACAGAAGCCTTTACATGCGTAACTCAAAGCGTGAGGAGTGATTGAGTACAGTGATGTAGCACGGAGAGTTTTAACCTTTTTTAGTGAGGTGTTAAGATGTGGAAATGTAGAGTAAACTAAACAAACATCTCTTTTACTTTTCTTTCGTCAAAAGTGTGGGGTTTTCGAATTTAAGAACTCGGGTTTCCACAGCACTGATCCTGGGCTGTTTGGGGGCAGGACTTCTAATCTCAGGTGTCTGTGAATTCTTTCTGAACTGCGGGCTGAATGGTGATCAGTGAGGGTCATCTGTCCTGTTTTCTTTCTCATTAAATTTCCATTTCCACCAACATTTGAGACAAGAGAGGTTTTTAAAAATGTATCGTACACGATCACTCAGGAATCCTCGCAACCATGCGCTCAAGTTAGATATTCAACAGTCGTCCATACAGTACAACACAACTCGTTTATATACATACACATACATGAGTATTGGCTATTCATGAATCATGATGGACAGAGTGTAACCACTGCCTATACGATGTAAGGACATATATGGCATAACAGGCAGCAGTTTGATTTAATAGTTGTAAATACAGCTAAATATAGTGGTACCCTGAACTTGCGATTAATCCGTTTCGAGGGCGAGCTCATAAATCAAAATGTTCGTAAGAGAAAACAAAAATTCCCACCGGAAATAATAGAAAACCAATTAATCCAACCAATTATAATGGCGCCGCGACATGGTACTGCGAGCTCTGATTATTTTGTTTCTAATTTCGTTATTGTCCATCAAGTCACATGGAATACAGTCGGCCCTCAACTTACGAAATTAATCCGTTCCAGAGCCCTTTTCGTATCGCGGGGATTTTGTAAGTAGGGGTCGCATTTTACATGTAAAACGCCTGATTCGTTCCAAGGCTCCAGTCTTTGGACTGGATAAACCCCATAAACCCTTTAAAAATGATAAAAGTACACACATTTTGTATCAAATGTGTTAAAAGAAAAAATTATTTATTAAACCATTTAAATATTTTATAGTAAACCATTTTATTAACATTTATTAATTAAACCATTATTAAACATTTTTTATTAACATACACATACCCCGGTCTCTCCCTCTCACGCGCACACTGCGGGCCACGCCCACAAGATGTGAATTCAAAGTGCATTCCCTGCTTGACAAACTCATCTTTAATTTGATTCCTTGGGGGATCAGGATGCCAGATGAGCTCACATGCACCCACATTTATTAAACATTTACTGAATTAAAACAACTTAAAAAACTAAACTAAAAACGAAAGAGTGAAGCTTCCGTCGGTCTCTATCTGGGAGGCCAGTGGGGCGGGATGTTGAAAGACAGCCAATGAGAGAGCAACTCGCACGTCTGTGAAATTTTGATTGGCGCGTTTGAATTTCTTTTCGTAAGAGGGGGTTCTTTCGTATCTCGGAGACGGAAACTCAGGAAAATGTTTTTCGTAACCCGGGGATTTCGTACACAGGGGTCTTCGTAAGTTGGGGGTCGACTGTATTAGTCTATTCTAGCAGGATTTATTAATGCTTCCAATACAGCTGTGGTGGGCTAAAAAGTGACGAGCTTAACAGTGTAAATTTAATCGGACAAATTTTCACTGAAAACAACTCCAGCTATCCTAGTGCTAACGGGTATACGCACAACCATCGTGGGCGGAGGCGGAGACAACGTGGAGGGGTGCTCGTTCGCCTGCGTAAGCAGAAGTCCCGAATTCCACTACCCAGCATCTTTCTAAGAAATGTGCGCTCTATTCGCCATAAAGTCGATGAGTTGTGTTGCTACATTCACACTAGTAAGGATTATCGTGATGCATCAGCATTTTGTTTAACTGAAACCTGGTTAGATTCATCTGTCCCTGACTCAGCAATTGCAGCTCCTGGATTTGCGCTCTATGGTTCAGACCGAGACTTTAAGGCGGTGGACTATATTTTCTTTTGAATGAGGCCTGGTGCATCAATACCAAAGTTCTAGCTCACTCATGTAAACCTGAGCTGGAAACATTAGTCATCAAATGTCGACCATTTTACTTGCCAAGGGAGTTCGGATCTGTGATACTGTGTGCTACATATTTAACCCCCGAAGTCGATGCCAAGTCGGCTATCCATCAGCTATCGGATATCATAACTGATTATGAGAATAAAAACCAAGGATCTCTCTCTATTGTGCTCGGTGATTTCAACCACACAACCACACTATTATTGGAACTTCTCTGCCAACATTAGATGAACTGTATCGAGCAGGAGTTCTGGAGAACGCTCGTAATATTATAAAAGATGATCATCACCAAGCAAACGAGTTATTTCAAGTCATGCGGTCAGGCAACCGATACAGCTCTATACATGCAGATACTAATCGTACTCTGTACTCAATTCTACCCCAGTGCTATTCGATTTCTGAGCGATCGTTAATTCTGGTCAGTCAACGTTCATTATTATACTTCATTCGTACAATGTAATTATATCTTCAGAGCCCTTTACAGTCGCAATTTATTACTTCTTATTTTTTGTCATTTATAAATAATGTAACTTTTTAGCTTGCACGTACCAAGGAATCAAGAACCAAGAAACCAAGGAAATGCTCGTGGGGCATTCCCACAGGGCCAGTGCTTCTCAAATAGTGGGGCAGTGTGATGCTAGAGGGTACGTATGACCCTGGGGAACACGCTTTTTTGCCAGACTGTACTAGAATTAAGTGTAATTGCACACCCTCTACAGTAGGTGGCAGTGACACTCTAACTGTGTTCCCTATGATGTAGGGAAAAAGCACAGAGCAAACGATATGAAGTGCAATAAAAACTCGTTGGATGGGGGCAGATTTTTGGTGAGATCAAAGCTCGGATCATGGAAAATTTGTTATAAGGGACACTCGTGAATCAAGAGTCAAATCTGCTTTTCTGACTTTCCTCGTGTTCCTCTGGTATTGATGATAGTTTGATTTTAGTCGTAATTCTTAGACCATACCAAGACTGAAGGTCATCATTCACAGGACTAGTCGCGTTCACCGTCTCACTTTATTCACTTTTATAACAAGAGAAATCTTCCAACCAGTGATGAGACTGAAAACACACAAAAACCGAGTGATACGGATCCAAAAGGACCGAAAAAAGATACAAATCCAAACAAAAAGCTTCAATCTGGCTAGAAACCAAACCTTCATAGAAATCCACCGAAATCGGGTTATGACTCTTCAATAAGCATTAAACAAATAAAAGCCACGCCCATACGTTTGTTTAGAAAATCCGAGATATTACGATGTGTCCTGAATATCTTAGTGTAGGTTTACTCTCTCCGCACAGATCCAGATGTGGAGGCCGTTCATAAAGAACAGCTTCACGTCGTCCTTCCATATCAGGGTCATCTTCATCCTCCCGCTGCTATCGTTGTACCGCAGCACAAACTGCTCGCCGTCACAGCTTTCACGCACCGCACGGGAGCGATCGTGGACGAGTGTGACGGCCGAGCTGATGCACCACACTGGCTTCCGAACCTCGTCCAGCACCGACACCGTCATCATGCAGCAGTCCTGCACGTCAAACACCACCATGCGCATCACAACATAAAACAATACAAAAAGTTTATTTCCACAACACCAAAGAAAACACAGGCTCTAATCTCGAGCCATGTGATTGGCTCCCGGGTCGCACTCGGCATTTAAAAGGGCATGGGTATTCATTTACATCTTCACATGGACTTCAGATTCGTGTTAGGACGGCTGAAGCATCGATGTACTGAACGTCACACGGCGTTACCTTGAGGTCTCCCTGGAGCTCGCCAACCTTCCACGTGAAGCTGATCGCCTTCGAGATGGGGGTGTGAGTCTCAGTCCTGCTGCTGTGAGCAGGACACAGTTCTACATGTCCTTGGTAGTACTTGTCTGATTGGGACAAAATAAGGACGGGGTTCAGGGGAACACTGATTTCTATGGCTGAGAAGAGTTTTGGTTGTCTTGAAGGTGCAGCATCAGCGAGTGAAGGTGAACTGAACGAAAGCGGATACACGAGTGGAGAAATGGTTCGGGTCTACTGCAGCTCTGTTTACCAGGTTTTGGTATTTAGAACAATGACCATACAGGAGACAAGAACATTCACTTTAACGCTCACAGCGAGTTTGAACGGGCTCTGTTAGCAGTTTCACTACAAAACACGCCCACTTTATACTGAACACACCCCTGAGAGACAGCGTGCGAACGTGCGGAAGTTCTGCTGAAACTTCAGAACCAAAACCCCGGGTACATCATTTCGTTTGAGCCGACTCAGTGAAGTGGGCGCCGCATGGCGAACATGTCACCTAGTGGGCTGCGGACCAGCAGTTAGAGCTACCTGGTTAATCTGAGCTTTCCCATATTGATTTATACAAAAACTTCAAAGCCTTTCACAGTGTTTATTCATTTATCAAATATTATAGAGGAAAAAAAGACCCTGAAGGGTGCGGGGGTTTTACATTGGAAGGCTGAGGCTGTAACTGCAAACTCACACGCAGGTGATACGGATACGGAACAGTGCCGCTTCGCTTTCGGCTCAAAAAAATAAATTAGCGGCACCTGAAATTAGCGGCATCTACAAAAACCTTCGCATGTCTTCAATTATCATATTGGCGCACGTGAAAATTTCTAATCTCGCACCAAATTTTTACACAAATCCAAAACTTTTCATTAATCCCATAAATACGGGTCATTTACCTCAAAACTGACCGAGTAGTTCTGAAAATATGAGAATTACAGTTCTAAATTTTTTCTAATTCCTTTGAAATAAAATATGCTTGTACTTTCAGACAGGATTGCGCACGCGAGTCCGCGTTAAGTTCACATCCCCATGCTGTCGAAATAAAAATAAAACAGCCGAGCGCGCTCACTGTGATACGATAACTACAGAAGAAAAACTTCCTTTGCACGATTAATACACCTTTACCAGGCAGTGGTGGCCTAGTGGTACAGGGCGCTGGATCACTGATCTGAAGGTTGGGGGTTCAAGTCCCACTCTCCACAAGGTGGTCACTGTCACCCCCCCCAGTACACTAACTGGGTTATCAAAGGCCGGCCGTGTCTCTCACGGTCTATGGTGGGGGTTCATGTTAAGGAACCATTGCTGACTTTCGACAAAAGGTGCTGCAAAGCCGTCAGCGTGTTTCTGCCCTGCGATGGCCTGACAAACTGTCCAGGGTGTACTCTGCCCTCGCCCGGATTCGGCTGGGATGGGCACCAACCTCCCCGCGACCCTAATTAGGATTAAGCGGTTACAGAAAAATGAATGAATGGATTAATGCAGTATAAAAGAAATCTAAAAATCGCACGCAATCGTTTTTATTCATGGTGCACAGATTTTCTATAAAGACAGAAAATATTATTCTTCTCTCCTCGTAAACTCATAAGAGCTGCACATCATTTCACTCAAACTGAACGAATCACGAGAGCTCGAGCTTCGACAGTTAACGTATGCTTGATTTGAGTTACTATAGAAACAAGGACAAGAACAAATTCAGACGATACACATGATCATTATAAACAAATAAAATCAGAACGCACGATACTAACGCGATCACTTGACTCGGGTTCGAAACGGACACGCTAATGCAAGGTTAATGGCGCAGTTCACTCCACTAGCGTAGCGGTAGCATGAGCAGTGTATAGAGACGTTACCTTTGGTGCAGCGCACCGGTGAATAACGGCAGTACATGATCTGTCTCACAGAGTTGTGAAGCGCCGCAAGCACCGTGTAACCATCAACACTGAAACCCGGGGGGACGTCACTGTTCAGGGGGCGGGTCTCTTCAGGACTGTAGGGACTGACATGGTGCATTCATTTCAGCATTTTTGGAGGGAAAAACAACAAATAAACAGGAAACATCGGTCACAGTGAAGGCGGCGTGGCCCCCGCGCGAGTCAGACAGAGTGAAGGCGGCGTGGCCCCCGCGCGAGTCAGACAGAGTGAAGGCGGCGTGGCCCCCGCGCGAGTCAGACAGAGTGAAGGCGGCGTGGCCCCCGCGCGAGTCAGACAGAGTGAAGGCGGCGTCTGTACAACTCATAGGGGAGTAGGTGTGGCCTCGGGGTCAGTCAGCTCCAAGTCAAATGAAGGAGGCGTAGTCTGTGTAACAGTCTTACAGAAAGCAATACAAACACTGATTCATTAAAACAATAATTAAAACAAACAGCCCTGTACCAGAACAGAGATCCGAGGACACTTCTCTCTACCAGTCTGTGGAAGTGAAGGGTGGCCATGATGAAGGCGATTACCCATGATCCCTATAGGAAACCATAAAAGGACACCTTTAATAATAAATAAATAAATAAATAAACCCAACACAGAGATGTTACACAGGTGAGCATGAAGGTGCAGCGCCGTACCCGCCAAACTCCGACACTGATCCCCTCCTCAAACTGCATCACCTTTACCAGCCGGTCCGACCCGATATACTTCCACCTCACAAGGCCGCTCACCACGGTTTTACTGATCAGAGAGCGCCACTGCCGCCTGGACCAGACGAAAACACACCTTCAGTATCTATCACCTGATTGGTCTTTTCTAACGAGCGAAATCTGCAAGAAATTGATAACGAGTCATGAATAAAGAATTTGCTCACTCGGCCATCAGGGACGTCGGGCTACCCAAGACTCCGTGCAGCTGCAGGCTAAAGACCTGCTGGATTTGTGGCCAGTTACCTCTGTTCCAGCACACGGTGACAGATGTGGAGGAGAAATATGTCTGAGACGGTTTATATGTGATCTGTTTCCCTCCCTTAAGGTTCAGCGTCATCTCCCAGACAACATGCAGACACCTGCAACACAAAACAGCCCCAACCTAAACTCGCATTAATGACCCAAAAGAATATTAATAAAAATTTACTGTTACACTTAAACACGTCCCCTTTTAAACCACTACACCAAATAATCAACTGGAAACAAATAACATCAGAATTATTTACACAGTGAAGGAAGGGGGGGGGGGGGGGGGGGAAAAAAAAGACAAATGCTGTGATTTCCCTCGTCACAGAGATTATGATGTCATGACTTTGATGGATCTCGTGGATTCAGTGCATTGATTACATGCATAACTGCACACAATGGTCTGGATCCTGACTATGGAAGCCGTTTTGTTTAATTCGAGGAGATGAACGTGATGATTACAACTGGAATTCATGAACCAAAACACTTCCAATATAACATGGGAGCAGTCAAGAGTACAGATCCCCACCATCAACAATCAACTCTCATACCGTATGTGACCCGATCTGGACAAAACAAGTCCGAATGTCAAAAAAAAAAAAAAAAAAAAAAAAAGTAACAGCAAAAACAATGAAAAATTACTTCATATCATGAAAACTGCATAAATCGTGAACATTAGGTTTGTTGGATTATGCCAAATCATTCCAAAGAAAAACAGAGAACAGACACAATTCACATCTCGGCTCGCGCACGGCATCATGGGATCGCGACTATCAAGCATGGTGGAAGTAAACCTTGATGTGAATGAGAACTGCACTATGGATACATTTAATTTATGGAAAGTTCGCGACCTTCGGGTGTATTGTATACGTAGGGGTCTTCCCGGTTGTTCCCGCAAGCGTAAAGATGAACTAGTTGCGCTTGCATTTGCGGCGACGTTACAAAAACTGCCGATAGTTTTATCAAAGGCTGAGGAATCTAAACAAGTCCAACGTGACTATGCCAGCTTGTTGACATTTGAAGTGGCTGAGGAAATCGTGACAATTTCCGACCCCTTGGGACTTGAAGACGGCTGGGAGACAGAAAATGACGCCTTTTCGAAGTGGCCGCCGTGTATGTACGCTGACATGGCGGATTTTTTGATAATGAAGGACCAGGCTCCCCTACGAGCCCGACTTCGTAATAACTACAAAGAAAGTGAATACAAGTTTTACAGCTGCACCGAGTGATCTGACAGCTCTTGTTAGTCTATTTTATATACATTAACATAACGTTAACATAAATTAACATACATATTTAATATAAAGAAAAATTTACATATCAGTTACATATATAATTTGGCATTGCCGATTTTTATGGGAAATGAACAGGTAAATAAAAGGGAATAGAGTAGTCTTTCGGGTCTATAATTTGAATAAAGAACACTTTAATTATAAACTTACTGCTTTAATCCAACGTTTGCGTCCCTCCGGATCCTTCAGCTCGGTGGGGAAGGTAAATAGCGTGAACGGCGGCAGACATGTACACGCGTTAGTCCAAAATTTGCAGCCATGTATACTGCAAACTATCTTTTTCTAACGCTCGAGATGATCCATGGCGTTCCCACAGGTCACTGCGGCACAACGCGCACCTGGCATGTCGATAATTTCAGGCTTAAGGCAGATTTTAAGCGGCACTTGTTCGGATGTGTTTCCATACAACAGCAAGTGGCTGCAATAAAGTTTGGTAGCAGTGACCCTCGGATCAGCTGTTGGGTCACGTTCCCCGCACATGCGCAGTCGTAATGCGAGTTGTGTCTATTGCATCCACAGGCTTTGAGACGCTTCTGAAAAAGTATCCGCCAACCGTCCTAGCGATCAGCGGCTTAGCTTTCTTCTATTGCGTAAAACTTGGCAGCTCATTTGATTACATGATTTCCCAAACAGGAAATGAACTAAACGAGATTCAAATTTAGTCTAAACTCAAACCTTATTTATTTAAAATGTTGCTGGTTGCATGGGACGGATTTTTGGTGGATCGAAGCTCGTATCATGGAAAATTTGTTATAAAAGGCACTCATTAGTAGATCATACTCCCATCAGATCTAGTTTGCTACTTCATACACGTATATAATCTCGCAAGTCGTCTTTTTGCTCTTATGCATTAAATTTTACACCAAATAAAAACAGAAAATCATTTCCTTCTTCAGTGTGCATTTTCAATCCCTGACTCATTACTCGTGCCGTGGGTGCGACTCTAAACCCCCTTCCTGACACATCTATTCTACAACCACTGGAGAATAAATTACACAGCCGCGATCATGTAAAACAGTTTATCTAGAAATGCTTCCTGATGATCTAATGTCTGAATAAAACTCGACATCGTGGTGAAAGAACAAGGAACACGTCTGACCTGAGGACCTCCTTGGTTTGCTCCGGCATGCCCGTGCTCAGGTTCACGTGTCTCAGGTCCTTCTTCCACATTGCGTCCTTGTGGCAGCCCATCTCACTGAACAGCAGCTTCTGCCACACTGCTGCCGGTACGTCCTGCACATCCTCTCTCCCCGAGTCCATCGTCTCCTGCAGCCTGGGCCTCCAGTTCCTCCTGCCCATCTTACATGAGTACAACTCGTACCATATCACACTACAGGACCCACAGCGCAGCAGACACAATGTCCCATTTCGCTCCACGTGAATATCATTTTTCAATTAGAAAAAAAAAAATTAATTAAAAATTAGATTTAACACTGAGGCTGGGGGAGGGAAAAAATAAAAAATAAATAAAAAAAAAAGTGACTACCTACCTGTCATGCGCTAGCTCGTGAAACTGACAGTTAACAAAGCCGACACAGAAGAGGGACTCCACGTCCAGATAAGAGAAGATCTTCAGGATGACTTCAGGTGGTAATCTGGTGGAAACGAGGCGTTACATTCTACGCAATGAGCATCGACATACAGGAAACCATTCAAGCATGATGTCACAGAAATACTTCCTTTTTAAAGTAGTCCTTCCCACATGAAGAGGGAGAGAGGGACCAGTAACGGGTGGGATAGCATACGACCGGAGAGGATGGTGGAGACGGGCGGGCGTTCTCGACACTACATCTGCTTAAGAAAGGGTAAAAAAAAAAAAAAAAAAAAAAAAAAAAAAGAAGGAAACAATAAATATTAGAAAATGTAGAAACACAGCAAAGTTCCGTGTTCCACAATCACAAACTCGCAACGTGAAACGTCATTACCAACATCCCAAAACACATTAAAACCCCTGCGATGGCCTGGTGAGCTGTCGAGGGTAGACTCTGCCCACGCCCAGAGTCGGCCGAGATGGGCGCCAGCCTCCCTGCAACCATAATTAGGATTAAGCGGTTCAGAAAATGAATGAATGATGGACATTAAAAACCCCTCACCCTCCAAAACCCTGATAATTCAGCCCCCAAACCAAAGAACACTCTGAAGGCAGTATATCTGCTGCACGAAAACCTCTTTCCAACTCTAGAGTTGACATGCTCACTCACTCGCTCATTTACTGAACCAATTTATCAGATCAGGATCACTGGGAGGCCAGAGCCTATCCCAGCCAACTCTGGGCGAAAGCGAGTTGCACTGTCAACAGATTACCAGAACATCACAGGGCATCACACACACACATTCACATCTGGAGCAACTTAGAACAGCCAAGTTGCCTACTATGCATGTTTTTGGAAGATGGGAGAAAACCAGAGTACCCTGAGGAAACCACAGAAGTACAATGCAAACTGCACACAGGGACACCAAGCCAAGGATTCGAACCCAGGACCTTCTTTCTAAATAGCAGTAGAGTAATACTAACTGCTTTACATGCTGTCTCTCTCTTTTCTTTCGGCTTATTTACATATTATAAACTAATGTTGTGACGTCATGGGGTGTATGGGATCCTTTCTACATTCTTCAATAAAAATGACTCCTGGAGACTGTGATAGGTCACATATCCATCTACCAGCCGGAGTCCAAAGATCCAGTCCCTGATGTGTCTTAAAGCATCTCTGTAAGATTTCTGATTTTGGTGACCACGTGAGGACACTGGTTTAAAGATGGCTACCTCCTGCTGCGGCCAGCACGTGCACGGTTTTTCTTTCTGTTCTTTCCATGTCCACCTGACCGCTGAGTCCATTCTAACCCCTTTTTCAGACTCAGGAAGAACTGACCGCGTCCAGTGGCCATCCAGGACACACCTGATCTCTAATTGTGGCGTTTGAGCAAAAAAAAAAAAAAAAACCTCCAGAAACTCTGTTCATTGGTTCGATTTCTTCTGCTAATTGAATTAACTCTAATGAGAAGGTCAACACCTGGCTAGGACTCTTTCATGTTACTATCCACGGAAGATCCTTTAGCTATCAGATTGGAAAACACGGGATAGTATCTGCACTTTCATTACACGGTTTGGTGAAATGTGTTTACATGCATTAAGAACTACTTTCAACTACGAGTACGCTCGTAATATAGTAAAATAAAAAAAACTCTAGCAGGTATGGGTTCCTGTTCTCCCCCATTTTGGGGAGCAGTGGAATGGTCCGTTTCCACGGGAACGTGATACTTGCGCACAAGACGAGAAAGTGGACGAGTTGTTTTCTTTTATTGTTTAAATTTGAATTGTTCATCTTTGCTAAATATTATTTATTAGAATTCTGTGTAATTAAAAATATTAATGATACGTTTAAATTTACAGCTTGGTTTCCTGTACATACTGTATTTCAAAAATATTTTTACTAAATACATTTCCCACAGTTCAATGCGCTAGAGTGGGCGTGGACTTTCGGGAAAACTTGCTTGGTAGCTTGCCTAGTAAACAAACAAATCATTGCGGCGGTAAACTCGATAACAGACTAATCTTTATTTTCCTTGATTCTCAATTGAGTTGTTTTTCAGACATAAATCTTATAAAGTGTTTTTAATCGAGGTCTTTGTTAAAATAGATTAGAATGGCGTGTCCAGTGAATCAACTTGGTGAGTGTTTCCGGGTTATAGTTTAATGATCCAGCAAGTGCATTTCGGGGATTTTTGTTTTTAGAATATTTGTGAAATAATGGCACGATTAGTTATTCTTAAGTTTAAACTGTTGTGCTGTTACTAAAATAAAAAGCCGTTTATAAAGGGGTTCAGTGGTGGTGTTCCAAATGCAGCTCTTAGTGTGGTGCCCTATTCTTTCATGTCCTGTGCAGTGTCGTTATTTTGGTTATTATTATTATTATTATTATTTTGGGGCGGGGGGTCCGAGTTCACCCGTACTTCGGATTAGTAAAAACTCTTTATTTCTACCTAGTGTTGTATTCTGTTTTTTGGACAAAGGACCTAAGCCCCAAAAACCTTCAGAAGTCACCAGATGACGTCATATGTTTAGTTGCATGGTAATTGAACCATATCAGGATCGTTTGTCTGTCCTGGTTACTTTGTAGTGTACAGAAACCATGGCTCAGTAGAAGAAACTATATTCTTGATTTCCTAGAGTAGGCATTAGAGTTAAACACTATTTAATTTCACTTTCTGACCTGCAGCAGTGGATTTGAACCCGGCCATGCTGCCCCTGGACTGGCTCTTGGGGACTTGGGAATCGGATGAGCTGGGTCAGGGTTCCTACCCCTCCATCGCACCTTTTCGTTACAGTGAGACGCTGTATTTCACTCATGTGGGACAACCGATCATCAACTTCATGTAAACCATTCAGCAGGTTTTACTACTAAACTCCCATGAATTAGCTGCCACTATCAGCTGTTACCAGTACACAGTATTTATTCAAAGGAATCAAAATTGTATAGAACACTTAGTGTGTGTATGTGTACTTTATACACACACACACACATATATATACTGTATATCCCACCTCTCCAGGTTTAACGCGTTCCATGCTGAGAGTAAAAAACCGCTCCACAGAGAGAGTGGTTTCATCCGGATGCAGCCAGGTTCTAACAATGTGGCCTTCATCGTTGCTCAGAACTCAGGTGTGGAACTCAGTAATCTATTAATTGCCAGTACAGACGCTCCCCGACTTGCGTTCATCCGTTTTAGGTTTTTTCGATTTTACGGGGTTTTTTTGTTTTTTCAAAAAAAAAGTTACATTTTGAGTTTAGAGGTACCGACATAGTACGCTGACGTCATGACGCTGCATTCATTGTTTAAAAACTACAGGCTGAGTGTGTATATACTAGTGCTTCTCAAAAAATTAGCATATTATGATAAAGTTCATTATTTTCTGTAATGTACTGATAAAAATTATACTTTCTTATATTTTAGATTCATTGCACACCAACTGAAATATTTCAGGTCTTTTATTGTTTTAATTCTGATGATTTTGGCATACAGCTCATGAAAACCCAAAATTCCTGATGTTCAGGTAGTGTAAACGAGCTATTAACCTAATCATCTGAATCAACCAATTAACTCTAAACACCTGCAAAAGATTCCTGAGGCTTTTAAAAACTCCCAGCCTGGTTCATTACTCAAAACCGCAATCATGGGTAAGACTGCCGACCTGACTGCTGTCCAGAAGGCCATCATTGACACCCTCAAGCAAGAGGGTAAGACACAGAAAGAAATCTCTGAGCGAATAGGCTGTTCCCAGAGTGCTCCATCAAGCCACCTCAGTGGGACGTCTGTGGGAAGGAAAAAGTGTGGCAGAAAATGCTGCACAACCAGAAGAGGTGACCGGACCCTGAGGAAGATTGTGGAGAAGGGCCGATTCCAGACCTCGGGGGACCTGTGGAAGCAGTGGACTGGGCTACAGGTGCCGTATTCCCCAGGTCAAGCCACTTTTGAAGCAGAAACAGCGGCAGAAGCGGCTGACCTGGGCTACAGAGAAGCAGCACTGGACTGTTGCTCAGTGGTCCAAAGTACTTTTTTCGGATGAAAGCAAATTTTGCATGTCATTGGGAAATCAAGGTGCCAGAGTCTGGAGGAAGACTGGGGACAAGGAAATGCCAAAATGCCTGAAGTCCAGTGTCAAGTACCCACAGTCAGTGATGGTCTGGGGTGCCATGTCAGCTGCTGGTGTTGGTCCACTGTGTTTTATCAAGGGCGGGGTCAATGCAGCTAGCTATCAGGAGATTTTGGAGCACTTCATGCTTCCATCTGCTGAAAAGCTTTATGGAGATGAAGATTTCATTTTTCAGCACGACCTGGCACCTGCTCACAGTGCCAAACCCACTGCTAAATGGTTTACTGACCATGGTATTACTGGGCTCAATTGGCCTGCCAACTCTCCTGACCTGAAGCCCATAGAGAACCTGTGGGATATTGTGAAGAGAAAGTTGAGAGACACCAGACCCAACACTGTGGATGAGCTTAAGGCCGCTATCGAAGCTATCATTGAAGCAGTCATTTCTGCAAAAGGATTCCCCACCAAGTATTGAGTGCAGAACTGAACATAATTATTTGACGGTTCACTTTTTTGTATTAAAAACACTTTTTTTTTTTTCTTTTTAATTGGTTGGATGAAATATGCAAATTTTTTTTGAGGTAGGAATTTTTGGTTTTCATGAGCTGTATGCCAAAATCATCAGTATTAAAACAATAAAAGACCTGAAATATTTCAGTTGGTGTGCAATGAATCTAAAATATATGAAAGTTTAATTTTTATCAGTACATTACAGAAAATAATGAACTTTATCACAATATGCTAATTTTTTGAGAAGGATATATATATAATCAGTTATATAGTGTGTTACTCTTGTGTTAAGACGTTGTCTCTGTGATCGTTGTGTTTACACTGTTTTGTGGACTTTTGTAACCCTAAGCAAATCTGGTTGGTCAGAAGTGTAAGCCTACGAGCATGGGTGCAAGTCTCATACACACAGATGAATTAACTATCGGCTCAGATCGGCACAATCTTTATATTTATTATCTTTTAGCACTCTCCGCTTTGCTGGGAGACTGCATCAGTGCAGGCTGTGTTCTAAACGAGTTCAACAGCACCCTTGTGCACTTGAAAGACTGGAAGTCTGTATCACCCACAGCAAGTACACTACTTTCGGTATTGAGCGCTTCACATTTAAGCGTTGATTGACTGTTTTCAGTTTCATGTAAAGTAACTCAGTATAAATAAGTGACTTATTTGAAATTAATGTTGATTTTACAATGTTATGTTTATAATAATTGATTTAGGGGTGTTTTATGAGATACGGTAATGGTATTTATGGATGTATAGTACAGTATGAGTGTCATACGTCACTGTAACAACTTACGTTCACTTTCAACTTACGTTGGGCCGTCCGGAACCAATTAAAAATGTAAGTCGGGGAGCGTCTGTACTGTAATTCTAACCTGTGCATCTTCTGTAGATTTAAAATATTTTGAGACAACATTCACTAAACAGCTTGTCAATCATTCCTGAAAACATTGAAAATATCCCTGTAAATGTCCAGAACATCCCAGAAAAACATCCAGACATTCATGAAAATGTGTAGAAATTCCTGAGAACATCCAGGACATCATCGAAAACCTTCAGGACATGCTTGGAAACACCCAGACACCCAAAACTGACCCAGTCATACATGAACATGCCCAGAACCTTCCAGAAAACATTGGCCAAAAAATGTACATGTACATAAATGTTTTGGGGTTTTTTACACTTTTTTTGGGCACTGCCAAAAAATGTACAGAAACATATCCATGACCTTCCAGAAAATTTGGAGAACATACATGAAAACATACAAAGTATCTTTGAAACAGTCCAGAACCTCCATATACATGTCTGTAATACTCCCAAAAACATCTAGAACCTCTCCAAAATAGCATTAACCTCTCTGAAAATATTCTGAAAATCCCGGAAACACCTCAAGAACCTTCTTGAAAAGGTCCAAAGCCTCCCTGAAAAATCCCAGAACAGCACAGAAAAACCTATGCAGCCGTCCTGGGACTCTTCCTGAGCCATCCACAAAAATGTCCAAAAGCATCCCTGTCTCTCAGATTTGTAATTCGACCTGTACATTTTGTGTACAATGATGGTACGTACACCGAAGTGTGTCGTCTTCTCATGAACTTCAACTCAATAGGTCAGACTTTGCATTCAAATTTATTTCTTAACCCAGGAAATCCTGACTATCAGGGTAACACACAGTAGATCTGAAATTTACATGAGCAGATTTAAAAATTCAAAGACTTTGATCCGGAAGCCCAGTTAGTGTTGTTCATTACTACACGGCTCATTTGAATGGTGACTACTCCGCTGCTCTCGGGCAATGTTGAGGAATACAAAAGGCCAAGGTATGGTCTCATCATATGGTCAAGAAGTAAGATGGATTGAAGCTGGAGGCTACAACAGCCCCTGAGACTCGACGCCTGTGGTAAACCACACTGCCAGATGAACATCCATAAGCGTGCACTCTGGGTTTTCTCATCAGAAATCACCCGACGCTCACTGACGTGTTAGCATTTACAATCTGTACACAAAAAGGTTTTGAAAGGATAGTTATGACTCAGATTGAAGTGGACCTGTGGTGAATTAGTGTAATTAGCTCTTTAAAAAGATCATGTATGACATCAGCGGTCTCTTCCAGCAGTATCAGTCCTCTCCTGGTTTTAAGTGTGTGCGAGTGTTATGACTCTGGGCATGCTTGGAGACATGCTGCCTTTCTGATTGGCTGTTCCAATCTGCTGGTGATGCGAACTTATTGGACCGTCTGGGCTGCATCACTGACCCCGTGCATCATAACACATTACTGTCTCATGCTGAGACACACAACAACACGCACGGAAATCACAGAAAATAATTAAACCAACTAAGGACAGGAAAGCCGTGAATGCAAAACCATCAGCTGCGTAAACTGTGTTGGATTCACCTCATTCGGATTTGCTTATCTCTGCAGCATCTTGTTCTCAGAGTCACTAGAATGTGACGACTCACCATCTCATCTCAGGAGACGTCAACTCCGCCCAACGCGCTGACATCACTACCATGGAAAAACAGACTGTACTGGTAATTCCCGGCATAAAACTACCCAGTTTTGTGCTTTTTATGGTCATTTGTTAAAATAGTCACTATATCACTGAAAACATACGCACACATACACACACACACACATCATACTGCCGTGATGACTAATCCCACTACTCTGTAAGAAAACCGTCCCAGACCCCAGTTAGTGTACACTAAGAATCAATTTTTCTATGGTGAGGTCAACACCGCTATTCTTCCAGACATCATGTACTGGGACGGAAAGGATACCCATGTAAGCGTGATGTTCATCATTTACAACCTAGTGCTTAACACTGACAACTCTGAGAAGATCAGCCTTTCTAGCACCGCCCCCAGCATCTAGGTACTGCCCAGTCTGTCAGACCAACCTGGACACAGCACATCCAGAACAAAAACTAAAAGCACAGGGAATGTAGGTATTTAGAGATTTAAATATTTATATTTATGTTAATAAGGGATGAAGCAAACCTGATCTGGTGATGTGGAAATGACAGCACATCTGTTCCCTGGTGGACACATCAGGAACTACAAGCGACATTCTCTCAGATTCAGGACATGATGGTCGTCGTCCTGTATCTTTCACCCTCTAAAGAATCCACAAAGTTCTGTGTTAATGTGAACAGCAGCAATACTGTATCTCACTCTGTGTGTGTGTGTGTGTGTGTGTGTGTGTGTGTGTGTGCGCGCATGTGGGGGTTACAGGACTGGTAGAGATTGAGGAAGGTGTGTTGGAAGGAAAGAAAATCACCTTGCAGAGTAAAGTTTTGGCCAGGATGTCCTTCGCCAAAGAGCCGTTTGTCAAGCAGGTCCGCCTCTGGGGGTGGAGTTTCAAATTTACAATTTTTGTACTGCAATACTGTGTTTTTTATGGGGTTTTTCTCCTCGATGTTTAATCAGATTTCCAGGACCTTCCAGTTAAGAGAAGATGGAAGATTGGAGCAGACAGTGTTAATGGCGCTGGACAACCAACCTCTGACCCAGCACTTACACATCACCTACCACAGAACCGCCAAACAACAATCATAAACATCATAGGTTAAAATATTATATAAATATTTTATTTATTTTATATATATATATATATATATATATATATATATATATAAAGTATGGTGGGCAGGTTGTATATGTCTACCTCCATTTCTCAAAGCCACGCTCATGAGTAATACTATCACTTGCTAGCATAAATGTAGGATTAGCATTGTTCGCGTGCCGAGTGTGGCAGTGCACTGTGGTGTTTAGGGTCATTATAATGAAGCATTATGGGTTTGAATTTAATTGATATATTAAAGATGAGGGTTAATGTGAATTATCCTGTGTGTGTGTGTGTGTGTGTGTGTGTGTGTGTGAGTCTGAACTGTGGTTATATTTAATAGTTATGGTTTTTAACTGTTAAATTGGTCTTTGGGTGAAATGTAAGCTCTTTAAAGGTAAACATTTACATCAGACATGCTCACAGTCTGAACTGCACCTCATTACATCCTCATACCTTCGTTCTTTTTTTATACTGGATGCTAATATTGCTAACAAATTAAACTGGTGTCAACTCTAGACATGTACAAACCACTACAGTGTTATAAAGGCGTCCATCTTGGATAAGCAGCGTATGTCAGATGGCACAATGATGGTGTTTGTACTGGTGGAATGTTTTTGTTTTTTTTTGCACATGCTCACCTGACCCGTCTTTGCCATGGTTAAAATATGTAAAAATAAACTGTAAAAATTACCTTTCGGTTTTTCTCTGTGTTCCTGTGTTGCTTATATACTCCGACATTTATTCAGTTCATGTTTGGTGGAGGTCACAGGCAGTGGTGGTCTAGTGCGCTGGATCACTGATCCAAAGGTTGGGGTTCGAGTCCCACTCTCCACAAGGTTGTCACTGTCCCCCCCAGTGCAGCCATCTGGGTTATCAAAGGCCGGCCATGTCTGTCACTGTCTGTGAGAGGTTCCTGTAAAACAACCATTGCTGACTGGTAAAGAGGAGCTGCAAAGCCATCAGCGTGTTTCTGACCTTTGTTAAAAGGTTGTGTCAGGAAGGCCAACCGACGTAAAAACCTCTGCCGAGTCAAACGTGAGAATCACATGATTCGCTGTGGAGACCCCTGAAATAGGGGAAAAGCCGAAAGGAAAAGAAGAGGAGGTCGCATCTTCTGAGCTCGAGGTGAACAGCTGTTCAATATAACAATTTATGAACAAAAGATTTAAATAACAAACGCACTCAGAGTGCAAACCACCACCAAGCTGGAAAAATAAAGTACACGTCACCAAATGCTGGTCATTCTCTAAAAATACCCTCCCAAAATATAACCATCCAATCTCATAATGTTAAAGAATCCTCGAAACAAAAACTGAATGCAGGCTTTATGAGGACCTGCTACAAAATCAAAAGGGTTGCTTTGTTTGTTTTTAAACAAAGAATCGAAATTTTAGGAAATCTGCACTTTTAGTTATGTGTGTGTGTGTGTGTGTGTGTGTGTGTGTGTGCGTGTGTTATACGTGATCCTGCTAGCAAAGCACCATATCTAACCAAAAACAGCATCCTTGATGGAGATAACCATATTCATTTCACTTTAATATTCTTCAGATGTTTGTTTACAAATCCCATAAATCCTATTATTTTATATCTTATTTACACATCTTTCTAAATTCTCTCCCCAATATTGTTCTACAGGACACTTTATAAAAGATCTGCTCATTTCACCCGAGTGAAACGACCAGAAAAGCTGTTTGTATTGCATGATTTGGCTTCTATACCTCCTATAATATTAAAGTGATTTTCTCAGACATTATCATCAACATAATGGAAAAAATGTAATGTTACTCCTCTGCTAGTGTGAACACAGGAGGAAAGCTGGGCTCACACGGGGCCTGGACTGTCTGCATTCCAAACCGAGCTGGACTGTGGTGATGATGTTTCGATACGATGATCCTATTCGCTGCTGATCAGCACGGACCGCCATAAACTAGAGCGATTTTCAAAATGTTTGAAATTTCCTGGCAGTTTTCACAACTGTGATCACACCACTGTCTGGCTGCCAAGGAGCTGCAAAAATATCAATGAAAATAAAGTACACAGCGCCCCCTGCGGGGCCTGATGTAATAAGACACTTCCAAAAAATCTCACAGTGTAAAAGAATCTTTCACTAAAATTCACACAAAATGAATTTGATCCAGATCATCTGCAAAACTTAACGCATGGCTCCTACTGCCTGCATTTGTTTTTCTACACTGCTGTAATTTTTCATCTGTTTACTGGACAGAACCGCTGACAAAACTCATGACTCCTCCCACTCCATATGCGAGGGCTGCTTAATAGTTCTCTGCTAGTCGTTCTTCTCATTTCCCTGGTCAATAAATACCGATTAAACCAATAGAATTCACTGAATCTTTATTATAATATACAAACAAAGAAATGTGCAAATACAGACCACAAATGCAGTGCGCTTCTTCACTTTCATGTGAAAAAAACATCATAAATGCGGTTTTTTTCATGCGATAAAAATATATAAACGTTCAAAGGTATAAACTGGATCTCAGACCCAACTCAAAGTTCACACTGTATAAAAGCCCAGGTTTGGATCCAGACCAACGCCTGCACAACACAGCCACACCAAAATATACTTAAACAGCAACATACAAATTATATCAAATATATAAAAGCACTAAAAAAAAACAGAAACTGGACATAAGGGGCGTGGATTAAATATCTTGTAAGTAATTAATAATAATAGTATAGTTAAATAAAATGTATTTTCCTTGCAGAAGGATGGTGTGAATTTAACGAAGGAATCATCGATCTTAATTTTACACAAATTTAAAGCAGCACCTCACGTGTCCCATACTTCTTTTAATTACAGTGTATACTGACACTAAAGGATGCAGTTTTCTTTTAATTACATTCTCCTATCTAAATTTTATATATATATATATATATATAAAATATACAGTACAGAAGAATGACTGAACCAAAGGTTTGCAATTGAAGCCAATGGGTGCAATACTAAATGCAGCCACGAGAGGGCGATCATCTGTCTCTTTCCAGACCTGAAGCGGTAAAACTGTCCCCTTCCTGTCACTTGATCAGGTAGATGTAGATCATCTTCAGGACGTGTCTCCAGGTCAGTATGATGGATGAGAGCCAGGGGGTTTCAGTGCGGTGCTCCACCTTCCTGACACACTTCAAGATGTCCCCCTGAAAAAGAACCAGAGTACAATCAGACACATTCACCATTACTGGACTCTGATGCGTCTTACTGACATGTAAGCAAATATAAAAGAAGAAGCTTGACTGACAGCACGTGGAATTAAAGCAACTCTATTGGGCAATATATTTCTTGTAGGAATTATCTTTCTATATTTATCTATTAACATATAATTTTATTGTTTTATGTTTAAAGATTCATGAAGAACAAAGCACTCCACAGGTGGAGAACCAAGCAGGGTCAGTGATTGGGTGGTGTTGGGAATGATGGTGATCGGAGGCTCCTGAGTGGCGCATCGAAAAGGAGTGTGGCCCAGCAATCACAAATTCCAATCCGGTTTACTACCACAGCCGACCGTGGCCGGCAGTCCATGGAAGCTAATTGGCCGAGCTCTCTGAGCAATCGCCAGCCAATCACAGGCGTCTGTGAGCCTATTTGTATGAAGGGGCAGATAATGCTTTCTCTCAGAGTGTGTTAGGCCTCCCCCAATATGCAAGCACCACAGTTTGAACAGAGGCCGGTGCATGTCACAGGGGAGGAGTGTGCATGCCTTCACCCCTCCCTGCTTGATGGTGGTGGTGGTGTGACTTTTGGATACAAATAAATGAGCAACAGAATGGTGGGAAATCCTCCAAATAAGGAATAATGGTGATTGGTTGGACAGGATAAAGGAGATTAGTGATTGGCCTCTGGAAGAAATGTAATCAGCAATTGATGGGAGGGTGGCGATTGGCTGGTGGGTGATAATAATGATCAGTGATTGGCTGGTAAACATACAAATTTAAATGCCATATTGGCATAAAATAAATGATGAAAGATTTACTCTTACCCATCCTCCCCTCCTCCGGAGCCAGGGCACTAAACTCCTCCTTACAACTTCCCCTAGAATTTCCTCGATACTGTGCACTACAGCTGGCCGCTCCTGCTGGACACAGTCCACCGCTAGACCACCAGCCACTGCAAAGATGGCCACCACTTTCCCCCATGTGATCCCTGAGAACAGGAAAATGCATCAATCAATCAGGACAGTTATTAATTTAAAAACTGACGCTCGGTACTGTGCAGTCTGACTATCACATCGTTATCTCCAGGACAGCGTTTAAACTTTGAGAATCAACGGTGACATAAAAATTACAGAAATAAATCCTTATTATAATCATCCTTAGCCCCGCCCACCAACTGCTCCACAGCTTCAGAATGGATGGTAGGCTGGAGCCAGGGCTCCCCGAAAAGAACCTGTACAGGTAAACTGATGTAGACGGGTCAGAAAATGTATTCAAGATTCAACCTAATGATCTCAGCAGGACCTCAGAACCAACCAGTGAGTCCGAGAATAGAAGTTGATGGGTTTAAAAAAAAAAAAAAAAAAAAGCTACGGGGTTGTGAAAAGAGAACAGCAAAGCGAAGCTGCTGAGGTCAATATAAGTCCTTATAAGGCATTTCTAAAAGAACTTTCCAGGATATTGAGCCTGAATAGGGACGGGTTTGGCCTCTGATGCCCTGAAATTTTGAAGGTTAAAGTAATTATACTTCACCAAGGCACAGCAGTTCAAATCATTCAATAAATTGCCCCTAAAACAACCTCCAGGTACAACCATTGGATTACAGAGGAACTTTCTGCCTCCCTGAGCCCGAGCGCTCAGTTTCTGTATCTATGAAATGATTCATGATGTCTTCAGATTTGTGCGTGAAGGTCGAGGAGGGAGAGATTCACAGACGTTTTCGATCCAAAAAAGATATAAATATTATAATAACTCCACCACATCTAATTTCATTCTTTTTTCATTTAATTGCCAGACCGTTTAATCCTTCTAGGATCACAGAGAGGATGGGGTCTATCTCATCCGGCTCTGGGCGAAACAAGGCACACTCTGAACAGCTCATCGGTCTACTGCAGGACCAACATAAACAATGCGGAATAGCCAATTAGTTTTATGTGCATTTCTTTGGACCTTGGGAGGAAACGGTGGTCTTCCTTTCCTTTCGGCTGTTCCCTTCAGGGGTCGCCACAGCAAATCTTCTGCCTGCATCTCACCCTATCCTCTGCATCGTCTTCTCTTACACCAACTACCTTCATGTCCTCCTTCACCACATCCATAAATCTCCTCTTTGGTCTTCCTCTAGGCCTTCTGCCTGGTAGTTCCAACCTCAGCATCCTACTACCAATATACTCACTATCCCTCCTCTGTACATGTCCAAACCATCACAATCTAGCCTCTCTGACTTTGTCTTCAAAACATCTTGCATGTGCTGTCCATCCTTGTTCGTCCCAAAGAGAACCTCAACATTTTCATCTCCGCTACCTCCAGCTCTGCCTCCTGTCTTTTCCTCAGCGCCACTGTTTCTAAACCATACAACATCGCTGGCCTCAACACCGTCTTGTACACTTTTCCTTTCATTCTTGCCGATACCTTCCTATCACACATCACACCGGACACTTTTCTCCAACCATTCTGACCTGCCTCCATACACTTCTTCACCTCTTTTCCACGCTCTCCATTGCTCTGGATTGTTGAGCCTAAGTACTTTAAATCCTCCACCTTCCTTATCTCTGCTCCCTGTAACCTCACCGTTCCTCTTGAGTCCTTCTTGTTCACACAGATATATTCTGTCTTACTGAGGCTAACCTTCATTCCTCTCCTTTCCAGGGCATACCTCCACCTCTCTAGATTTTCCTGCACTTGTTCTCTGCTCTCACTACAGATCACAATGTCATCTGCAAACATCATAGTCCATGGAGATTCTTGTCTAACCTCGTCTGTCAGCCTGTTCATCACCACAGCAAACAAGAAGCAGCTCAGAGCTGACCCTTGATGCGGACCCACCTCCACCTTGAATTCTTCTGTCACGCCGACAGCACACCTCACCACTGTTTTACATCTCGCATACATGTCCTGCACCACTCTAACATACTTCTCTGCCGCTCCAGACTTCCTCATGCAGTACCACAGTTCCTCTCTCGGCACCCTGTCATATGCTTTCTCCAGATCCACAAAGGCGCAATTCAGTTCCCTCTGACCTTCTCTGTACTTCTCTATTAACATCCTCAAAGCAAACACTGCATCTGTGGTGCTCTTTCTTGGCATGAAACCAAACTGTTGTTCACAAATGCTGACCTCTGCCCTTAGTCTAGCTTCCACTATTTTTTCCCATAACCTCATTGTATGGCTCATCAACTTTATCCATCTGTAGTTGCTACAACTTTGCACATCTCCCTTGTTCTTAAAAATGGGCACCAGCAGACTTCTCCATTCCTCCGGCATCCTCTCACTCGCTAAGACCTTGTTGAATGTTCTTGTAGGAAAGACTATGGCTACCTCTCTTAGACACTTCCATACCTCCACCGGTATGTCATCAGGACCAACTGCCTTTCCATTCTTCATGCTCTTCAATACTCTCCTCACTTCACCCTTACTAATCTTTGCTACTTCCTGGTCCTCAACAGTCACCTCTTCTACTCTTTTTTTCTCTCATTTTCCTCATTCATCAGCTCTTCAAAGTGCTCCTTCCATCTTCCCAGCACACTTCTGTCATCAGTCAATACATTCCCATCTCTGTCCTTTATCAATCTAACTTGCTGCACGTCCTTCCCATCTCTATTTCTCTGCTGTGCCAACCTGTATTAATCATTTGCTCCCTCCTTACTGTCCAACCTATCATACAAGTCATCATATGCCCTCTGTTTGGCCTTTGACACCGCTCCCTTCGCCTTACGCTGTGTCTCCCTGTACTCCTGTTTACTCTCTTTGGTCCTCTCAATATCCCACTTCTTAGCTAACCTCTTCCTTTGTACACACTCCTGCACTTCCTCATTCCACCACCAAGTCTCCTTGTCTACTTTCCTTCCAGAGGACACACCAAGTACTCTTCTACCTGTCTCCCTGATCACATTAGCTGTAGTTGTCCAGTCATCTGGAAGCACTTCCTGACCACCCAAAGCCTGCTTCAACTCCTCCTTGAAGACAACCCGACACTCTTCCTTTTTCAACTTCCACCACTTTGTCTTCTGCTCTGCCTTTGCCTTCTTCACCTTCCTCACCATCAGCGTCATCCTACACATCACCATCCTATGCTGTTTGGCAACACTCTCACCCGCTACTACTTTGCAGTCATTGACTTCCTTCAAATTACATCGCCTAGACAAGATGTAGTCTACCTCTGTGCTCCTACCTGCGCTTTTATAAGTCACCCTATGCTCCTGTCTCTCCTGGAAGAAAGTATTCACCACAGCCATTTCCATCCTTTTTGCAAAATTTATCAACATCTGTCCTTCTGTGTTCCTGTCCTGGATACCAAACCTGCCCCCCTCTGTTGCCTGCACCAACATGTCCATTGAAGTCTGCACCAATGACCACTATTTCCGGCCATCACAGGGCAGAAACATGCTGACAGCTATGCGGCATATTCTTGTCAAAAGTCAACAATAGTTCTTTAACATGAACCTCACACCAGAGACAGTTAGAGATATGGCCAGCCTTTGATAATCCAGTTATTGCACTGGGGTGACAGTGCCAACCTTGTGGAGAGTGGGGCTTGAACCCCCAAACTTAGGATCAGTGATCCAGCACCTTTACCACCAGGCCACCACTGCTCTTAATCCAAGTAAATACAGGATGAACATAGCCAGTACACCACTGTGCCACCTCTATATGAATTATATACAGTACTGACCACACATGTATTTTTATAAAGCATTTGGCTGATTTCATTACTTTCCACAAGAGTAATAAAGGTTCAAGGTCAAACCTTTCTGATAAATCAACAGTAGTGACCCACCAAGGGAGAGAATTTCAGTCGCTACAGATAGAAAAGCTTCCAACACTTTGGCCTCCATCACCACAGAGATATTCAGCTGCTTGGTGATGTTTTGGTAGATGTGCGGCCGCATGCTCTCCAGTTCATCTCCTGAAAAATAAAGTTCAGAAGATTTACATAAATTGCAAAATGTACTGAGCACGACCACGGCCAAGATGAGTTTCATATCACGCTGATGATTGTTAATCCTGTTCTGTATTATCAGAGCAACATTGCCACCTGATGTGCAGAAACTGCTTGGTGGTCACAAGCCTTCGCAACTGAACACAAAGCTGCAATGACCTTGACCTTTGACCTGCAAGTCTAAATAATTCATCCTAGAGTCCATGATGGTGTTTAACACAGAGGCCTGAAAAAAGCATTTTCCCCTTTACAAAAAATAAAATCAAATGAAAATGCGAGAGAATGTTTTCTATTTGGTGCCTTTGGGATTGTGTGTGTGTGTGTGTGTGTGTGAATGAGGTTTCTCACCCAGCTTCAGTAGCACCAGTGCAGGTTGTGTGAGAGCTGCAGGTGCTGGAGGAGGTGGAGAAGCTTCCACATGACGCCAGCACAGCCCTTCCCGAGTTACTCTGGAGAACATGAACTCCCGACACAGCAGCTTCGCCTGGAAAACCAGCTCGGTTTCCGTGGGGATCTGTTGGAGCAGCTCCATCTGTCCACCTCTCCACTCCACGCAGTCCTTCAGCTCCCACACGCCATCTTCACTTCCTCCTGTCTCTTATTAATTACTCGGGTTTCTGGACCCGAACCGCCTCCGACTTTCCTTTTAAACCTCACCGAGAAGAACCGAGAAGCTTCTGAGAGATGACGAAGTTCCAGTCTCCGGAACCATTGCGCTCCGAGTTTCACCCTGAACCCGTCCCTCGGGAGGACAATCGGACTTTATCACAATCACCACTTCAGAACCATTTTCCGCCCAAAATATCCCGATGATCACCAGGAATTCAGTTCATCGACAGGCAGCATTTCTCGCTCTTCAGGAATCTCAGTGAACATTGCGCGCGCGCGCGCGTGTGTGTGTGTGTGTGTGATCAGCGCGCGTGGGATTGCGGTCTCCTCGGACTACCAAAACCCTGGAGAACGGATCTCCGTGTTCGATCCTGTCCAATATTCTCATCACCTCTCATCCTGATCCTAGACGAGATCTTCACTTTTTCTCAGTTCTGATCCTGGACGAGATCCTCAGTGTCTCTCATGTTCCCGGACCCTCACCTTTTCTCAGTCCTGATCCTGGACTCAGTGTCTCTCAGTCCTGATCCAGTAGAGGATTTTCATCCCACAGTCCACGCTCGTCCTGCTGTCACACATCCAGTTGGACCTCAGTGTTGATGTACCAGGTGTGTTCAGAGGACGATCCCGAACTTTCCCCAGTTTCTGATTAGTTCATTCTGGAGGGTTTATGTTCAATGTTTCATATCAGTACCAACCCAAAGTACCAAAACTTCAGCTTTTGATGCCAGTTTTGTTTAAAACAAATCATCAGCAGTGGATGAGCTGCTCATTCGTGCTCTGCTGGATTTCATCTAAATTTATCTCCATGCAGGTTTATTTTTATCCTGCCAGGTTTAATCCTCATTCAGATGGACTTGAGTTAAGGACACAGGCTGATGGCAGGAGGGGAAAACACACCCGTTTATTTCAGAATAAACAGTTGAACAATACAGTACTTTAAAAACTGTTTGTGCAAAAACTCCTAAATCATGTAGATACAAAATCTGTCACACAGTAAATCATGCACGAGTAATTTATCTGAAACAAAACCAAAAATCTTCTCAGAATACTTTATTGATGCTGGAGGAAATTGTGCACATTGTGCTCCGTGTGCTGTGTGCGGTCTGTGGAGGAACGAGAGAAGATGCAAAAGCAATTTTATAGAAACTGAATCGCTCATCAAGGTCATGTGCTTTTTTTTTTTTGTCATTGTGTAGTTTAGTTAAATTACATTTCTGACAACCCAAGCAATGCATTTAAAATCTTAAAGTTTACTGAAAACTTACATGGCAAATAATAAACACAAACGCAGACTCAGCTGCATATAGAACACAAAATGGCTATTGACATGAGATGAGCGAGATCAAATGCATGGTCTATAGGCTGTACGAGGGTGTGAGAGGGTGCCGGAGGGAGCACAGGAGGACGCGAGAGGGCGTACAATGGCACAGGAGGATGTGAAAGGAGGCACAAGGGCTTAGATGGGTATGAGAGGGTGCGAACAGGGGTGGGAGAGGGTGTGGGAGAGGGTGTGCAAAGTGCAAAAGAGAGTAGGTGGTTGCCGGGGTGTGGAAGGTGTAAGATGTTTTGAGAAGGTTAAATTCTGAACAGTTAGATCTACAATCTGAAATGGCTTTGGCCATGTGATGTACTGGATAACATGTATGGGCTGTAGGGTGTAAGATATCGTCAGAGTCCAAAAGGGTTTAGAAAGGTTTGAAAGAGCACAAAACGGGGATATATCTTCTTCTTCTTTTCCTTTCGGCTGTTCCCTTCAGGGGTCACCACAGCGACTCATCTGCCTTCATCTCAGCCTGTCCTCTGCATCTTCTCCTCTTACACCAACTACCTTCGTGTCCTCCTTCACCACATCCATAAATCTTCTCTTTGGTCTCCCTCCAGGCCTTCTTCTGCCTGGTAGTTCCAACCTCAGCATCCTACTACCAATATACTCACTATCCCTCCTCTGTACATGTCCAAACCATCTCAATCTATGAAAAGAACAAGAGCATAAACAATGGAATAGAAGAGGACGAGAGGGCACAGAAAGGGCACATCAGGCTATGAAAAGGCATTAATGCATGTAGGGGGTCGCAAAAGCGTTTATGAGAGCTCGTGAAAGAGCTTTAGAGGGACTAAAACACTGAGTTCTTTAAATGTGAAACTGCATTTCACGCCAGAAAACGCTGGATTACATCATAACGACTGAAAAAGTCACGGCATCGCTGCACACGAGCGAGACTCAGAGACTACAACTCCCAGAAACCTTCACTGAATGCGCATGCGTGTGGGATATCACCAAGGCCATTCTGCGCATGCGCATCGTTCCGCACTGTTATTCTTTTTTTGTCCTCCCGCAGCCACAAAGCAACAAGGCTGAGTGAGGAGGACTCGCCCCGACACGATATAACCGTTTATAACGCTTTTTATTTCCTGACAGCGGACCGCAGCGCGTTTATTAATGGGGTTAAAGGACACCTGAGTGGGTTTATATCTCGGGTTTGGACAGGAAGAGAGCAAGAGAGAGAGAGAGAGAGAGAGAGAGAGACAGAGACAGAGAGAGGGAGAGAGGGCCGAGGACACGGCGGAGCTGCACCTACAACACACAGGGGGGCAAACTGGGACACACAGGGACATAGCACGAGTGGGCATCGTGTTATTGTAGGGAATCAAGGGCTGGAAGCCGCCCTGAGCCCCAGCATGGCGCACCTCCGGGCCATCAACCAGGTAAACGTCCACTACCCTTACCACAGCTCTGTCCCAAATCTCCTCATTACACACTATCAGCTGTTTATCCACTACTGCACACTCTGCAAATAATAATAATAATCATAATAATAATCATAATAATAATAATACAACTACAGTCTGTAATGACTCATACCTTTCTCATCTTCCTCCAAGTGCACAGGGGGCCGTGTCCCTGGCTTCACTAGGGCTCTGAAGTGCACTACAGATGAGGACCGTATTGTTTTTGTATTATTATTTTGTATTAGTGCTTCGTCTGGAGTATCTTGGACATTGTATTAAACTGGGTATATTGGGTAGTCGTGTGCGTATAGTGCACGAGGCATCATGACATCACTGCACTGAAGCGTGTTTATTAAGACAATAAGGTACAGGATCACAAGTGCTTTCAAATTATATGATGATCGTACATTGTCTGCATAGTCATTACCATGAAACGTAATTCATCCACTCTGACACCGAACTGTGTCATCCTATGGTTTGTGTTGCCGGGAGGCTGGAGCCCATTGGAGCCGACACTGGGCAAAGGCAGGGCACTCCCTGGACAGCTCACCGCACCACTGCAGGGCAACACATCATACACACAATTGTTCACAATCGTACTTGCACTTGGGGTAATTTGGAATAGTAAAAAAACAAAAAACAAATATGCAAGTCTTTGGAGTGTGGAAGGAAACCGGAGTGCTCGGAGGAAACCCATGTGTGCTGTGAGGTGGATGTTCTAACCACCATATCATCTGTGCTGAATGTCACATGCTCCATTTTGGATAAATAGTGCACTACTGTACATTGGGGAGATGCACGTAGGACCTAATAATTACTAAAGGTCCCAAAAATACTGATGGTCTTGTTGGATACCTCCTGTACATGTGTGTGTGTGTGTGTATATATATATATATATATATATAGTGTACATGGTTGAATCTCATGTAGTTGATGGTGCACTATTTACTCCAAACAGCCCAGAATCCTAGGTTATTAATGAGGGACTACCAAGCACACTGCATCCGATGTAATACACATTGTGTGTACATACTGTATATATATTATTATTATTATTATTATTATTATTATTATTGGAGGAAGAATGCAGTGGTTTCACACCCTGTTGTACAGCACTCTACAGGAAATGGGTCCAAATAGCTTCATATTGGGCATGCAGTGCACTCAGTAAGGTGAAGATCATCAGAATTAGCATGACTGGCAGCGGATTTACTCTTTACAGGCTGCTGAATGTCAACTGAATTAAAATTGTAAGTTTGGCACAAAAGTCTGTTTTACAAATCTGCCACTTTAGAGGATAAACCGCTGAATGCAGCACAACTTTTTATGTGGGGCACAAAGAGTGAGCGGGTGTCGGGTGGAACAATTAGTGTGGTGTATAATGGTAGGGGGGGTATAGACAAGGGTGTATGAAATGGTTGAGGAAGGTATAAGAGAGTACAGAAGTGTGTACAAAGGTAGTAGGGGGTATTGAAAGGGTGTAGGGGAGCGTAGGAGGGTATTGACAGGGTGTAGGGGAGCGTAGGAGGGTATGATATTCAACATGATTGGCGTGGCAATTAAAGAAGACGACATTGATATTTCGCATAGATTGCCATCGAGAAATCAAAATGGCCGCTGACGGGAGCAACATGAGGGCAACGCCATTGTATGTAAGTTTGTACGACGAGTGGTGAGGCAGAAAGTGCTTGCAGAAAGATCCAGAACTAGTTGCATCGAACCTGCCATTCTTGGTTTTACACCAGAAATCGAACTGGGTCACATCGGTATCCTGAGCCATCTACCCCCGAAGCTACAAGAGCTTCTGCGCTTGGTAAAAACTTTTCAAGCTAATTGCGGATCCGGGTTCTGCTGGGCTAAATCAACACGGGTCTTCCTGAGAAAGTCGGAGAACTCGAGGGTCATTCGCATTAACTCGGAAGATGATCTGGAAGTAGTGAGGCATGAGAGAGATGATCGCGATTTTCCAGGCAAAACCAACCCGAATGCATCAAGCCATGTTTACAATATAAGATGGAACTTGGTCAGGGAAGTGTTTAAACCGCATGTCTTGTGACTTTTGGAAGCAAACTCGGTTAAAATGAGTAAATCTGCTCAGAAAGAGATTAAAACCCTTTTTAAACAACTGCCGTATAACAAGGAACATATTAAAATCTCTCATGGCAAGTTTAATAACAGCTTGAACTCTACATTTCCAACCAAGAAATACAGTCGGCCCCCAATTTATGAAATGAATCCGTTCCAGAGCCTTTTCGTAACGCGGGGATTCCGTAAGTAGGGGTCGCATCTTACATGTCCAAGGCTCCAGTCTTTGGACTGGATAAACCCCATAAACCCTTTAAAAATGATAAAAGTACACCAATTTTGTATGAAATATGTGTTAAAAGTATAAGAAAATTATTTATTAAACCATTTAAACATTTTATTAACATATTAAACCATTTTATTCATATATTTATTAATTAAACCATTATTAAACATTTTGGATTAACACACACACACACACACCTCTCTCTGTCTCTCTCTATCGCTCTCTCTATCGCTCTCTCTCGCGCGCTGTGGGCCACGCCCACAAGACGTGAATTCAAAGCACATTCCCTGCTTGACAAACTCAACTTTAATTTGATTGGATCGGAATTTCCGATGAGCTCAAATGCGCCCACATGTATTAAACATTTACTGAATTAAAACAACTTAAAAAAACTAAACTAAAGAGTGAAGCTTCCTTCTGTCTCTATCTGGGAGGCCAGCGGGGCGGGGTGTTGAGAGACAGCCAATGAGAGAGCAACTCGCACGTCTATGAAATTTTGAATTTCTTTTCGTAAGAGGGGGTTGTTTCGTATCTCAGGGACGGAAACTCAGGAAAATGTTTTTGGTAAACCGGGGATTTCGTACACAGGGGTCTTCGTAAGTTGGGGGCCGACTGTATTTTACTTCCGGCTGCTCATTCGCGCATGTGACGTGATACATGGGGTTTTACTTCCGGGTACAGAACTTGCAGATTATCTCGATTCGTGGGAGGGCTCGGAACCGAACCCCTGCGAATGTCGAGGGCCAACTGTATTTCCTTTTTTCTTTTTTTTCTTTCTTTGTTCAATAGTATGTTGTACAGTAAAATTACATCTGTTTTTTTTCCATTCACTATCTTTTTCTATTCAACCTTTCCCTTTATCTTATAAGGAAACTGCTTGAAAATAAATACAAATAAGTATTTAAATTAAAAACAACAAAACAAATATGGAAAATAGACTGTAAAGGATAATATATCTTGTGAAACCCATCCCGCCTCGATTAGTTTTCCTATTTGCAGGATGGGTTTACCTGTTTACCTATAGCCATTTGATTTACAATAAATTGAATTGAATTGAATTGATTGGATGTGGGAGGGTATGATGAAGTGTATGGGGATGTAGGAGGGCATTGAAAGGGCGTAGAGGCATGTTGGAGGGTATGATGGGGTGTCGGAGGGTATGGTGGGGTGTATGGGGATGTAGGAGGGCATTGAAAGGGTGTAGGAGGGTATGAATGGTTTTTTCGGATGCTATAGGGGGAATAAAAGGGCAGTGGAAGAACAGCGGTTAAGGACTTACTGATGTGTTCAAGCTCCAGTACCACCACCAAGGTGACCACTGTTGGACTCTGAGACCCTTAATTGCTGAGTTGTATTTAAAAATAATAATAACTGTAAATCACTCAGGATGAGAGGATCTCCAGGTAATGTAAGTACTGTATAAGGTTAAGGAAGATGTAGGGGAGAATTCACCGGTGTAGGAGGTTATCAGAGCTTTAGGAGGGTAGAGGAGCAGGGTGTAGAAATCCCGACCGCGGTGTTTAAAGTGTTGTGAAATGATCAAGTTTTCTAAACGGCTGTTACTTTATCAGCAGATCAAAGGATACAGGATGACTGTTACAGAACAGAATATCTACCGTGTGTGTGTGTGTGTGTGTGTGTGTGTGTGTGTGTGTGTGTGTGTGTGTGTGTGTGTAGAATGCTCGTCTGGACCCTGAGGAGTACTTTACGAAGCAGGAACGAATTGGGAAGGGTTCATTCGGTGAAGTTTATAAGGGAATTAACAACCGCAGTAAAGAGGTGGTGGCCATCAAGATCATCGACCTGGAAGAGGCCGAGGATGAGATCGAGGACATCCAGCAGGAGATCACCGTCCTCAGCCAGTGTGACAGTCCCTTCGTCACCAAGTACTATGGCTCCTATCTCAAGGTACACACACACACACGCACACACACGCACACATTCACCGAGCGGTGCAGCATTAGTGAACATCATATACGAGTAGAACAGGATACAAACAAATTCACTATTTATACATATACAGTAGTACCTCGACTTACGAAGTTTGTTAGACGAAACAACTATTCTCATAAGAAATAATAGAAAACCAATTAATCCGTTCCAAGCCTCTCCCAAACCTGACACAAACACATATATTTGATGTAATATATTAAAGATAAACATGTAAAAACAATAAATATTTCATAATAATAATACGTACATGTACATTAATATTAATAATACAGTGGTACCTCGACTTACGAGTCTATTTTATACCGAATTTTCCATGATATGAGCTTCGATCCCACCAAAAATTTGCCCCATCCAGCTTGCAAATTTTCGACTTACGAGCTCTGCTGGGGAAATGGCTTTTCCGGGTTCATTAGCCTCATATTCTTTCGCGTTTATTCTTCCGCACTCCGAGAACGCCTTGTGTAGTGCTTCTCAATTATTTTCTGTGATGCCCCTATAGGAAGAAAAAAAAAATTATGCCCCCAATGCCCCACACGCGGCTATAAATAGTGTCTACTGCACTTTGTTTGCTCAGTACTTTTTCCCTGCACCATAGGAACACCATGAGAGCGCCACTGCCATCTAGTGTAGAGGATGCGCAATCACACCTATAAAGCTGGTTTATCAGTGTGTTAAAAAAGCATGTTCCCCAGGGGTCATATGCACTAATTAGCCTGGTATTCTTCCCTTCTCCTTTCTGTGCCGGCATTTGTCATGTGCACGCACACAAAAATTTTTTCTTTTGTGTGGTTCGGATTTTGTGACTTTTTTCGTCTTATTTTTTAATTGTGCGTATCCCAGTGTTTCTATGATGTGTCGTAAGAAGGTGGCTGATGTATTCAAGAGCAGAAAATGGATTTCTCTTGAAACGAAGCTTGAAATCATAGATAAACATGAAAAAGGAGTCTGCGTGGCTGACCTGTGTAAGGAGTCTGGGAAGAATGCATCGAGCATTTGTACAGTTTTCAAACAGAAGGCCACGTTGAAGAGAGTTCACCCAGCAGAGGGCGTTAGTATTTTATCTGAGGAAAGATTAGAACTCAATGATGAGGTGAAGAGGCTTCTCCTGTTGTGGATCAAATCGAAAGAGATCAACGGAGATGGGAGTGCGGCCGAGCAGCAGAAGACAAGTGATCAAATTTAGTGAAGTGAAATTAAACAGTTAAAAAATCCCCAAAAATAAAGAAATAAAGAAGTAAAAACAAAAAAATTACTAGTGTAAGTTAATGTTAAGTGCTATTCTGAAGTTCAGACGCACTTACTGTATTGTTTATTGACTTATTGTTTATTCTTATTTTATTATTTATTGTTAATTATTATTAATGCTACTGTGGGGGCAGTGGTGGTCTAGTGGTACAGGGCGCTGGATCGCTGATCCAAAGGTTGGGGGTTTGAGTCCCACTCTCCACAAGGTTGTCACTGCCCCCCCCCCCCCCAGTGCAGCTAACTGGGTTATCAAAGGCGGGCCATGTCTGTCACTGTCTATGGTGAGAGGTTGATGTAAAAGAACCATTGCTGACTTTGGTAAAGAGGAGCCGCAAAGCCGTCAGCGTGTTTCTGTCCCTTGCTAAAAGGGTTGTGACAGGAAGGGCATCGACATAAAAACCTCTGCCAAATCAAACGTGCGAATCAGACGATTCACTGTGGCGACTCCCGAATAAAAAAGGGAAAAAAGCCGAAAGGAAGACAGACAGACAATTATTATTAATGCTACTGTGCATGCATTGTTATTGTGAGATATTTATTGTTTTTACATGTTTATGTTTAATATATTAGGTGAAATATACATGTTTGTGTCAGGTTATAGGAGTTTGGGAGGGTCTTGGAACGGATTAATTGGTTTTCTCTTGTTTTCGATGTAAATTTTTCTTTCATGTAATGAATAAAACTGAGAGCAAACGAGGACAACCCTACATATGAGCTCACCTTTCAAACCAGAAACATGCGGCTCTACCAAAACAAACCAACAGCTATCTGTCCATTTGCTTTGAGAATTAAAGATTCACTGAAAGCTGTGTGTCCAGATCTGAAGAATATAGAACCATATGATATCCCTGATATCCCACCTTGGAAATGAAAGACACCACATGTAAATCTGTCATTATCTGAGTTTCCTAAAAATTCTTCGGATCCTTCAGTGTTCCAGATGATGTTTGGTTAGTTGAGAGATCTGTATAGGAACTTTAGGGCTATTTATGCAGATACCTCTATGGAGAACAACACGGTAGCAGCCGCTACAGACACCAACGGTTTCAATGTCCAGGTCCGACTTTTGGATGGAGCTTCTATTTTTACAGCAGAATTGCGGGCGATTCCACATGCACTTGATATTGTGACTTCTTATGATGGAAACGATTTTATTATTTTTTTCAGATTCTTTGTCTCGCTTAACTGCCGTACAGGGAAATGATTTTGATAACGCTACACTTTTAAAGATTTTACAAAGATGCCATGATCTCATTGAGAGTGGGGAAAAAATAGTGTTTCCGTGGTGCCCCAGTCACGTTGGCATCAAAGCTAATGAACAGGCCGATAAACGAGCGAAGGAAGCTCTTAATCATCGTGTTTCTGAGAACAAGGTCCCCGATACTGACGGAAAGTGTCGTGTAAATAATTTTGTTTTTAGTCAGTGGCAGAGCCAGTGCGATGAAGAGACTAACATTACCTCCATCTCATAAAGCCCGGTGTAAAAAGTTTATATTCTTACTCAAATAGAACGAGTAGAAGAAAAGAAGTAGTGTTGGCCAGGACTCGTATTGGCCACGCCTACATTACACACAGCTATTTACTGAAAGGGGAGACCGCGCCTGTGTGCGACACTTGTTCAGTCCCCCTGACGGTCAAGCACATTTTAATAGATTGCACAGATTTTGCTGAGACTCGGTACCAGCATTTTAACGTTAACAACTTGTACGATCTTCTTACTAAATGTAATGCTTCAGTAATCCTGCAGTTTCTCAAAGAAATTGAAATGTTTTATAAATTCTGAATTTGTGGTATCGTTAGCATGAATCCTATTGCTAGAGTGCTGCAGTTCCGCCTAAATAACAACAGACTTTTACTGTTGCTTGGAAAAGTATAGGAATGCACATTCTTAGCCAGACTCGTTTTTATTAATAATACTTTTTCACCTGTCGATTGGGTTTTACGCCAAAATCGATTGTTGGAAGAAAATGATTTGGTTTACCTTCGCTTCATTTGCGATTTGAAATTGAACTCTTAGTCATTATACTTAATATAAAATAACCATGTTTGGCACAATATAACACACTATATGTGTTGAAAGTGCCGTTAAACTTCATTCATTCATTCATTCATCCATTCATCTAACGAACGTTTCCACTTATGAGCTCGCCCACGGAACGGATTAATTTGGTAAGTGGAGGTCCTGCTGTATCTCGAGTTTGTATTCTGTAAGCCTCACCCCTTCCTATATGCCAACCAATCAGTGTGTTTGGTCCTTTTTTCTTATTTGGTTCTAGTGGTTTTCACGTACAACCTACAGCAACATGGTCCTGGGTGCAAATCCCGGGGGTTGGCGAGGGTGTTTCTGGGGTGGATTTTGGAGTGCTCCATGTGCTTGGGTGGGCTTCCTCCGGGTACTCCGGATTTCCTTCCACAGTCCAAAAACGTACACATTAGGCTAACTGGCTGTTCCAAATTTCCCCTACGTGTGAGTGAAAGTATGAATGGTTGCTGTGATGGTTTGGCCAGTTGTACAGGGTGTACCCTTTCTTCCCAGAGTTGGCTGAGATAGACTCCATCTTTCCTGCAATGAGAGTGAGATGAAGCAGCTTGGCGATGAGAGGATGAATAAGTCTTGTACATTGCATTATAGGAATTATGTAGTGAGACCCATCGCTGACTTTGGTAAAGAGGAGCTGCGATGCCATCAGCGTGTCTCTGTCCCTCGCTAAAGTGTTGTGTCAGGAAGGGCATCCGACGTAAAAAAAAAAAAAAAACCTGCCAAATCAAACGTGCGAATCATTTTGCTGTGGCCAGCCCTGATCAAGGACAAAGCCGAAAGGAAATCTGTCTGTTCAACCCCAAATAATTAATTATGGGTTTTTTTTCCTAAACTGAACAATGTTGGAGATCTTAGAAGTCCTGGTTGTTCTTTCTTGCAAAACTTGGTCTCAGGTAGTTTAATAAAGTCCTGCGTTACCTTTTAATAAATAAATAAAATCCTTCAAAAAAAGATCGGTGACATGATCAGCTGTAGTGTCTGCATTTTTTTCTTTGGATTGTCTCCCATTTTCTCCTTTTGTCATATGCAACTCCCACACATCAGGTATTGCCTTCCCTGTCACATGACCACCACCAGCCAGTGATGGGCGGAAGTATGCACTTTTTGAACTGTTGTGCAGGCACATTGGGTGGCGGCCTAACAATCGAGCTATGAGTCTAATAGATGCTCATGTTTGACTAACGATTGATGTGAGTGACAGGGAAGTGAGCTTATGCTGTCCCTCCCTCCCGTGAGAGCCCGGCCAGTTAGTTCCCATGGACTCCCAGCCACAGTCGGCTGTGGCATTAAACCGGATTTGAACTTGCGATCTCCGGGTTAATAGTTATGCATTCGGGGGTCACGTAGTGTCTGTTCTAATGAAAAAAGATTCATTAAAATGATTCAACTCTCAGAATCGACTGACTCACCAAGGGCTTATCGTTAGGAGAGAAGCTCATCTAAAAATAAAAAAATTAAGCTGATTTGGAATTGAAAATAACAATTCTGAACAATTGTGTTTTACAGGGAACTAAACTGTGGATCATTATGGAATATTTGGGAGGAGGTTCTGCTTTAGATCTTGTAAGTAAAAATTAAAATTAAGTCAGAATTGGGGAAAAATAAGAGTGTGAAATAACCATGTGAACTGTGTGTGTGTGTGTGTGTGTGTGTGTGTGTGTGCCTGCATGCCTGCATGCCTGCGTGCGTGTGTGTGTGTGGGCATGTGTGTAGCTCCGCCCTGGGCCTTTGGAGGAGACGTACATCGCCACTATACTGCGAGAAATTCTAAAGGGTCTGGAGTATTTACACTCGGAGCGGAAAATCCACCGTGATATTAAAGGTGATACACAAATACACATGTGATGAAACAGGGGCGGTGTGATGAATAAATGCGTTGATGCATTGTTGGTTTTTTCAAATAAAAAAACAATAGCAGTCTTAGTGGGTTTTTTTTTTTGTTGCTAACATTGGCGTGTAATGTCAATTGAACACCAACAGTCTTATTATGAATCTGTAAGTGGGTGGGATTTCTGAATTTGATTGGCTCATGAAATGCAGTGAACCCAAATAAAGACGCAGGTTGGTGCGGATGAAAGAAAAGCATCATATTTTACCCAGAGTGAGATGCGTGCAGCCTTGGAACGAGACAGACAGTTCTAGGTGGCTGATGTCAATATTTATGAACTTTGAGAATGTGTGCAAACTATTGAACGAAATGCAACAAACAACCTGTCACTTCTCTAGTATACCTCAAGTGCTAGAACTTACATTTTCTATGGATATCATAGCTGAAGACAACATGAATATTCATGAGACATGCTTCCTGATTCGCCAGTGAACACTTTATTATTTTGCTGTGATGACCACGTCTTGGTCTGTAACTGAGGTACAGGTTGGGGATACGGTCATCATCATTTTCCGCTGAATCCGGGGTCGGGTTGCAGGGGCAGTAACCTAAGCAATGAGGTCCAGATGTCTCTCTCCCCAGCTACTTCCTCCAGCTCTTCCGGGGGCACACAGAGGTGTTCCCAGACCAGCCGTGAGACATAATCCTTCTACTGTGTTCTGTTCGACCACAGGGTCTCTTCCTGGTTTGATATGCCCGAAACACCACATCAGGGAGGCGTTCAGGAGGCATTCTAACCAGATGCCCGAGCCACCTGAACTGGCTCCTCTCAATACGGAGGAGCAACAGTTCTACTCCAAGCTTCTCACCTTATTTCTAAGGGAGGGCCCAACCACCTTGAAGCTCATTTTAGCCGACTGTATGTATGTAAAGCTTGTGACCATAGATGAGGGTTGGAACGTAGATTGACTGGTAAATTGAGAGCTTTGCCTTGCGGCTCAGCTCCATCTTCACCACAATGGACTGGTACAGGCTCTGCTTTACAGCAGAGGCTGCAGCGATCTGCCTGTCGTTCTCCCACTCCATCCTTCCCTCACTCGTGAACAACATGATGGCCCATAGCAACAGGTCCGGAACACTGTACTCCTGGAGCATGCGCGCCAAGATAATCCAAGGGACACAGTTGAATACCTTCTTCATTCCACAGAACACATGTGGACAGATTGGACAAACTCCAGGATTCTGCAGAGCTAGTCGAGAATGTTGCGGCCAGGACAAAAATCACATTGTCCCTCCTGAATCTGAGGTTCAACGATTGGTTGGATCCTCCTCTCCAGCACCCCTGCATAGACTTTCTTGGGTAGGCTGAGGAGTGTGATTCCACGATAATTTGAACACACCCTACCACCCCGATTTGCCAATGCAGAGGTATGGCCCCCAATGACCATGCAATGTTGCAGAGACATGTCAACCAAGACAGTCCTACAACATCCAGAGCCCTGAGATATTCAGGGCAGATATCATCCACCCCGGAGCCTGACCACTGAGGAGCTTTTTGACTACCTCAGTGACCTCAGCCCCAGTGATGGGTGCCCCCCCCCCCCAACCCCCAGGGTCTTCCTCCTCCATGGAGGGCATGTTGGTGGGATTGAGGAGGTCCTTAAAGTATTCCTTCCACCTCCCGACGACATACCCAGTTGAGGTGAGCAGCTCCCCACTTCCACTGTAAATAGTATTTATGGAGAACTGCTTCCCCCTCATGAGGCGTCAGATGGTGGTCGAGAACCTTTTTGAGGCCAACCGATAATTGCTTTCCAGACCCTTACCAAACTCCTTCCGCGCCCGAAATTTTGCATTGGCGATAACTCGGGCTGCAGCACATTTGGCCTACTGATACCTGTCTGCTGCCATGGGAATCCCACAGGCCAATAAGACCTGATATGCTTCCTTTTTCAGAAGGTGTCCACCACCAGGTTTGTGGGTTACTGCCACGACAGGCACCGATGACCTTCTGACCACAGTAATGGAGGCACGAAACATGGCCCATTCGGATTCCGTCACTCGCCTCCTTCTGGACGTGGTTGTAGCTCAGCTGGAGGTGGGAGTTAAAGGCCCCTCTGACAGGAGACTGCCAAACTTTCCCAGTAGCCCTAACTACACACTTGGGCCTGCCAGGTCTGGACGGTGGCCTCCCCCGCCATCGGCGCCATCTCACCACCAGGTGGTGATCGGTTGACAGCTCATCTCCCCTCTTCACCCGAGTGTCCAGAACATGCGGCCGCAAGTGCTGGGACACAACTCCACAGTCGATCATCTAACTGCAGTCTAGGGTGTCCTAGTGCTAAGTGCACTTATGTTCAAACATGGTGTTCATGATGTCCAAACTGTGACAAGCACAGAGGTCCAACAACAAAACACCATTTGGGTTCAGACTGGAGAGGCCGTAGCTACCGATCACACCCTTCCAAGTCACACTATCGCTGTCCACATGGGCATTGAATTCTCCCAGGGCAGCGTTCTCAAACGCACCCAACAGACTCCAAGAAGGATGGGTACTCTGAACTGTCATTTGGTGCATAAGCACAAACAACAGTCAGGACTCATGCCCCCACCTGAAGGGACAGGGAAGCAACCCTTTCATCGGCCGAGGAGAACCCCTACATGTGGGCACGGAGACGAGGGGGAAACAAATAGGGACCTCTCCCATGAGCAACTCCTGAATAGAATAATGTCCAGCCCCTCAAGAGATGGGTGGTTCCAGAGCCCAAGCTATGCGTTGAGGCGAGTCCAACTATATCTAGTCGGTATCTCTCCACCTCATGCACCAGCTAAGGCTCCTTCCCCGTCAGAAGTAACATTCCATGTCTCAAGAGTCAGAGCCAGTCGCTGAGTATCAGTCCGACAGAACTCATGCCTTCGGCTGCCACCTAACTCGCACTGCACCCGTCCCCTATAGCCCCTCCCACAGGTGGTGGGTCCATAGGAGGGCAGACCCATGTCTCCTTTTTGGGCTAGGCCCGGAAGAGCTCCATGGCCAGAAGCCCGACCACCAGGCGCTCTCCTTTAAGCTCCTCACCCCAGGCCTACCTCCAGGAGGGACCCCGGTGACCTGTCTGGGCAAGGGAAACTTTGTCCTTGTTTCGTCTTTCTTTATAGAATTGTTTTGAGATACGGCAATAAATTATAATGAATTTATCATGAAAACAATAAAGTGAACGAACAGTATTCAGCAACCAATCAGGGAGCACCTACCTCATGAATATTAATTTGCTTATTAATAAGAATTTTCCTGCAATGTTGCACAAAAATAAATAAATAAAAGTAATAAAACTTCACTTTCTGGTCCAATTCTTCATCCTGATTCTCTGCTGAATTTAGAAACTGGTCCAATCAATGATCTGTTATTTCTAGCCCTGCCCACAAGCTCTGTTTGGGTCTTGTTAACAACATTCAGCTCAGATGGTGGATATGAATATGTGTGTGTGTGTGTGTGTGTGTGTGTGTGTGTGTGTGTGTGTGTGTGTGTGTGTGTGTGTCACAGCGGCGAACGTGCTTCTGTCTGAGCAAGGCGACGTGAAGCTGGCGGATTTCGGCGTGGCCGGTCAACTCACAGACACACAGATAAAGAGGAACACGTTTGTCGGAACTCCATTCTGGATGGCCCCGGAGGTCATCAAACAATCCGCCTATGACTTCAAGGTGGGTTGATTCGAGCCAAAGGCGCCGTCCACCCGCACACACATCCTGAATCAGGTTTATCAGTACTTGTACTTTTAGTAATTTCATTTTTGAATACGAGGTAAAACATGTTCACACTGATTTATATAAATATCCTACTCTGTACGCGCCGAAGAATGCAATGCTGTCATGGTTAAACTCGACCCCTCTACATACAGGCTGATATCTGGTCGCTAGGCATCACAGCCATTGAGTTGGCTAAAGGAGAGCCGCCGAACTCGGACTTGCACCCCATGCGCGTGCTCTTCCTCATCCCCAAAAACACGCCCCCTACACTGGAGGGATCCTACAGCAAACCCTTCAAAGAGTTTGTGGAGGCGTGTCTGAATAAAGATCCACGATTTGTAAGTATCGATCCGGGATCGTGTTTCCCTGCTGTCCCTCATTTTATATTGAAAGCTACAGTGAAGGTTCTTCTCCCGTCACACAGAGACCCACCGCCAAAGAGCTGCTGAAACACAAGTTCATCACTCGCTACACCAAGAAGACTTCGTACCTGACTGAGCTGATTGACCGCTACCGTCGCTGGAAATCTGAGGGCCACGGAGAGGAGTCCAGCTCTGATGACTCTGACATGTACGCCAACAGTTCATCCATCCACCCATCCATCAACCCAATCACCCACTGACCCACCATTAATCCATCCATCCATCCATTAACACAATAACCCCCTGAACTATCTATCCATTAATCCATCTCTCCATAGATCCAATCAACTGTTATTCATCTATTCCCCCGTCCATTAACCCAACCGTCCACTGAACCATCCATCCATCAATCCATCCATCAATCCCTCCATCCATTCATCCATCCAGCCATCCATCCATACATCTGTTTACACACTGAACTAATCGTTCTCTGAAATGAAGCCATCCATCAACCCAATCACTCACTGAACTATCCACCCAATCAATTGTTACTATAGTAATCAATCTGTCCATCAATCCATCCATCCATCCACACATCCAGCCAACACGTATTCATATGCATTGGTCAATCAATAAATCTGTCGACCCATTGATTTATCTTTTGATATCTTATGTTCACTGATCTTCCTGTGGTGCATCCATCCATCCCTCCATCTCCACCTTCTTCTTTCAACAACTGACCTGTTTGTCTGTGTCCATTCATCCCTTCATTCACCAAGTTTCATCCTCCCACCTGCTCATACACTGCTTTCAACAGAAATACGTACAAGCAAACCTCGGTTTCTGACCACAGTTCGTTCCAGACGGCAGTTGGAATACCAATTTGTTTGAATTCCGAATCAGTTTTTCCCATTACAAATAATGTAAACGGTTTTAATCTGTTCCAAGACGAGACAAAAACTACCTTTTTTAAACATAATGATCTTTCATTAATGTCATTTATATATCAAATTGTGTATTAAATGTGAAACCCTCCCAAGCCAGACCGCAGTATCTGCAGTTTCATGAAACTGCAGATACTGCGGTCTGGCTTGGGAGGGCAGAACAGGACAAACACAAAATTCTTAATATAGATTAATTTATTTTTTGTTTATTTATTTATTTTTTTTTGTTTATTTTTTTGTGTAAAGGAATGTGTACAAACATTATAAAGTAATGAAATATGTCAAAGAAATGTAAAAAGAAAAGCAAACACAAAGAAAGAACGAAAGAAAAAAAAAACATGAACGTTATTGCTTGGAAGGGGCTGGCTCTTCTTCCGGATGTTCCTTTCTTTTCTTGAAGAACATTTGAAACGTGGCTTGTTTTTGCCTTCTTTTCCAAACCATACGGAAGTGGCTCATGACCTCTTCATTAAAGGTGTGCACAGTTCTGCTAGCTTTAGCTTTATCAGGGTGATACAGTTCAACAAAGCTATAGAGTTCATTCCATTTTGAGCACATGTCCTTAAAAAGTGAAGTCGGGGCATCCTTCCTTCCCTCATCCTCTTCAGTAGACATCTCCTCCAACGTCTTCTTCTGCTCTGCCTGAAGGTGGAGGAGTTCTTCCGTCATGAGTTCAGCGTGATGCTCCTCCAGCAGGTTGTCGACATCATCAGTGTCCATTTCCAAACCGAGACTTTGGCCTATGCTGAAAGATGTCTTTGACGATTTGGTTATCATCCTGCTGTTCCTCCTCGACAGGAGCTGCTGTGCTGGTGTTCGCAACAGCCCCAAACCCTTTGAACTCGTGCTCCGGTACACATTCTGGCCACAGTTTCCTACACAAAGAGTTCAATGACCTGTGTGAGACATGATTTCAGGCTCTATCTACAATGCCGATACAGTGCTAAATGTTAAAGTGATTCCTCCAAAAATCTTGAAGTGTTAACGCTGTGTCGTTAGTCACCTCGAAGCCTCTTTGGAAGAGGAATTTCGTGTATAAATGCTTGAAATTAGCAATAGCACACTGGTCTATGAGCTGGATCAATGGCTTTGTGTTAGGCAGGAGGAATTTTATTTTAATTAAATCAAATTCCTCGGTCAAGTCATCCTCCAAACCTGGACAGTGACCTGGGACATTATCTATTGAAAGAAGGCAGCGGCATGGCAGGGATTTTTCCTGCAAATATTTTTTCACAGTCGGGGCAAACACCTCATGCACCCATTCAGTGAAAAATTGCCTGGTCAACCATGCCAATTGTGAACAATGAACAATTTTAGAGTATAATACGACTCTGAATTTATTTTAAACACCATTGTTATAACGAAGTTATTTATTATTAAGAAAAGTACTTCTTACTATTAATGCGACTTCTGGTGCTGCATGGTTTTGCTGATGGCCTTGTAGTCTGGTTGATACGTGCTGAGGTTCAGCTTCATGCAGGCGTTTCGGCTTCCATCTATTAAACGTGACCGCAGGTTGGTCTTGATGCTTTTCAGGTGTGAGAAGGACCGCTCGCATACGTGTAGAGCCAAACATGGTCAATACGACAGGACTCACGCTGCAGTGTTTGTGTGACAGGACGCACGTCCCAAGTTTTGGCAATCAGTTGGTCTGCGGGTTGAAGTTTTTCATTCTGTCCATTTGTGTTTTGCTTGCCAGCTGTGCTTGGCTTCTTACACATGAGCTGATCAAAACGAGGGAAATTTACCTCTTTACCCAAAAACAACTCGCACAGGATGTTGCATATACTGTAATCCAATAAAATTAGAGTTTCAAGGTATCGGCCCCGCCCACACCCTGGAGTATAGAACGGATTGGCTCTCTGCTGCTCGGCACAGCGACAAGTGGAATTGAAAATAGATGTAGAGATTGAAATGCGTGAGATTTATTTATGTTTTTATTTTATTTGATGTTTTTTTTCTGTATTTTGATTTAAATGACAGTGAAATGATGTATTAGTTATTCTGTTAAGAAAGCTCACCTGATTTATCTGAGGGCCAGATACAGTCATCAAATAGCCACGTCTGGCTCGCGAGCCATAGGTTCCCGACCCCTGCAATATTCTGGCGCAAGAGCGGTTACACACGCGCCTGATTCGTGTCTAGCTGCCAATTCTTTCATAAATTCCACAGTTTTCTGTACAACTCAACTTTTCTCACGAGGTTTAGCACTTGATTTCTTTGGAGCCATGTTTATGGGATAATCTAATCACACAAACACAAAAAATACAGGATACTGGAGTCTGTAGAACCTGAACAAGCACATCCGCACGCACACCGTGTGGTCGAGTAGAAACGAGAGCGCCATTTCCAGAAATCGGGCCTTTTTCCTTCCTCTCGGTCTCGTTTTTTCTTGTTTTTTTTTTTTTTTTTTTACCGACTTTTCTCGCGCTTTTTTCACATTCAGATTCCGGATTTTGTTCGACTTCCGGGACAAAAAAAAATTCAGGATTTTTTGGTTGAATTCTGGTTTGTTTGACGTGCAAAGCGTTCGAGAACCGAGGTTTGCTTGTACTGTCTTTTACTGATCACTTTTTTGTCACTGAGGGCAGCGTAGATGTTTTTTATGTCTGAGGTCATTTCAGACTTCAGTCCCTCGGTGTGTGTTTGTTTAGTGATCTGCTGTGGATGAATATTTTCTGTGAACAGGGACGGCGAGGGTGACGAGAGGGACCAGTGTCCCATGTGGACTTTCCCCACAGTGCGTCCCAGCTCCATGAATAAGCTACAGAAAGGATACACTAACACAGACTCTGAGGTGAGCCCCACCCTTCAGTCAGTAAGCGTCTGACCCGACAGGAAGCTCGGATATCACCGAGACGTAAACGTATAAAGCGATGAAAATGATGCTGGTGTGATGTGATTGATCCTCTACGCAGGCGGCGGAGACGGTGAAGAGGCAGCCGAGGTCTCAGTGTCTGTCTGCACTCGTCTCGCCCATCTTCAGAGAGGTAACACCCGTTCACGTCACACCCGACGCCGCAAGTTTCAGAGACTGCGGAAACCACCGGGGCCGCTCGGCTGCCGTAGCGAACGCATCATGAACGTGTGATGCCGTCAGCACTGTTTAAACTCGGTGTCTGAGTGGTCATGCAGTTTATACAGCAGTGACAACATTAAAACAAGCTAAATCAAACTCGGCAAGAAGGTCGTGGGTTTGATTCCCGGGCTCGGGGCGGTTCTGTGTGGAGTTTGCATGCTGGTCCTTGTGTTTACATGGGTTTCCTTCGAGTACTCCGGTTTCCTCCCACAGTACAGAGACATGCTCAGTAGGCTGTTTCAAATCAACCCTAGATGTGAGTGTATGTTGTTGTCCTGTCATGGTCTGGCCGAAATGGGTGCCGGCCTCCTCATTACCTTAATTAGGATTAAACGGCTTACAAAGTAAATGAATCGGGTTAATAACACAGCCGTCCGTGCCCTGGGGTCCATGGGATCGAATTGGTCGGGCTCTGAGGGGAGGGAGGGACAGTATACACTCACTTCCCTGTCACTCAAGCGATTGCCAGCCATCACTGGTGTCCGTGAGCTCATATGTATGATCGACTGGATGGCACTTTCCCTCTGAGTGTGTTAGACCCGCCCCCAAATACGCATGTATGGAGGGGGGTGTGTGCATGCTTTTCCCCTCCTTGGTCAGTGGTAGTCATGTGATAGGGAAAGTGATACTTGATGGGCGGGAATTGGATATGAATAAATTAAGGAGAAATTGTTTTTTTTTTTTTTTGGGGGGGGGGGGGGGGGTGAGTTAAACTTGGATTGTTTTAACACTTAAGCCACGCCCACTTCTTAAAAAAGTAAGGTGTGCATATTTAACCCTGTAGAGCCCAGTCAGAGAAAGCAACATTGGACCAATTCTAATTAGAAGGTGTTGCACATGCGCAACGTAATGGGGTGCTGCAGGATGAAGTGGTGTAAAGGTTAATATTTATACTTCATAATAAATAGTGAAACATAACCCGTCACTCAGGGAGAAAAAAAACTTGAAATAGGACGAAAATAAATAAAAAGTATGAAGTTGCTTGTTTGCCACTTTCGCCTCGTAGCACCAGGATAAGAGTTGCTTTTTTCCAGATGTGGAAGAGAGGAGAATATTGTGTGTGTGTGTGTGTGTGTGTGTGTG
>CM045747.1:2495000-2645000 GCA_024760905.1 Plotosus lineatus | reverse complement strand
TATTATTGATGTTGGGGTGGAGGACACTGGGTGTGGAACAATTCCATCAATTAAAAGCTTTTGATAAATCACAGGAAGCTCCATCCACACGCACAAACTGGAAAAGAAAAGATTAAGTGCAATTCGGTGAATATTGATTAAACAGAACACTTCAACTCGGCACACACGTCTCGGAGGACAGAAATAAACTAACAACAATAATACTGCTTAGAAAAATAAAAGTACATGTTTGTCCCAAGAAAGAGTAGAAAAACTAAAAGTGGTAGAGTACAGCGAGACGGCAAACAGCTCCGCCCTCCTCGGATCGTCTCGATCCACAGCTGCGCGCCTGAGAAATACACAAAGCCGTGTTGGGGATTAGAACCTGCGTACAGCACGCGCTACACTAGATGTGAACTCCACTACCTCCAGGGATTTAGACGTGCTGTCCATCTGCGTCTCCATCACCCTGCTTCTGCATCTGCGCCTGCATCTTCGCAATCATCTCCTGCATCCTCCTCAACTACACACACACACACACACACACACACACACACACACACACACACACACACACACCTTTAGAGACAGGTCTCATCTTTCATTATTATTCAGGTCATTCATTGTCTGATCTGCTTTATCCTATTCGGGTCACAGTGAGGGAGGAACCTACCCAAGCCAACTCGGAGTCTAAGCAGGGTACACCCTGAAGTGCTCACCAACCCGTTACAGAGTCAACACACACTCACACACAACCATTCACTCTCAAACATATTAGGCCAATTAGCTGAATGTGCATGTCTGCTGTGTGGGAGGAAACCTGAGTACCCAGAGGAACGTCACAGCAAGTACAGCAAGAATATACAGAGATACGCCGTTCCGAGCCTGGGACGTCAACTCACGACCTTCTTGAGGTGAGGTGGACGTTCTAACCATCACACCTCTGTGCCACACTCCCCTTACTATTATTATTAACATAATAATAATAATAATAATAATAATAAATAATATTATTATTACTATTATTATTATTAGTAGTAGTAGTACTAATATTACTATTATTATTATTATTATTATTATTATTACTACTATTATTATTATAAATATTAATATTATTATTAGTAGTAGTAGTACTATTATTATTATTATTATTATTATTATTATTGTACCTCAGCCTCCTTCTCCAGAAGGATCATGTCCTTGTCCATTTCCTCTGGCTCCGGAGCCTTCCTGCAACACACACACACACACACACACTATGAAACTCAAGAAGGTGTGAATATGATGCGGATGAACCTGTGTGTGTGTGTGTGTGTGTGTGTGAGATGTTAGTAAAACAGCAGCAGCAGCGGATAGCGTGTGGAAGAACAGTGGTGTGCAGAGCAGTGTGAACAGTTCTCTGTTCAGTGTGAGGCAGAAACACGGAGTGCGTTAACCACAAGCCACAGTGTATTTATAGTGTGTGTGTGTGTGTGTGTGTGTGTGTGTGTGTGTGTGTGTGTGTGTGTGTGTGTGGGTGTGTGTGTGGGTGTGTGTGTGGTGGCACAAGCATTAAGCTGAAAGACAGACCTCCCCTTTCTGTCACCCATACACACTGGTTCAGCCGGCAGCAGTCGCCCCCTAGTGACACTCGTCTCAAACTTACAGTTTATCCACGGTGCGATTCCGTTGATCCGAATGGATCTGAACATTCCACAGTTCTCCCTCTTTCCCTTATTGACACTACAGTGGACATCGTTCCTGTTTCATTTCCATCAGATGCCGAACGAGCCTCATATCGACTCGTGAGGGAAATCCCGACTCTTCACTGAATCAGATTATTCAGCTCAGCGACTCTTGACTCGGCGCTGTTTAGAGCGGGACGGGGTGCGATTAACGGAGGGTAAGAATAGGATTCCTACAAATTAATGATGATGTAATGGACACAAATCACATCTGGTGCTGAAATCGAAACAAAAGTTTAACTGGATTTAAAAACCAAAACCATGTGGAGCTCGATAACACACCTACTGACAGGGAGGTTCACTTCCTTCACAGTAATGAACACATGAGATTTCTTACACCGCAGAACCGACACCTGGTCCAGAGACAGAGGAAAAAACAACCCGATGTACCTGAATCAACTCAGTGTTCATCTAAAAGAGTTGATTCGGTGACTCCTCAGTATCAACTAGTGCGATCTGCTACAGAAACCTGCTAGAGGAGACACTGGACCTGCTGGAGGAGCTTGACGGGTTCTGACGGGTTCTGACAGAGGGGGAGGGGTAAAGCACACAGCAGTACGTACGCAGGCGACAGAGGCAGAATGTAACCGTGCGAGGACAACCTGCCGCCTCGCTTCAGCCGCTCCGAACGGAAGTTCTCATAGTGCAGGTCCTGAGTCACTTCCTGTAGATCCTGCATGTGGGTTCTACACACACACACACACACACACACACACACACACACACACACACACACAATTATTGTTGCAAATGATTGATGTGTACTGGACGTATCGACCCTTCCATGTAAATATTTATCCCTCCCCAACTTGTCCAAGTAACGTTTCATCCATCCATCAAATTACTTATATCTTCATCCATCCTTCAACTTATTCATTTATCCATCCATCCACCCATTCCATCAGCATCTCTATAACTGTGTACATTAGTGTGTGTCGTACATTAACATGATGCGCAGTTTGAGGAAGTCGTTATGTTCAGGGTTCTCCACCTCCACCACCCCCCACGGGTACAGACGCCCTCGCACCTTCTTCCCCTTCGCCTCGATCTGCTGGTTAGAGCCCACCACTGCAAACGGAATACTGGACTGTATACACACACACACACACACACACACACACACACACACACACTCTTATATTTTGTATAGAATGACGTGTACCACAGCAGGTTGGTAATGACTGCAGGTTTTATTTAATCTCTGTTGCTCCACCCACCTTCAGAATCCTCGTCTGCTCCTTGAACTCTTCGTCCTCGTCTGACTCGGCGTCCGGCAGGTGGTAGATTTTAATGCCGTGCTCGTCAATCTCATCTAAAATCTGCAAGTAGAGAAAGGGATCATCGGAGCACAGAACGAACCCTGACCTCGGTGTGTGTGTGTGTGTGTGTGTGTGTGTGTGTGTGTGGATATTGGATGAGTGTTACCCTGCGCTTCAGCCTCTCCCTCTCCTTCAGGGTCAGCGTGTCGGCTTTGGCGATGACGGGGATGACGTTCACCTTGTTGTGGATGGCTTTCATGAACTGAACATCCAGCGGCTTGAGACTGCAGGAAGAGACATGATGATCCACTGGCATGCTTCACTGCGATATCGATAGCACAATACCCTGAACAGCTTCACTGAGGACCAGGGAAAAGGTGGGAGGGGTTTAGGATAAGGGAGGGACTGAAGGTGACGTGGGAAGGGCCGAGGATGAGGGGAAGGACTAAGAACAGGCTGGCAGGTTATGAAGACCATCAGAGAAGCTGAGAACTGTGGGACGGACTAAAAATGAGAAGAAGGGGATGATGACAGAATGGGAGGGACAGGAAAAAAAAAAAAAAAAAAAAAAAAAAGAATCTGGGAACAAAGCGGGAAGGACCGAGAACAGAAGAACAGAAAAGGGACTAACGACAGGCTGGGAGGACATGTGGACAAGGGGGAGGAATGAGGATAGAGGGATGACTGAGGACAAGGTGGGAGGAGTTTAGGATTGGGGAGGACTGAGAACAAGGTGGGAGGAGTTGAGGATTAGGAGACGACCGAGGACAAGGTAGGAGGGACTCTGGTACAGTAGGCCCTTGACTATTCACGAATTTGCCCCCACGGTTTGAGTATTCGCTGACTGCCGAGCAACGGGCACGTGATTCAAATTCAGCCAATGGCTGTCCTCCTTCACCTGATTGGTTGAGCTGATGTCCCGCCCCTTTTTCCTCATTCGCGCACAAGTTGTCAATGAGCCTCTTTTTTGTGTGTGTTTTAATTCCCAGTGAAGTTCTATGATACCACTCAAACGCGGTGCGTCTTCTCTGGCTCAGCGATAGAAAACGCTGGATGTCTCTTCTGAAGAAATAAGACTTTCTCCTGAGAAACGACGGTTTTCTCTGAACTGTTGTATTAAAATCTTTTCCAATTATTATTCCAAGTACAGTACCTAAGTTCATGTTTGTGCGTGAGATTTTATGTTCTGTAGCATGTTTAACAAACGATACCAAAAATATAAACTTTATTACAGTCCTCTTCATGTCCTTTTACACTGAACTTGGAGTGACGTTTCCAAGATGGCGCTGCCCAGAGGGCGACGTCGCGGAGTTCTCAGAGTCAAATTGTTTCTTTGTTCGTTTTAATTTATTTGTTGTTTTGTTTGTTCATGTTTTGCTCTATGCTCGTCTACGACCGGTCGACTCTACTACAGCTATAAGATCGGCGTCTCTTCGGGCTTGTATAACTAAGCACGTTCAACTGGGCTTGTTAGCCGGGATGTGGCTAGAACTGAGCTAATATGCTATAGTAGGCAGCTCAATGCGAGCCGCACCCCAGCTGACAAGAAGCCCAGGCGGGAAGGGGCCGAACGACAACTCCGGCGCTTGGGATTGCAGGAGATGAAGGCCATGTAGCCGGTTGGAGCAATCGCCTCATCGGGTGTCCTCTCCTCGAGCCATGTTTCACAGAAACACAGCAGATGCTCTGCACTGCAATCTGAGCATGAAGCTCGTCCATCTTGTTTCGCAGGGACTGAACATTTTCGAGTAGTATGGCCGGAAGTGCTAACCAAGCCTCTGAGAACTCCGCCTGGGCTTAGCTGGTAACCGCTAGCTAACCGCTAGTATTGAGCTGCCATAGCATATTAGCTCATGACAGAAGTTGTGTGCTTAGGTGCCCGACGCTGAAGCTGCTCATAGCTGTAGTAGGGTCGACCCATCATAGACGAGCATCGTGCAAAACATGAACAAACAAATAATACAAATTAAAACAAACAAAGAAACAATTTGACTCTGAGAACTCCACGAGGTTGCCCTCTAGGCAGCGCCATCTTGGACACGTCACTCCAAGTTCAATATAAAAGGACATCAAGCGTAATAAAGTTTATCCTTTTGGTATCGTTTGTTAAACATGCTACACAACATAAAATCTCATGCACAAACATTCTCAGAATGAACTGAGGTACTGTACTGGAATAATAATTGAAAAAGACTTTAAAACGAGTGCGTTACAACAGTATATGCTGCAGAACTCGCGGATTATCTCGATTCGTGGGAGGGCTCGGAACCAAACCCCCGCGAATGCCGAGGGCCTACTGTACTTATTTCCGTACTAATGACTGTTGGGATTTGGATTAGGTGTATGCTCGGGGATTAAACCCTCACCCGTGTCCGAGCGGAGAGATGAAGTAGAAGCAGCAGTGAACGCGGTTATCCACGATGTGTCGCCGGTTCAGGCCGCTCTCATCATGCAGGTAACGCTCGAACTGGTCATCGATGTAGGCGATGATGGTGTTGAAGCTGGAAAATAAAAAGCAGATACACAGCATGTTTGTTATGAGAGTTCCTCATGGAACCGTGCCAGAGCCCAGACGTCTCAGAGACGTGTAAGAGGAAACACGCCCCCCCCCCATCACCTGAGTCCATTCAGAAGATTTAATCAAAGAGTTTCTGTAAAGCGACTGCAGGCTTCACTCCTGACTTTAACAGGAAACAGGAAATCAGTGTAAAGTTGTGCAGTTTCAGAGTTCCGCGTTTGTTAAATAAAGATGTTATGATGAAAGACAGACAAGTAGACGAAGATAAATAGCTGAGGAATGGAGGTTTAACGCAAATCACTACATTATAAAACCAGCGCCGTTTTTATTTTTTTTCCAGGAAGAGAAAGTAGGAAGTTCCACGTTACAGCTGTGTTTGTGCAGTTCAGGGAAAAACAAAAGACGGGAAACATGAGCAAACTCATCTCCCGTCGTCTCCCACACCCTGTCGGTCTGATGGTGCACAGGGACGTTTGCTGCAGGGTTCGAGGATCTACAGGATGTTACAGGATGTTCTGCTTTAATGGAACGGAACCGAAATGCTTCGGAAAGTAGAAGGTTTCTCTTGTGAGGAAATTAAACTCTACTTTTAATTCCTTTCCAATAGAGATGAAAGGATGCCCGTGATTGGCTGGCAATTGCTGTGGTGACAGGGAAGTGAGAGTAAGAGTTCAGACAATAAGCTACCACTGACTCACGGCCAACGGACAGATGTGGAGTTAACCCCTGTTCGAACTTGTGATCTCCGGGATAACACTCAGGTACTCGGAAGCCCATGGTTCATTTATGATGATTATTATTATTATTATTATTAATAATAATAACAATAATAAAAAAAACAAACAAAAAAAAACAATGAAGAAATATTTGTAAAGTTTACAATATAAAACAAGAGCCAATTACCAACATACTCCTTATAATAAAATGTTATTACTGCTAATCAGGACCATCACAGAAGGTCTAAATATAAAACACCATTCATTGTCCCTTTCTTATATTGATCCTTATTTTGTTTATCCATAATGTGAATATTCATCATTCTTAAAATAAAATAAATAAAATTGAAAAAAGTGCATTTTTAAATTCCCACTAGTCTTAATCCGGCGAGCGAGGAACGATTTCGTGCTCCGAGCCAATCCATTCATCACCCTCACATCAGCCATCGTAACTACATCATATAGATCTGCTTATTTTCCCATCTGTGGTGTCGCCCATACGCAGCTACACGATGCGTACGAACATCTGGGACTGTCGGAAGTGATACTATTGGCATGCGTCAGAAGTGCTCTGTACAGGGATTTTGTTTGTTAAAAGAAAGTCAAGTCTTCAGATCTGATTCGACTTGCAGACGTCCATCCTGGGCTGATGCCAGCAGCATCAAAGGCTACCTGAAGGTCCGGTCCCTGCTCATCTCACCCTCAGAAATAAGGTATGAAAGTACACTGAACAAAAATAACCACATGAACCCAAAATGCTGAAGTAAACTGATGTACAATGAAATCTGCTCAGTGTCTCTCGGTGGACTGAATGATTTGTGCTTCGGAATTCTCACACCGCATCACTGTGAGCTCACACAGTTATTTCACCCAACATCGAGGTGGTCAGTGGGCGTGACCAAAACCCAAGCAAATCCCACACCAGGGCCAATTAAAAATATTCCAGGACGATAGCAGCGGGCCTCAGACTGCCCAGATCCGCTCCACTCTGTTTTGATGACGAGGATGTCGGTCTCAATTGGCCACGATATTCACCCAATATGTCACGAATTGGACACCTGAATTGGATGTTCTGAATCAGCAGGTGAGACAACGTATTCTGGTTCCGAGTTGCACTGCAGGAGGAATCGGCAACGGTCCACAGACCACTTACTGATCCTCACTTTAACCCATGAGATGAAGCGTGAATGGAGATGAAGTGCTTCATGTTACGCTGATGGTGGAAGCACTCGACGGTACCGAGTGCTGTGAACTTTGCCCTCTGACCCGACTGGACTGCCTCATGAATTGTGAACAGAAAGCCATCAGTCATGATGTCATCATTTTCACTCAATTTCAAGGCAAAAAGAAACATTTTTTATTACTAATTTATTGAAATATTTCCAAATTGTCTTAAAAAAGAAAAAAGAAAAAAAAGAGTCGATTTTTGTTCAGTGTATTTTTAGCACGGCCCCTTTTTGAACGTTACAGAACACGTGACCACCTGCTTCAGGATTCGTTAAGCATACAACAATTACAAATCAATCACTTATATTCATCCTTTTTGTATTCTTGTCCTGTTGTGAGGAATAAAAAACCTTCACATTTCACATCTGTTTTAAAATCTCTATTTTAGATTTAAACGTCTATCAGTTTCGTTGTAGTTTACGGAATTTAAACTGGTGTAGTTTAGGTGACCACAGCACCAAATGAGGTGGAGAAAAAAAGCCTGAATTCTAAATCTGATTTTGTCTGAGAATTCTCTTCCTTTATTTGTTGCTGCATCTGTTCACTGTAGTTTTTTGGACTTGTTTTATGTAGGAAGTGAAGCGTTATTATTATTATTATTGATTATGAAGAAGTGGTTGAGAGTAAAACAAAAATGAGAAAGAAGACACAAAATACAGGAAACTGGATGATGAATATTTATCCTGCACATCTGCAAGATGGTTAATATCTGATTTAAAACTTGATGTAATCACAGTTTGGAATGTGGAAGTTTTCCACCAATCAGAACACAGTATTCAAATAAGCCATGGAATAAGAATTCACTTCAAACAACAAACACTCAGGGTGAGATCTGGAGAAAAACCAGTCAGTGAAAATCAGAAAGTGAGATCAAGTGTTATTCTCACACACACACACACACACACACACACACACACACACACACACACACACAAGGTACAGTACCAGTCCTGACTGTTGATGGCATCTCCGTATCCGGGCGTGTCCACTACAGTGAGACGCAGCTTCACTCCTCGCTCCTCGATCTCCACCGTGGAGGCTTCGATCTGTACCGTGCGCTCAATTTTCTCTAAACCACAACACACACATGATGATGACTTTATTAATAGTTTTATTTATCTTCCTCTTCCGGTTAATCCGGGGTCAGGTGGAGAGGGCTGCAGCTTAATCAGTGCAGTCCAGACATCTTTCTACCCACCAACTCCCTACAGCTCTTCCGGGGGTCAGAGAGGCGTTCCCTGACCGGCTGAGACATGTGGCACCTCCAACATGTTCCGGATGGAGTCCCGGGTCTCGCCCTCGTCGGAAATGCCCGAAACACCACACCAGCACCAGGGAGGCGTTCTAACCAGATAACCGAGCCACGTCAGCTCGCTCCTCTCAACACAGAGGAGCAGCAGTGCTATTCCGAGCTCCTCCCAAATGGCTGACCTCACCCCGAACCCCCAGGCTCTTCCTTTTCCACAGATAGCGGGATTGAGGAGGTCCTCAAAGTATTCCTTAATTTACAGTCAGCCCCCTACTTACGAAGACCCCTGGGTAAGAAATCCCCGGGTTACGAAGATCATTTTCTTAAGTTTACGTTACTGAGAAATGAAAACAACCCCCTCTTACGAAAAGACATTCACGATGCGCAAGTTGCTCTCTCATTGCTGTCTCTCAACATCCCGCCCCGCTGGCCTCCCATTGGCTAGGAGGGATGACGCAGAATCAGAAGGAGAGCTTGAAGTGGAAATACAGTGAGGACCTCTGATCTTTCAAAAGGTACCGTAATTCCGAGAGAGATCGAGACAGAAGGAAGCTTCACTCTTTAGTTTAGTTTTTAAGTTGTTTAATTCAGTAAATGTTTAATAAATGTGGGCACATTTGAGCTCATCTGCAATTCCGTTCCCTCAAGGAATCAAGATAAAGTTGAGTTTGGACCTCCCTGTCACGCAGTCTTGTGGGCGTGGCCTGCAGCGCGAGTGAGAGAGAGCGAGCGAGCGAGAGACAGGTGTGTGTGTGTGTGTGTGTGTGTTAATAAAAAATGTTTAATAATGGTTTACTTCATAAATGTGTTAATAAAATATTTAAATGGTTTAATAAATAATTTTCTTTTACTTTTAACACATATTTCATACAAAATCTTTGTACTTTTATCATTTTTAAAGGGTTTATGGGGTTTATCCAGTCCAAAGACTGAAGCCTTGGAACGAATTAGACATTTAACATGTAAAATGCGACCCCAACTTACAAACTCCCCGCGTTACGAAAAAGGTGCTGGAATGATTAATTTCGTAGGTAGAGGCCGACTGTACTTTAGTGGTAAATTCATTTCTACCATCTCCCTCTATTTCTCACATACTCTGTATGTCTGATGCTCTCTCTCCCCATCTCTCTCTCTAATCTCCACATCTCATCTCTCCCTCTCTCTCTCTCGCTCTCTCTGTCTGTCCCTCCACAGAGGTGTAGATTAGTATCACTGACCTGCAGCTCCAGGGATGATCCTCTCTGGGTACAGATCAGTGAGGAACAGACTGTTTATCAGAGTCGACTTCCCCAAACCAGACTCACCTGTATAAAACACACACACACACACACACACACACACACACACACACACACACACACACACACACACTTTAATCGGTCACTTCAACCTAGTGACATCCCTCTGACTCTTGGTCCCATTAACTTCCTCCTTTGCCCCTCAAACCCCCCATTTTAACCCTATTTCCTCCTTCAGCCAAACAAATCCTTCCATTTCTTTTGAACTCTGTCGTGCCCTCTCTGTTCTCTCCTTGTGTTTAACAGATCTGTAGCACACACAGCCCTGAGAGCTTTAAACAAACCTCTTTCATATCAGGAAACTACTCAGAGGGAAAGGCAACATCGGAATGTCACTTTAACACACACACACGCACACACACACGCACACACACACACGCACACACACATGGAACTTTGTGCTACTCACCCACCACCATCAGTGTGAACTCAAAGCCCTTCTTTACTGATTTACGGTGAACCTGATTGGGCAGGTTGGCAAATCCCACATAGCCAGGAGTCTCTGGGTTGGTGAATTGCCCCTGACACACAGACACACATACACACGCATCATCAACACTAATACCATGTTCATTTCTCATACTCTCTCAGTGCTTCTGAATTTGCAGCCATTTTGAAAGTGCATCGCAATAAACCACACCCCTTACACATCACCCGCAGACTCAGTGAACCCTGGTCTATCAACAGCTCCAGAGCTTTTAGAAGAACACTTGGAAATGATGCTACTTTTAGGGTCGGTAGGTTTTCATTTTCCCCTCCCTGGACTGCATGTCATACCTTAAATAACATGATGAATTTATGACAGAACTCGAGTGTCCAAAACTATAATTATTCTGTTGGTAAACGGTAAGCTGCTCTTCCTCAGATTCTCGAGTAAATATTTATATAAGGAAGCATTATTCAACTTCAATCCTGTTAAATCAGCACCACATGTTACGAGCACAACCGTGGTAGGATCTTCTAAAATGACCCAAATCCACAGACAGCTTGTCCTGCTCTGCTCGCTCCTGTAGAATCTCATCAGTGCAGACTTTGGCTCGCGTCTCCCGAGTCCACGTGCTGTACTCTCTCTCTCTCTCAGCTCGAGTCTATAGTACTGAGCACCCGTGCCTGGAACGCACCGCTATTATCCATAAATATCGACATGACTGCGGTTTTACAATAAATAAAAAACAAACTGTGATGAAGAGATTTCTTTAAACCTCTGAACAGTTTCCACAGTTAACAGCACCACAGGAAGCCTCCAGAAATAACATCAATCCACAACACAAACACCTCCGAGCTTTTCGGTTCTCATCCTCCCCACAAGTTGAAGCCAAATACCCAGGACAGCAGGTAGAGCACAACCTCGACTTTTCTCCAGGAATAATCAGTGGCACAAATCAAGTTCGCCCACAGAATATAATGTTGCAGCTGGCGTCACACTAAACCACATTCTCATTGGCTGATTAAGCAAGTCGCTTATAAACACAAAGCACCTGTGGCTAACCACACCGGTGAATTAACATCAATAAAATAGCCAGCCGGCGAGTGCCCGAGCGCATAAAACCTGATCCATCACAAAACTGACAGCCAGCATAGCTGATCTCGATTTTTTTTAAGATGCAAAAAAAAAAAAATATTTGGGGGTGGCACCATTTTTTCTGGGTTGGCTGAATTAGAGGACACACAGCATGCATATTTTATATATATATATATATATATATATATATATATAGAGAGAGAGAGAGAGAGAGGATTTTCTGAGTAGATCCTTCCTATATATCCTATAGATATATATATATTTAAACATACCCAACTTTTTTGATTCTATATTTTCTAAGATACTTAATCCTATTAGGGTTGTGGGGAGGTTGGCGCCCTTCTCAGCCAACTCTGGTCGAGGTTGGGGTATACCACAAACAGCTCACCAGGCCACCGAATGGCCAACACACAACCGCTTACACTCACCTAGGTGACATTTGGAACATCAACTAACCTACTGTGTATGTTTTTGGACTGTAGAAGGAAACTCCTGCAACAACGGGAGGAACATGCAAACTACACACACACACACACACACACACACACACGACTCAAAATCAGGACCCTTCTTGCTGTGCTGTGGACGTCCTCACCACTAGGTTTAGGTGTAAAATGATTCTCACTGATGGATTTTAATCCGTTAACACTGAGAGAACCCTACAGTGTCCAAGAACATTCTTGAAGCTCCCGTCTCCGAGAAAAAGAAAAATCAATATCAGTAAGTAACTGGACTGAAGTGTTCGGGTCATGGTAATGATATTACACTTGAGGATGAAGATGATGGAGAGCGGATTACAGACACATTGTCTGGTTGGAACACGATGGACAGAGGCGCTCAGCGCAGTTACAGGAAGTGAGACACCGGGTAAAGTACTTACCTTTGTTTTATCAGCCTGAGACATGATGAAGAGATGGAATCCAACACCTGAAACATATAACCACAGGAGAACGTGATGAGATCCGGAGGAGGGCGGGGTCTAACAGTGATGAAGAACACCACAATGGAATAAGAAATGTTTCCCCTGCTTGATTCAGTCATAGCCAATCCACACCCATGAACTTACCACTTCTCCATCACAGACAATCACCACCAATTCAGGAGTACCCTGGGGGGGGTTCGTCCCTTTGTACGAATGGGCTCATAGACGCCCACAATAAGCTGTTGATGGCTGCAAGTGACAGGGAAGTGAACACATGTCACTCATTAGCGGATGACGGATCAACCTGGATTTGAATCCGCGATCTCCTGGTTCATCGCCGTGTACCTGAATGGTACGCCACTTAACTTGATGGTTTTAAAATCATCACATTCATTAGGGTGTGACAGTTAAAGGGGACCTCTGGAGAACTTGTATTACTAGCTCTTGAAAACGATCGTGTACAACATCAGCGGTCTCACCAGGCAACGCCAGTCCCTTGCTTCTCGTTACACGACTGTTACTACCGGGCACGTGCAACATGTTTCCTTCTTCATTTACTGTTCCAGCCCTGGGAATGATGTGAATTTGTGGTTTTGTTCTATTGGCTGGAATTCACGCAGCACTCACCAGTCTAAGGAAACACATAATCCAAGGCCAGTGCTGACCTGGGTGCCACCAGGAAAATGGCGGAATGCTAAGTGTACAGCTTTAAAAAAAAAATTAAAAAAAAAATCACGCAATAGATAACACAACATTGGCACAGGGCCAGCCCCTGAAAAGGATATCCATGTTGATACCTGCAAACATCACATCACTTCAAAAAAGCATGCGGCATGAATAAAAGCAGCCAAGGATGAGAATGACAGTCGAGTCCAGATAGTGTTGGTGGATCTGAACCCGAACAGGTTCCCTGAACACTCTGAACAAGTCTCAGGAGCTCAGGGAAGATTTTATCTTGGATTATGTGAAAATGTGCACAGTGTCAGATATAGCACTTGAAAAGACATTAAAAATGAGGAGTTTATTATTAAACACTGTCGTGATTATCGGAGTTAAACTGGAATCACAGTTTCGACTGTTCGGGTTTATCGTTCCTGTTGTAAAGGATTAAAATAACAGTTCAGGTTTGAACTTCATGAACTATAAGAGTAAATCATGCCAGGCTTCAAAAAGTCTTTGTTGGCAATAACATGATTAAAAAAAAAAATTCACCCGAGAGGGAGGAACATTTCTTTTCCTGTGCAGGCCACCCGGGCTTTCGAGGGGAAATGTTTTTCATTCATCATTGCTATAATATGTGTGTGATGTTGTAAACACAGTAATATGAAATAAAAATCTTATGTTTGAAATCAACATACTGAATTTCAAAGTTTATTATTTTATTATTGAAATAAACACAGTATCAATGTTTCAACATATCACCTTTTAATATTGCAGTCAACAACTTACAAACACCGCCGTCACGCTCCACGCTGTGGCTGGCGGTTTATAATTAACTTGGATTTGTTTGAAAATGTCAGAAAACGTGTTACTCAATTTGAAACACATTAATTTGTTTATTATTTTCATGTTGGGACCTTTAATAGTGACAGAACAGTTTTTTGCCTCATCATGGTCCCCTTCCATCATGCTTTCCACCTTTGTTGTTAAGACAGTACCGGCCAATGAGAATCGCTGTTTCACCGAACTGGTGAAATTGACCAATCACAAGGCGCGGTTGATACTGATTTTGCTTTGGTCACTTTTAAGTACGATGTATGATAGGGAACACGTGTGTTTTTCAAAACAACCAGCCAGTATATTTTTATTTTTTGTGTCTGTGAATGCTCAGGTGGAGACTTTATCTACAATTTCGGCCCAAGCGGCCGTGTTACAGCCAGCAAAGATATTTTAAATATCTTCGGCTGGCCTGGTGTTGATATTGTAATTTTTATATTCATGAGAATTTATCAACTTGAAGTTGTTGGTGGTACCGAGTGGCTCCACGTGTTTCTGACTGCTCTGACTTTCAGGTTATAGATGAAGTGAACTGGTCTGTGACCGTCCATAATATTAACACGAAACAGTGATGTACACCTGTTACTGATTATTAATCACCACAGAGACAAAACTGAACTTCACTGTAAATATAAAAATGCTCATTGAGGTTTTTTTTTTAAAGATTATCTTGTAAAGTTTGGTTTTTCGATTATCTCTGATCTGCAAAATATTTTGTTGTCTTTTATTTGCATCGACTTTTATCATGGCCCCTTTGCCTAGAGTTGAGATTAAGTATCAGATAAAATTTATTCTTGGTGAAAACGTCTACTTTTAATGATTCACCAGAGAAGGTGTTTAAAGTCACAACAGCCCACAACCATAATAAATAACATACCGTGCACTTCAAAGTCAGTTTTTCCAAGAAACTGATACATAACACATGTAAACTTATGAAACGGAAATGAAACGGAACATCAGTGTCCCGTTACCCAGCAGGAAGCCCAAGCTTTTACTTGTAACACCGGATGCAGCGCCGACGAAATTCCATTATTTAAAACAAATTGCAGGATGACTCTGAAAGGGAGCAGCTCCTCACCATCTAAAATGACGCTCGCTGCTTATTTACGTGCCCTGGATGACCCGACTCAACTACTTCATCTCACTTTAGAGAAAAATGGTTGTTCCATATTGGTTCAGCCACTGCTAATAATCCACACGATAAAATTATATCGGTGTGTGTAGAAAACTTTTTATGGTCCTTTATGTGAAATTAAGGGGTCATTCAACATTTTCAACATTTTCCTAAGCGTACAAAACGTACGCTAGGAGGAAGAGGGGAAGATGTCTGTGTACGCTTTTTAATATGATAAAAATGTCGATCAACAATAATACATGCGCTCGTGAATATATAGATTTTTTGTGCGTGTACGTTTGAAACTCTCAATGCATGATTCACCAACCACCTGCGGTGTTGCATATCTGCAATGAATACAGTACAGTACAGTACAGTACTACCCAACCCGGTATCAGCTGCTGAAACATCAGAAGGCCGCTGATCAAGGGTGTAGGCTAGTGGGGGTGCACAGGGTGCACGTGCACCTCCCACCCCACAGCAGGAGTTGAGTTCTGCTGGACAAGAAATGATGTGTATTCACAATCTTATAAATAAACTTAATGACTGTTATTGAAGAGAAAGTCGGAGATAAAGTTCCGCATGACTCGAGTCAGGAAGTAAACGGGAAGTTAACGTGTAACGGGCACAGCGCATGTGCACGCCTGAGCTGACCAATCAACAAATATAATATTATCAGTGAGCAATAATAGCGGAACACTGTCAATCAAACAAAGTGCGAGTGTGAGAATAAAGCACAGTTTGTTAGTCCCGCCTCCGGCTCCTGCACATGTGTTAGAACACAAACATTAACTTGCAGAGAATGAATGGATTAAATAATCAGAATCCATCCAGCCTGGATCTGCAGCCTCATGATCAGTACTTTTATAAAATTAATGGCATGTTTTTGTGCTGTAATTATGTATTAATATTTGTTTGTGCCTTGGAATAGATAAATAACTTTATCTCAATTTGCAAATGTATTTAGCACATGTACTTGCAGATGTAGTTTGAAATATATTTGAGAATGTTTTTGGTTGAACTATAATATTTGATTCTGATTCTGAGAGGAATAGATGAATCATCTTCTGCTGAAAAACTGTGCGTGTTGTTGGCGTGAGATTCCATGTTGTTTATATCATATGCTGTGATATGCATGCACTATATTTCATGTGGTACTTTGTATCAACTCGGTGCTGTCACGGTAACTTTGTGTAGGCGGGCACTTAGCGATGGCGGCTTTCAGGTGGATAACTTACGACAAGCACGTAAAACAAAAGCGCTGTGTGTGCAATGGTTTATTTATGATATAAAATTTAAGCCACAATCGCTTCGATAAACTATACGTAAGCTACCGACAACTTATTTAGTCGGCGTTTCATTTACCCTTTAAGGCTTAGGCTCAGGTCAACCGAGATGTGCACCCCCCCCCACGGTCAGACCAGCCTACGCCCGTGCTGAAAGCAAACTGAAGCGTGGTCGTCCAGAAGCCAATGACCAATAAAAAATGCAGACATTTTGAATTATATTTTAATATAAAATAATATGATTAAAAACAATGTCATTTTTATTATTAAAACCAAATATATTAATATTAAAGCAGGTGTCATTAAAAAGAATTCTGTAAAAGTATATATTTTTATTGACTTCATTATTATTTGACTGGTGTATAAAAGAGGTATTGATGAAGGAAATACATTGATTTATTTTATAAAAGAGGTTTGACCATTGTTTTGTTTAATATCTTATTTAAAAATCCTGCCGAGAGATCATCAACATTTATTTGTATGCTTTTGGAGGGGTGGAGAGGGGAAGGGTCCAAAAAAATGCGTGCTCTCTGTACGCTGGGGAAAATGTTGAACCGCCCCCAAGCTTCGTATCACTTCAACATATGACATTCCGCTGTAAGGATGAAGACAACTCGACTCAAATCAGGGTTTGGAAATATGAACTAAGTCAGGGAATGTCCCCACAAATACAGAAGTACAAGGTGTGTACTGTATCGAGATGTGGTACGTTTCATTTCAGGAACGCGAAGGAAGCGGATCAGATCGCACTCACACACAGACACACGAAGCCGTGTAAGAGTAAAAAAATCTCACAAAGCAACAAAATCCACTGCAGTACAACTATGAGAACTATTTCTACACGCCTCGCACGTGCGCCGGACAAAATGGGTTTCCATAATGAGTATCTGTATTGGTGCAGAATAAAGAACAAACTTGAACTTGAATACTTGGGAGGAGTATCCATGGTAAAAGAGGGGGTGGTAGGAAGGTGAAGAACAGAGTGCAAGCAGCGTATAACAGGTGGAGGAAAATGAAGGATGGGGAAGGTTTATAAGACCATCATGAGGCCAGCTGTCCTGTACAGGTTGGAGATGTCCGTGCTGATGTAAAAGACAGGAGGCGGAGCTAGAAATGACAGAGTTGGAGATGCTGTGATGAGGAACGGGCAGAATTAGAAATGAATATAATCGAATGACAGGACAGGGAGGAGTGTTTGGGGATGAAGTGAGATAGGACAGGAAGAAGGTTTGGACTTGTACAGAGGTGGGTGAAGGCTATGTTGGTGAAAGGATGGGAGGATGGGACCGCCTGGTGGGAGAAGAGGAAGGAGAAAGATTGAGGTGGTGAGGGAGGATATGCAAATGAGCTGGTGTGATAGAGAGACAGACAGAGAAACAGAGCACCCGAGAGAGAGAGAGAGAGAGAGAGAGAGAGAGAGAGAGATCGAACAAAAGCAGCCAAAAGAAAAGGAAGTATAAACAAAAGAATCTCTCCCTCTCTCTCTCACTCCCTCTCTCTCTCTAGCTCGCTCTCAGACTATTCTAGTCATCTGTGGAAAAATGTTTGGTATGCAGCTTGAAGTGAGTACAGAACAACCGGAAGTGGGCTCGCCAGACAGGAAATGCACTCCATTTTCACTTTTCTACACCGGGTTCTTCTTTAGCGACTGAAAGAGTTTAATTTGCATTAAATAAAAACTGAAGGATGAAAGTTTTAATGATGAAAATAAACCTGATGCTAGTTCAAAGTTAGCTTACCAGGCTAACTCACCGAAACAAAGCAGCACGCGAGCTCCATAAATTACAGACATGAACCTCCTTCTCCCGTTAAAGTTCTGATGCACCGCTAAAAGGAGATCTTTAAATTAAAATATGAAGTTTTATGAGGATTCAGAGGAAAAGGAAACGCGGTAAAGGATGTGAACCGCACCGCCTTCCATCCAAATATCAACTAAATATTTCCGGCTATGAGCGCCATGCTAAAGGTTCCCACAATACACAGATTAAAGAAACAAGAATATAAAGAGGAAAAGGATGCCGGTGTGAGGAATAAAGGTCACATACCGAGAGTTTTCAGCCGTGGGAATCAGAGACTCAAAGAGAGACGAGCCGCGCAGATCCACTGATACAGAATGCGGAAGTGCTCAGCCTCGTCTCCTGCTGTTGCCATGGGCGACCAATGAGCGGCGCTGATGGGATAGAGTGCGATCTGAATGGCTCCAACTCACAGAGAGCCCGCCTATCTGGAAAAAAAACTTTCCACAGTCAGCCACAAGTAGGCGCTGCTGACGTGTTGCTTGAAAGTATTTGAATTCTAGATTCTGATTGGTTGTTGATTCAGAAGTCATGGCGCTATATATTCAGTACTGTCCAGAGGTTTGCAGCTGACGTCATGCATATATTATCCCAATTGCGGGTTTTGTTTATTCCGCCACATTGGTGTGAAAATAAACCATTCACTCTGGCCCCAAAACAATTGCACAAGCATGTGTCTTCTTCTTTTACTTTCGGCTTTTCCCTTCAGGGGTCGCCACAGCGAATCATCTACCTCCATCTCACCCTATCCTCTGCATCTTCTTCTCTTACACCAACTGCCCTCATGTCCTCTTTCACCACGTCCATGAATCGTCTCTTTGGTCTTCCTCTAGGCCTTCTGCCTGGTAGTTCCAACCTCAACATCCTACTAACAATATACTCACTATCCCTCCTCTGTACATGTCCAAACCATCTCAATCTGGCCTCTCTGACTTTGTCTCCAAAACGTCTTACATGTGCTGTTCCTCTGATGTACTCATTCCTGATCCTATCCATCCTCGTTACTCCCAAATAGAACCTCAACATTTTCATCTCTGCTACCTCCAGCTCTGCCTCCTGTCTTTTCCCCAGGGTCACTGTTTCTAAACCATACAACATCGCTGGCCTCATCACCGTCTTGTACACTTTTCCCTTCATTCTTGCTGATACCTTCCTATCACACATCACACCGGACACTTTTCTCCAACCATTCCAGCCTGCCTGCACACACTTCTTCACCACTTTTCCACTCTCTCTCCATTGCTCTGGAGTGTTGAGCCTAAGTAATTAAAATCCTCCACCTTCTTTATCTCTGCTCCCTGTAACCTCACCGTTCCTCTTGGGTCTTTGTCGTTCACACACATGTATTCTGTCTTACTGAGACTAACCTTCATTCCCCTCCTTTCCAGGGCATACCTCCACCTCTCTAGATTTTCCTGCACTTGTTCTCTGCTCTCACTGCAGATCACAATGTCATCTGCAAACATCATAGTCCATGGAGATTCTTGTCTAACCTCATCTGTCAGCCTGTCCATCACCATAGCAAACAAGAAGGGGCTGAGAGCTGACCCTTGATGCAGTCCCACCTCCACCTTGAACTCTTCTGTCACACCGACAGCACACCTCACCACTGTCTTACATATCTCATACATGTCCTGCACCACTCTAACATACTTCTCTGCCACTTCAGACTTCCTCATACAATACCACAGTTCTTCTCTCGGCACCCTGTCATATGCTTTCTCAAGATCCACAAAGGCACAATGCAGCTCTGTCTGACCTTCTCTGTACTTCTCTATTAACATCCTCAAAGCAAGCTTCCACTATTCTTTCCCATAACTCTCTTGTATGGCTCATCAACTTTATCCCTCTGTAGTTGCCACAACTCTGTACATCTCCCTTGTTCTTAAAAATGGGCTCCCTTGTCAGTATCTTGCTGTATACTTTGTAATATAATTACTGTAACTACCTGGAGAGGGCTTTATTAAGTTGGATAACTTGTGCCCAATCCATTTCATGTTTGAATAAAATGTGTTTTAATCAATCAAAAATGGGCACAGGCACACTTCTCCTCCATTCCTCCGGCACCTGCTCACTTTCTAAGACCTTGTTGAATATTCTTGTCAGAAAATCTACTGCTACCTCCCCTAGACACTTCCATACCTCAACCGGTATGTCATCAGGACCAACTGCCTTTCCACTCTTCATCATCTTCAATGCCCTCCTCATTTCACCCTTACTAATCTTTGCTACTTCCTGGTCCTCAACGGTCACCCCTTCTACTCTTTTTTCTCTCTTATTTTCCTCATTCATCAGCTCTTCAAAGTCCAATCCATCTTCACAGCACACTTCTGTCATCAGTCAATACATTTCCTTCTCTGTCCTTAATCACTCTAACTTGCTGCACGTCTTTCCCATCTCTATTTCTCTGCTGTGCTAACCTGTATAAATCATTTTCTCCCTCCTTACTGTCCAACCTATCATACAAGTCTTCATACGCCCTCTGTTTGGCCTTTGACACCGCTACCTTCGCCTTACGCTGTGTCTCCCTGTACTCCTGTTTACTCTCTTCGGTCCTCTCAATGTCCCACTTCTTCTGAGCTAACCTCTTCTTTTGTACACACTCATGCACTTCCTCATTCCACCACCAATCACTTCCTCGTCCCCTCTGTTCCTCTTCTCTCTCTGCCTACGGACACGCCTCCCGCCTCTCCTTCTTCGACGTCTTCGACCAACAGTAGTCCAATTTCCATTAGCACCCTGTTGGTTGACAGCACTGATGGCGGTTGTTGTTAACCTGGGCCTCAACAGATCCGGTATGAATTTTGTTTTGATCATTTGCATGAGAAATGTGGCAGAAGTTTTACGCCGGATGCCCTTCCTATCACAACCCTCTGCATTTATCCAGGCTTGGGACCGGCATAAGGGGGAGAGACACTGGTTAGTGCCCCCCCCCCCGCCCCCGCCTCATGGCTGCATTAGTCTTTATTATGACATGTACAGTATATATAATATAACTAACTATTATAATACTTCATAGATTTAGATCCACATGTTTGTGCTTAATATGTAATGTAGGCAAAATGATAAAAAAAATTACCTTTGCTATGATTAATACTTTGGTGTCCTCACACAGCTTGCCATGGGTGATATTAGAGGCTTTCCTGGGTATAATATGCTCGCGAAGTGCCGAAACCCATATCGATGTGTGTCTGTTTACCATGTTTTTTGCCCTAACCGGAAGTCAGAGCCTATTAACCACGGCGGCATGCATAATGTATGCAGGACGCGCAGTCTAGTTTTTCTTCCATGTCATTGACAAACCCTGAGTGTCTGTTTGTAGCACTATAGCAGTGTAGTGACTAACATGTCTACCTCACGGCAAAAGGGTCCAGGGTTTGAATCCTGGGCATGGCGATGACGAAGTTTGCATGTCTGGGTTTCCTCTGGGTATGCCAGCTTCCTCTTATAGATCCAAGACATGTACATTTGGCTAAGTGGCAGTTCCAAATTACCTCTTGGAGAGTGAGTAAATGCAGCTAAGAAGGGGGAATGCAGCCATGAAGGGGGGCACAAGCCAGTGTTCATCCTCACGCTGGTCCCAAGCTGGTATAAACGCAGAGGGTTGTGCCAGGAAGGGCATCCGACATAAAACATTTGCCAAATTTTTTTATGCGAGTCATCAATAAGAATTTCAAACCGGATTGATCGAGGTCCGGGTTAACAACGACCGCCATCAGTGCTGTTAACCAACATGGTGCTTGTGGAAACTGGGCTACTGTTGGGCGAAGGAGAGGCTGGAGACGTATCCATAGGTGGAGAGAGAAGAGGAAACGCATGAGTCTAGCACTGAGAGTTGGGACTTTGAAAGTTGGAACTATGACAGGAAAAGGTAGAGAGCTGGCTGACATGATGCAGAGGAGGAAGGTAGACATACTGTGTGTTCAGGAGACCAGGTGGAAAGGTAGCAAGGCTAGAAGCTTAGGAGCAGGGTTTAAACTGTTTTATCATGGTGTGGATGGGAAGAGAAATGAAGTAGGAGTCATCTTGAAGGAGGAGTTTGTCAGGAATTTTATAAAAGTGAAAAGAGTGTCAGACAGAGTGATGAGTCTCAAGTTAGAAATTGAAGGCGTGATGTTCAATGTTGTTAGTGCTTATGCCCCACAGGCAGGATGCGAGCTCGAAGAGAAGGAGAGATTCTGGAGTGAGTTAGATGAAGTGATGCAGAGTAACCCCAGAGGTGAAAGAGTGGTCATTGGGGCAGACTTCAATGGACATGTTGGTGCAGGCAACAGAGGGGACGAGGAAGTGATGGGCAGGTTTGGTATCCAGGACAAGAACACAAAGGAGAGATGTTGATTGATTTTACAAAAAGGTTGGAAATGGGTGTGGTGAATACTTTCTTCCAGAAGAGACACGAGCAGAGAGTGACTTATAAAAGCGGAGGTAGGAGCACACAGGTAGACTACATCTTGTGTAGGTGATGTAATTTGAAGGAAGTCAGTGACTGCAAAGTAGTAGTGGGTGAGAGTGTTGCCAAACAGCATAGGATGGTGGTGTGCAGGATGACGCTGATGGTGAGGAAGGTGAAGAAGGCAAAGGCAGAGCAGAAGACAAAGTGGTAGAAGCTGAAAAAGGAGTGTGTACAAAGGAAGAGGTTAGCTAAGAAGAATTACATTGAGAGGATCAAAGGAGGGATACTGAGTATATTTGTAGTAGGATGCTGAGGTTGGAACTACCAGGCAGAAGTCCCAGAGATAAACCAAAGAGAAGATGTGATGAAAGAAGACATGATGGTCGTTGGTGTAAGATAAGATGCAGAGGACAGGGTGAGATGAAGACAAATGATTCGCTGTGGCGACCCCTGAAGGGAGCAGCGGAAAAGAAAAGAAGAAGAGTGTGAGTGGTTTGTGTGTGTGTGTGTGTGTGTGTGTGTGTGTGTGTGTGTGTGTGTGTGTGTGTGTGTGTTGGACCTGCGATGGTCTAGTGAGCTGTTTAGGCTGAACTACATTCAGTGTCTGTCGAGATAGGACTCAGCATCCCCATGACCCAAGGACAAGTAAGATTATCCAGTTTAGCAAATGAGTGCATGTCTGATGATTCAGAGGTTTGTATAACATCCTCCCACTCATGTACTTGCCAAACCACTGAATCGCACCAGGATCACAGGGATTCTGGAGCCTATCTCAGCCAAACACGCAGCAAAGACAGGATATCCGTTTTCCAGACCATCAAAGGCTTGTATAACATACTGAACAGGCCCTGCAATGGCCTGGCAAGCTGTCCAGGGTGTGTCAGAATCAGCTGAGATGGACACCAGCCTCCCCAAGACTCCATTTAGGATTAAGCAGTTCAGAAAATGAATGAATGAATGAAACAAATAAAAACAGACACAAATTTATTTTTCAATTTTAAATTATGATGATGATGATGATGATGATGATGCTGCCTGCTCCATTTGACCATGACACACCGTGAGTGTCTGTCGTTTTGATTTCACTTCATTCAACTACGAGATGGGGAAAATCAAAAATACATTTTTAGACTTGACTTTACTCAGATGGACCTGTTTCACTTCAGCATGAACAGGAAGTGAATCTTCTGTGTAGTCAGTTGAGTGTAAAAGATTTTTCTGAACCCTGATGGCGTGCCAGCAGGAAGTTTGGGATATCAGCTGTTCTTCCACTGAACTTCACTGTGTCCACGAGTGTCCAGCCTGGCCCAGTTTAACCACTTTAACCTTCCGTTGTCCTCAAATCTAGTTTAGTCCACTTGAACCGCTCGGACCCATTCGACATGATTCACTTCATCCCACATCTCTTAGTCGAGTATAAAAACTGTAGTGGAACCTGGGTGTCGTCTGAAGAACTGCACTCTGTGTTCCGGAACACATCAGTCTGGAGTGTAAATGTTAACTTCAATTGAAAACTAAATCTCTCTGATGATTTATTATACTGTAAGTATATAGATGATCAGTAAGATTTATTCGTGGCGACACGGTGGTGCAATGGTTAGTACTTTTTGGCTCATAGCAAGATCCTGAGCTCAATTCCTGGGTTCGGGGATTCTGTGTTGAGTTTGCATGTTCTCCCCGTGCTTGTGTGGGTTTCCTCTGGGTTCTCCGGTTTCCTCCCGCAGTCCACAAACATGCACAGTAAGTTAATTGGCTGTTCTAAATCGCCCCTAGGTGTGAGTATGCATATGAATAATTGTTTGAGTGTTGGCCCTGCGATTGCCAGTGAGCTGTCCACAGTGTACCCCACCCTCGCACAGAGTCTGCTGAGATGAGCGCCAGCCTCCCCGAGACCATACTTAGGATGAAGTGGTTCAGAAAATGAATTAATGAGTTCGCAACATGCACAATAGGCTAATTGGCTGCCCAAAATTCCCCTTAGGTGCGAGTGGGCGTGAAAGGTTGTGTGTTGTCCTGTATTGGTCCGGTGAGCTGTCTGGGTTGTGATGGGTACTCGACCCATGCATAAATTACATTACAAATTTATTTAAAAAATTAAATCAAAAAGTATTTCCTCATTACATGTATTTATTCATTCATTCATTTTCTGAACCGCTTAATCCTGATTACATTCAAGGGAAGCCTGGTGCCCATCTCAGCCGACTCTGGATGACAGCAGAGTACCCTATGTACAACTCACCAGACTAAAGCAGTTGTAATTAATTTATTAAAGTTATTTTAGTTTTTAAAATACAGCGGTACCTGGACTAACAAAATTAATCAGCTCTGAGGGCGAGCTCATAAGTCAAAATGTTTGTTAGATAAAACAAAAATTCCCATCGGAAATAATAGAAAACCAATTAATCTGTTCCAACCCCCTCCCAAACTCATATAACCTGCCACAAACACGTATATTTCACCTAATATATTACAGATAAAAATGTAAAAACAATAAATATTTATGATTATTATTATTATTATTATTATTAATATATTATTATTATTATTATTATTATTATTATTATTATTATTATTATATAATATTTATTTATTATATAATTTAATATTATTTATTAAAAAGAATGATATAATAATAATAATACATGTACATTAACATTAATAATAATTAATAATAAATAAAAATAAAACAAGAATAAACAATACTACAACTACCCCTTCCAATCATCGACTGCAGCAAAGATGCCACGTGGGTGCGAAGATGTCACGTGGGCATGCATGAGGTGGTGTATAACAGAGAAGGAGGAGTAGGAGAATTTTTTGCATATGCACACTACAAATGCCATGAGGAAAGGCTCGTGGTGAGCTCCCACAAGGCCAGTGCTTCTCAAATAGTGTGGTGGGGTGATGTGGGGGGGGGCACTATGATCCTGGGGAACATGCTTTTTTGCCACACTGTATTAGATTTAAGTGTAACTGCGCATCCTCTACAGTAGGTGGCAGTAGTGCGCTCACTATTACCTCATGCCTGCCCATGTGACATGTTCACGCCCACGACATCTTTGCTGCAGTTGATGATCGGAAGATTATTCTTGTTTCATTATTTACTATGTCAAATATGCGTGTTTGTTTCAGGTTATATGAGTTTGGGAGAGGGTTGGAACAGACTAATTGTTTTTTTTGTTATTTCCTATGGGAATAATTGTCTGGGGGGGTTCCTTCCTATAGGGGGCAGCACATAAAATAATTAAGAAGCACTGCACAAGGCATTCTCGAAGCACGGAGGAATACAAGCAGAAGAATACAAGGCTAATCGGCCCGGAAAAACCATTTCCCCAGCAGGGCTCGTAAATCAAAATTTTGCTGGTTGGATGGGGCAGATTTTTGTTGGATCGAAGCTTGTATCATGGAAAATTAGTTATAAAAGACACTCGTAATTCAAGTTACCAGTGTATCTCTTAATAAAAATAGATGTTAAAAAATTAATTCTAATTTTATTTTTATAATGATGAATTAATAATCTTCATTCTCATCTTCACTCGCTTAATCCGGGGTCGGGCCGTAGGGGCAGCGACCTAAGCAACGAGGTCCAAATGTTCCTCTCCCAGTCAGTTCCTCCAGCTCTTCTGGGGGGACACCGAGGAGTTCCCAGACCAGCCAGAGACGTAATCCATCCAGCGTGTTTTAGGTCGACCCCGGGATCTCTGCACAGTTGTTCATGCCCAAAACACCACACAAGGGAGTTGTTTGGAAGGCATTCTAACCAGATGCCCGAGCCACTTCAACCTCCTCTCAACGGGGAGGAGCAGTGGTTCTACTCCTAGCTCCACCCGGATGGCTGAGTTTCTCACCTGATCTCTCCGAGACAATTCTGATGTGGTGAAGATGGAGCTGAACCGCAAGGCAAAGGTCTCAATTTACCAGTCGATCTATGTTCCAACCCTCACTTATGGTCAGGAGCATGACCGAAAGAACAGGGTCGTGGATACAAGAAGCTGAAATGAACTTCCTTCGCCAGGGGCAGGGCTCTCACTTAGAGAAATGAATTCATAATAATTAAATTAACATGAATATAAACCCTGTGTGCAAATTTTTATAGAAATGCGATTCTTACGGAGATTTAATATTGTTGAATATTCTTTCTCTTTTATTCCGTCTCCATTGTAGTTCCAAATCTGTGCAGTATAAAGTAGCGTCAGACCCGAGGGACAAGGTGAGTGAGAGACATAAATATAAATAAACATCTGCTTTATTCACTCTTTCACAGATATCACCTCTCCACGTTCTATCACCCTTCACCTTCTATCACCCCTCCACCCTCTATCACCCCTCCACCCTCTATCACCCTTCACCTTCTTTCACTCCTCCACCTTCTATCACCCTTCCACCTTCTTCTATCACCCCTTCACCCTCTACCACCCTTCACCTTCTTTCACTCCTCCACCTTCTATCACCCCTTTATTCTCTATCACCCTACTATCAGCCCTCCACCCTCTATCACCCTTTCACCCGCAATCACCCTTCCACCTTCTTTCACTCTTCCACCCTCTATCACCCTTCCACCTTGTTTCACTCTTTCATCTTCTATCACCCCTCCACCCACAATGACCCCCTCCACCCTTATCACCCCTCCACTCTCCATCACCCCTCCACCGTCTATCACCCTTGCACCTTCTATCACCCCTCCACTCGCTATCAGTCTTCCATCCTCTATCACCCCTTCACCCACGATCACCCTTCACCTTCTTTCACTCCTCCACCCTCTATCACCCTCTACCCTCTATCACCTGTCCACTCTCTATCACCCTTTTCCTTCTCTCACCCCTCCACCCCCTATCACCCCTCCACTCTCTATCACCCTCTACCCTCTATCACTCCTCCACTATCACCCTCTACCCTCTATCACCTCTCCATTCTCTATCACCATTAGCCTTCTCTCAACTCTCCACCCTCTATCACCCCTCCACTTCTTTCCTTCATTCCTTCCTTCTATCTATTGTTCCCCCACAATATACAGTGGACTTTTTTTGTAAACAGTAAATAAAACTGGAATATATATTGCGGTTCAGTGTGTAATTCTTCTTTCCTGTATCAAACACAATGTAACTCAGTGGAAAACGAAAATAATATCAACTTTTATTAATACTCATGCACACAAAGCACAATATAACCATTTATATAACTATTTTTAATATATTAAATCATGAATTTATATAATAAATAAAAATATAACTATTTTATATAATAACACCTTCATACTTCACAGTTTATTCATCTTTTAACACAATAAATTTGTAAACAATACACTTTTATCTACAAAAAAATGTGTCTGAGATAAAGATAACATATATATGAGATAAAGATAACATATATATATATATATATATATATATATATTAAAAAAAAAAAAATATATATATATATATATATATATATAAATTTATTTATATCCATGGTGCGTGTGAACGTAACATCACCACATCAGTATAAACTTCACTGGTTATATAACTGAAATCATTTGAACAGGAGGCGTTAAACTTTACTCAACATGACTCATTTCACATGCAGAGAGCTTAAATCAAAAATTCTCCTTCTATTAATACTGCAGAAATTATAATACATGACCTTCATATAATATACAACCACTTTCTGTAGAATCTAACTAATTATTAATCACTGAACTAATTATTAATTCAACATAGCCACCTTGAGCTTGTTTACGATAATAAACTTTACCAACAACTTCATGACCTCTTAGAAAATTCCATCAAATATCCCGAGGAACATGTCAACCTCTTTGTCCTCATCGGTCTGATTACTGAAGACATACACAGTAAAAACAACAAAAAATACTGAATTCATCAGCACTTTACATCAGAACCAGATGGGTATTCAATGGCTACTGAAGAATACCTGCTGCTGCCTTTCTGCTCCTCCTCCACTGAACTTCTTCCCATAAATAAATTCATCTTTCGCTCGTGTGAAACGCTACCGCTTTGTTTCAGAAGCGGCTGCTTGGTAAGAAATTCCACACCCACTCCCTCTCAGACAAAATAACAAAAACAATTTTTATTCATAACATTTGTAACAATCTCGATACTCAGTAACTGTCTGTTATCCGCAGTAATGGTCTGTTATAAACTGTGAGACACAGGAATAACCCTAACCAATCTAAATCAAGGCATGAGCTCGCTAAATAAAACTAGGTACATAAAATACAATCGTTACTTTTATTATATTTAATCTGTAGAAATTAGTGTGTTAGTGTAAGATGAAATGTATTCTTTAGATAAACACACAAAAGCATACCTTTGTAGGACTACTGACCTGTGCGGTGTTTTCCTGTCGAAGAGGGGCGCATCTAACCCTGAAAATAAAAATCTGATTTGATCTCAAAACACAAAAAAAAAAAAAAAAACCCACACAAACAAAAACAATTCAGTTCAATGAAATATTTCAGACCTTGATGGTGTCTGAGGTTTAACTGATCCAGTTTCCACACAGACTAGAGGAACCACAGGATCTGAACACACAAATTAAATGTTATTTTCTAAGAAATTTACTTAATTCTCATAAATGCTTGGCCATCTCACAGCAAGAAGGTCATTGGTTCGAGTCCTGAGCTCAGTGAAGGCGTTGCTGTGTAGATGTTATGGTCTGTGCTGGCTGGCGAAACTAACTCTTCTTTAATCATTGCAGGCGCTGGCGAGGGGCGTGGCGGCGTGTCCCGAGTCCCCGTGACTCTGCTCCTCGGCTTTCTCTTTGACCCCCTGGTTCTTGCTTCGTGCTCGACCAGTTCCCTTGACTTAGTATTCCAGTGATTTTCAGTTCCTAATGTTTAATAAACCGTTTGCACCTTCTTTTGGTCTCCTGCATCTCTGGGTCCAACACATACATTCCAGGCATAGCAGAATCTTCTGACTGGAACATGGACCCAGCGGAGACCGCGCAGCTTCAGATGTCAGCAATGGTTCTTTTACATGCCTCACACCATAGACAGTGAGAGACATGGCCGGTCTTTGACAACTCAGTTAGCTGCACTGGGAGGACAGTGACAACCTTGTGGAGAGTGGAACTCGAACCACCAACCTTAGGATCAGTGATCCAGTGCCCTATACCACTAGGCCACAACTGCCTATAAAATTAAGAGATTCAGCAAATGAGTGTGTGAGTGACTTAATGGGCTAAGATTAGTCCTGATCGATGTGCCAGACTGATCTGCAGCTACAGGAAGCGTCTGGTTGAAGTTATTGCTGCCAAAGGGGGGGGGGGGGGGCACAAAATATTAAATGTGATAGTTCAGTTACTTATTCCTCCCCCTTCTGTCATTGTTTGCATGCTATCCTCATTAAAATACGAAAACCTATAAATGTTTGGGTGGTTTTAGTTAAAGCAGACACTGTTTTTTCATCTGTGTGATTTTGACAAAGATCAGATCACATTTGATGGTGATTTTATGTAGAAATGTGAGAAATTCCAAAAGGTTCAGATACTTTTTCATACCACTGTATTATATAGTGGTACCTTGACTTACGAGTGTCTTTTACAATGAATTTTCCATGATACAAGCTTCGATCCACCAAAAATCTGCCCCATGCAATGAGCAAAATTTTGATTTAAGAGCTCTACTGGGGAAATGACTTTTCCGGGCTGATTAGCGTCGTATTTTTCCGCGTGTATTCCTGTGCTGGGACTATCATAAGGTGAGGTACCACTGTAATTCCAGTGGATCACCATATTCATATTTCTATAATCTACAAACATAACATTATATTTTTAAAAATTATACCAGGTTTCTCTTAAAGCAAATAGTGTTATATGATGATATTCAACATCACAAAACATATCAGATATCAAACTGCACGTAAAACCCAGCTGCTGCATTATAAACCTGCAAACATCTCTTCTTTCCAGTTTCTAATGATAAAACAGATGCTATGACATCATTATATCACTGTCACTGGTACCTTAATTACATGTTTATTCAAAGCAAACAAACCTGTTAGAAATGAAGCACATTTTGCTCGAGCAGGGCCACACCCCTGAAGGTATGAGTCATCATGACCTGTCATGAAGCCTTCTTCGCCGAAATCATCCCAGTCGTCTAATGCCAGGTCAAAAGTCACATTGAGGTCTTCACGTGAAAAACCGCTGTCTGCGCTAAGGTCTGCGTGTGAGATGGAGGCACGAGTTGGGGATTCGTGGGGAAGGTCCCTCCTCGGTGTCCTGTTTGGGGATTCTCTCCTCATGGAAACATCTAGAATGACGCCATCAGTTAGTGAAGTGGCTGCGTAACCTTACTCTGAATGTCGAACTAACCATCCGATAAACCACTGTGTTGGTTGAATAAGGCTTTAAAAAAGGAGGCATTTCACAGATACCTGCTTAAGGGTGGAGCAAGAAGAGATGGGAGGTGTCCACCTCTGATTTGAGGGTGTTAAGATAAGTTTTATTTAAAAATAAAAATGTTCTGTTGAAGAGAAGTACTAAACGGTCTGCTGTACAACACAATGGGTGGACTGTAAAGGCTAGGCGGTATTTTGAGGCATTTTCAATTACAAAAAGCAAATTTTTATGATCACAATAAAAAAAACACTTACTATGAAATGTCTTGTCTCCATCAGTGTGGAAGACCTGTTCCTCTACCACGCCGCTGATTTCAGAATTAAAATCTTTAGTGCTCTCGCTGTACTCTGTATATTTAGGAGGTTAGAACGAGCTGTGCATCATGATGGAGCAACAAACAAGCTAGAAACTGTTAAAGCTTTAATTTATTTAAACACAAGCTCATGAAAGTCTAAAAGGGGAAATGTCGCAGGAAACCATGCGAAATGTCTGATTCAATCAGTTTCTGAAGTTGCTGATCAGCTCGCATGTCCCTGACTCCAGATGTCCCTTGTAGTGTAAACGTTTTGTTCCTTTGAACCCATCTCAATGTTAAATTTCCATTCAGCGGCGTTTTCCAACACACATAAGTATCTAAAAGCCTGACTAGCATCTATTAGTAAGATAAATAGTTTGCTAGTTTGTTAGTAAGCCATGCTGTCACTGTGTTAGCTCAACAAGACAAAGAAAACCAACAGAAGTGTGTGAAAACATCCTTTTTGTGTGCGTTTTATTATGACAATTATTTATAAATAATTTTTCAGATAATCTTCTCCAAAAAAAGTTTGTATGGTGTAGTCGTAGAGTTAGAGTCTGCATATAAAAGTTTTGAGTGCTTTAGAGTTTCAGCTCCACCTACTACACAAAAATATCATCACATCTTTTCACCCATTTCTATTTCTCATTCTTCTACATACTGCAAGTCCTTACTGTGTTTTAAAATACATACTTACCATCATGATGTAGCTCATAATATGCTGGCGGTTGAGGTATGGTGTGACGTTTCTGAATCCTGCAGGAAAAACTCATCATGATAAAGAAAAAGGTTTTATATTTTCAAATCCAGCCCTCAATCACACGCAGATGAAGCCCGTGAAGGCTGCACTGCATCCTAAAAACTGCGTCTGACATCATCACATTAATTTCCTCCTACACATGTGATCACTTGTGCATCATGTCAAATACGTTTTTCCTACGACCAATCAGATTGCACCACGTTCTCACACTATGCACGTGCAGGTTTTCTTTTATCCACCTCTACATGGAACAAGTCCGCACCACGCTAGTACGACACTAATAAAGTTCCTCTAGATCTCAGTTATGCTGTTATTATGTCAACACCGCAGTACTACGTACTTCTACTTAATAAGTTCTTACTGCATCCGTGATTTGACGACATCCGCACTAAGTTTTATTTTTTGTGGTATGTCACTTACTCTAGTAGGCACAGGACTCTATTTACTTCAGTCTTTTTGTCATGATGTCCTGCCAATGTGTCAGTACTGCTCAAGTGTTCTATACTGTACTTATTTTGGCGTTACTTGATACAATACAGCTTGGTCCCACGTGCCTCAGTCAGATATGAGACGACCTTGAGTGCACAGGATTGTGTTGTTCACAAATTTGTGAGCGTGTTATTATTATGTTATTATTATTATTAGTGTTATTATAATTTTGTTGAAAGAAATATGTTTGGGGTGTTTCTTTAGGCCTTTTAGATTAAGAAAAATTAGTGATAATTTTTTTAAATGCAAAAAATAACTTATAATTTAGTTAACTGGTATTGTGGGTAATGTAGGCATCCTTTAACCAAAGTAAAAATCAAGCAACATGTTGATTTGAATGTCACTGTGATCACATCATAACAATGACTAATGGTTCAGGGCATTTTTAATCATATGTACCGTGTGGCAGCAGGTAATGTGTCCTTCTGTGTGTACGAGAACTGCTGCAGGCTGACTGCAGCTGCTTCACTTTTCATCCTCGTCTATAAGAAAAGGGAATTTATTAAAACCATAAAGAAAAACAGGGATATTGATGTAGTATTTGCAGATATGTGCGTGTGTATCTTATAATAAATCACGCAATGTTATTTTCATCAACAAAAAGTTACATTTATGAAAATACATAACAATTTAGAGGATTTCTTTTTAAACCCATCTTAAACAAAGGTTCCAATAATATTGGATAAACACCATGAAACAATTCACTATAAACAAATAAAACTCATTGGATTCATAAAATGTTATATTACTTACAGGTGGTGCAGTGAGGCCTTTAGACCTCAAATGGAGAATACAGAACCTTCCCAGATTTTATAACTTACTCTAAATATCTAACTATGACAGAAAGGAGGAAAAGGAAGACAGGTTGACCTTCAGGCGCTTAACTGGAGTCTCCATGACCTTCTCGTTCCTCATCTTTAGATCTTGGAGATAAGATGAGAAAGTAGCTTCTTGACTCATGAGCCTTTTCTGTACTCCAAATTTACCTGAAGTGGGAGGAGTCAATTCTCATCTGAATTAATTTTATCCATCGAAAATATAACTTGTTCTGGTACTCACAGCATTCATGAGTACAGAGCTGCTTATTCTTACAAAAATGTTTACACTGTCGTTTCCTGGGATCGATCTGAGTGGGATTTGTGGGGAAGACATACTAATTCCAAACTTTTTAAAGCGTATAATTACAATAAACGTCAGCCTGATGCACAAATCGACTACAGGACACTAAAGCACCTTACCTGTCCACTAGAGGGAAAAGTATTAGATTTTTAAAAATTTGATTTTTTTTATACTGTATTAATGCCCAAAGAAAATTAAGCCTCTGCATTTAACCCATCCAAAGTGAGCACATGCACACACACACACACACACACACACACACACACACACACACACACACACACACACACACACACACACACACGGAGCAGTGGGCTGCCACATACATTTCAGCACCTGAAGAGCAGTTGGGAGTTAGTTGCCTTGCTCAAGGACACTTTAGCCATAAAGTGAAGGAAGGGAAGGTGCAGCTCACTCCCTGACTGCCACATATCTCTCCTGCTGGTTTGGAAATCGAACCAGCGACCTTTTGGTCCCAAAGCTGCTCTTGGACCATGAGACTATGTCTGCCCTAATTTGTGTATTTGACTGAGTCCAAGAATTTCATTGCTGACAGTGATGTTCCATTATTATCTGTATATGACAATAAAACCTGAGCTTGAAACTTGAATTATTTATTTGCCAAACAGCTTAATCCTATTTGTGCGGGGTTTCCTTCTACAGTCCAAAGACACGCTCATTTCATTCATTTTCTGTAACCACTTAATCCTAATTAGGGTTGCGGGGAGGCTGGTGCACATCTCAGCTGACTCCGGGCGAGGGCAGAGTACACCCTGGACGGCTCGCCAAGCCATTGCAGGGTGTAAACACGCTGACAGCTTTACAACTCCTCTTGTCGAAAGTCAGCAACGGTTCTTTTACATGAACCATAGACATAGACCATAGACAGTGAGCGACACGGCCGGCCTTTGATAAGCAAGTTAGCTGCACTGGGGGGGGACAGTGACAACCCTTGGAGCGTGGGACTTGAAAACCAAACCTTAGGATCACTGATACAGTGCCCTATACCACTAGACTGCAACCCTAATATGATTGAGGTGGTTTGGCAGACGATTGAGTGAGGTCCAAAATTACTGGAACTAATCCAGTATTGAGCTCAAACGCTACAACTGGCAAACGCAATATGGGCAGTACACTGTAACCCTAGACTGCCCATGTGTTGGAACCACGTATGTGTATGATCAGCACACACCTGTTTTAAGGTGCTCTCTCGGTACTGTAGCTCGTGTTGTTGCAGGGTTCTCTGGGCCATGGGTTCTCTGTGGCTTTTCTATTGTGTTGTTGAGGAATGATGGACTCTCTGCTCTGTACGTTTCGGCTCTACACATCTTCGCTCCAGCGTAGAAGGCATTGAACTTCTGTTGGATATCCAGTCCAACTGTACAACATCAACACACATACACACACACACACACACACACACACACACACACACACACACACACAATCAACACCTCCTGACCAATCAGAATCAGTTGTGCGTAAATCATAGAGAAGCGATAGAAACACACACCATACTCAGAGCTGATTAAGTTGATGCTGAGCTCATCTCCGACAGGCGTTCTCATCACATCGATTCTCCTGGACCAGCTTCCAGACTTCAGGAGTAAGGTGTCTCTGTTCATGGAGATGTTCATATCTAATCTATGAGATAATATTTTCTTAAAAATCTCATACAATTAGAACCACACGAAGTGTTTATATCCCTCACGAGATCTTCTGCTGGAAAACGATGTTGTTGTCACAGTCTCCAATGATGAGTGTGACGTAATGATAGGCCGGTGCAGTTCTTTTCAACATCAGTTCCTCAAAGTTCTTCAAGTTCACTGTGATAACAACCTCTGCCGTAGCGATGCTATAACGCGGGAGCTAAAAACAAACAAACAAACAGGGATCCCAGTGAGGCTTACAAAAAATAGAGGAAACGGGTTTAGAAATAGACAAAATGAAATATTTCAGCTGGGGGTCAAGGGGGCCGCAGGGCCCCTTACAGGGTCAAAAAATCATGCAAACAAGTTAATCAATGTTTTGTAACATGCATAAACACTAAACAAAACAACTTAAATAATGTAAAAACACTACAAGGTGATTTCATTGTAGATAAACACATATAATTCAAGTAGCATAGCCCTATGGCTCGTCGTTCATGACGTCTTTCATGAAATAATTATGAACTAATTTGTAGAATGATCACATAACACATGACATATATTATCCAGAGTCATCTTTCGGCCCTCTCCCTGCCTGCCGCGTCTCCGCCTGGGCTTATTGTTATCCGGGGTGCAGCTAGCATTGAGCTGCAGTAGCGTATTAGCTCAGGATAGGAGTTGAATGTGCTCAATTCTAGATGTCCAAAAGGACTGCACTCTCATAGCTGTAGTACGATCACCCGGTCATAGACGAGCATAGTACAAAATGTCACTAAGGAACTTCATTAGAGTCACTCGCAAAGCATCATCATCATCATCATCTTCTTCCGCAAAGCATAAATTTATAAAAATGACTCACCAGGCAGTTTGTAGTTTTGTTTTCTCAATTTTTTCTTTTCGGCATGTTTACTCCCCTCACAGTGCTGTTTCAATGCCAACCAAGCTTTACCTCCATAATTGATCATTTTCCCATTGCACAGACCGCAAAGTGCTTTCCCCATGTCTTTAATTTTTTGCAAATTAATTCCGATAGTGGGCATCCGTCTACTACTTTTTCCAACCACGGCCAATTCCATGAATTTTTGATCCCAACATCTAACCCCGATAACCGTTCTGCTATCTCTCTTATGGAGAATGTCTCTCTTCCATGAAATGTTGAAATTGAGAAATCCAGCAAGAAATCGACCGAAAATCCGGCAAGGAAGCCGCCATATATGTTTTCTCATACATTCTTGTGGTACTTTTCTTTCGAGTGTTATCTAATGTCAACGGAAACAACCGACATCAACCAAAACATATCTAAAGCAAGCCAACTCGATTGGCACACATTCCGCTAATCTATTAACCGTCCACGCAATTTTTTTAGTGAAACTATACAAGAATTAAAAAGAATAATAACTTTGGTGAGTAAAAATAAAGGCATTCCACTAAATAGTGGACGTCTGAGATCCCTGAACCAGCAAATAAAAAAGTAATGCAAACAAAAAAGAAATGAATGTTGTGTTTAAATGCTTTAAGATTTGTTGAGATGGATAAAAGGAGCTATGGCCATCAATCCCAGAAGAGGGGTGTGGCCTCTGTGCAGTAGACATGGTCTTTGTGCCAGCCTCTCACATTAAACAGGGTGTGACCCCAGTGCCCGAATGGCAACAGGCAGTGGCCTCAGTGGATGCCAGCTCAAATGAAGGAGGCATGTACTTTTATGCCTGTCAATCTCAGAAAATGTTAACACCTGTGTGTGTTTGTGTATGTGTGTGTGTGTGTGTGTGTGTGTGTGTGTGTGTGTGTGTGTGTGTGTGTGTTGGGTGCGTGCGTGCGTGTGTGTGTGTGTGTCTGTGTGTGTCTGTGTATATGTGAGTGTGTATGCATGTGTGTGTATGCATGTGAGTGTGAGTATGTGTGTATGTATGTATGTATGTATGTATGTATGTATATGTGTGTGAGTGTGTGTCTGCGTGTGTGAGTGTGTGAGAGAGAGAGTGTGTGTGAGTGTGACTGTACGAGTGTGTCTGTGTGTGTGTGCGTGTATGTGTGTGACTCTGTGAGTGTGTGTGTATTTATGAGTGTGTCTGTGTGAGCGTGTGTGTGTGTGAATGTGGGTGTGTGTGTGTGTGTGTGTGTGTGTGTGTGTGTGTGTGTGTGTGTGTGTGTGTGTGTGCGTGTGGCGTGTGTGTGTGTACGTCTACGTGTACGTGTGTGTGGTGTGTGTGTGTGTCTGTGTCGATGTATGTGTGGAGTGTGTGTGAGTGTGTGTGCGTGTGTGAGTGTGTCTGTGTAATTCGGTGTGTGTATGTGTGAATTGTTGGTGTGTGTATGTGTGTGAGTGTGTGTGCATGTGTGAGAGATTGTCTGTGTGTGTGTTTGTGAGAGTGTCTGTCTGCGTGTGAGTGTGTATGGTGTGTGTGAGAGAGAGAAAGAGTGTGTGTGTGTGTGTGAGTGTGTCTGTGTATGTGTGTGTGCGTGTATGTGTGTGTGTATGAGTATGTGTGTGTGAGTCAGTGTGTCTGTGTATGTGTGTGAGTGTGTGTGTGTGTGTGTGTGTGTGTGTGTGTGTGTGTCTGTGTGTGTGTGTGTGTGTGTGTGCGTCTGTGTATGTGTGTGTGCGTGTATGTGTGTGAGTCAGTGTGTCTGTGTATGTGTGTGAGTGTGTGTGTGTTTGTGTGTGTGCGTTCACTTTGGCAGTTAAATGTAGAGGAAATAATTTCCCTTGCAGGATTATCACAGTATGTCAAAAAAAAAGAAAATAAAAACATGTTACCTGTTCAAGACTAACTTCATATTTGGGGAGTTTGCTGACAGCTTCTTTGATATGGTTTCCAAACGGAGGGTGTCGGTTTAAAATCTGAGAAAAACACACATGCCATTTACTGACGGTTAGTAAAGACTAGTGAAGGTTATAAATGGATAGAGAGGGCTACTGAGGGTTTAGGGATGGGTAATAAGGGTTAGTCAAAGTAAGTGATGGTTAGAAATGGAAAATAATTATTGATGGTTAGTAATGGTAAGTGAAACTTATTGCAAGTTAGTGAAGGTTATTTATGGTTAGTGAAGACAGGTTATGGTTTGTAAAGGTTAGTGAAGATTACAGTAATCCCGAGCCACTTCGCGTCCCCGCAATATCTCGGGATTTCCCATCAGGAAATTAAAAAATTAAAATTTATTCAAAATCCACAAGCACTACATATATATTCAACTACGCTACCCAACATGCTCTATTCTCCTGCTTGACTTGAGTGTTCTTTGATTGGCTGTGAATCCAGCAAGCTGATTGGTTGAGATTATATTTTCCAGCATCCAACACATCATTCCTCCCTCATGAAACAATGACTTTTATTGAGCTCAGGGGAAGCACTGGAGTGCGGGAAAAATCGTGTTCACCATAGTGATGAGGGAAAAACAAAAACCAAAATCCCTGGGAGAGTATCAACACAGAAACTGGTGCAGCACGGAGCTCTTTATATCTGATGGCTGAGTGAATTCAGGTGCGCTCTCTGGATTTCGCCTGTGGGTAACAGCCATGCCCCTCACCAGCGCATGCAGTTTATGAAGAGAGAGAAAGACAGTTAAGCGCTGCAAACTAGCACAGACCATAACAGTTGTGAAAATAGAAAATGCCTTATTGTTGTGGATTACAGACTGCCATAAAAATAATGTGAGTTTGGATATTAACATGATACGCACTAAAGCAAAGGCTCTGGAGGAGCTGACGAGCCCCAACCAAGCACCAGTGCCGCCAATGATTCTCCTCGTCGACGTGGCCGCGGATTTGTTATTTATAGTCATTATAAGGTGTATAATATGACATTAACATGCATAGAACACTTAAAATTAACTTCTATATAAATTTTATATAATATATAGGTGGGTGGGTGTCCTTCAGAAGTGGCAGAAGTCATTTGGCAGGTTTTCACATTTCGTGGAGGGGGCTGGTCCCCATTAACCACGAAATAAGGGAGATTACTGTAGTGGTAATTTGTGAAGGTTGATGATGGGTTAGTGAAGATAAGTGATGTTAGTGGTAGGTAGCGATGGTAAGTGGTTGTCAGTGAATGTTAGTAAATATAAGTTATGGTTTGTAAAGATTAGTGGTGATTTGCGAAGGTTCATGATGGATTATCGAAGATAAAGTGATGGATAGTGGTGGTTAGTAAAGGTTAGTGAAGATTAATTGTAGTTATTGAAGGTTATTGATGGTTAGTGAAGGTTGGCGATGGGTCTCCAGTACCAGCTCCAGTTCCCGAGCATTTATTGCTTGTATCTTGCTGAATGAAGTCAGTCCAGCATTCACCATTGCATTTGCCAGAGATAAACCTAGAAAAAATATTTACTGAATGTTCAACTGCAAAACGTGATCTAAAATGTCACCATCACATCTCTGTAGTTCTCTTGAAACTTGAGTCTTGTCTTATATATACCTCATATATGACTTGTACGTGTCTAACACCTGACCTGCATCTGCTTCACATCTGTTTCATAACCAACTTAGCACCTATCTTGTATCTGACTCTGTATTTACATCTGCCCCACTTCTGTTTTACACCTGAGTCGCACGTAATTCACACTTGCTTCACATAACTGACTCAGTCCCACATAATGCGCATATAACCATCAGCCATCTATTATCATCCATCAAATTACTGTTCATTCAGCCCATCCATCCATTTCTCCATCCCTCCATTAAAAAACTATCCAGACAACCATTCATCCATTCCTCCCCTGTTTTCGATACATATCTCTCTATTACTGCATGTAATTTAACCCCGATTTTTTTCTTCCTCTATAGACTGATTCCTCCATCCGTCCACAGTTCCATTTTAAAAGTGTTGATAAAGTTACGTCACCAATCCTGTCGAGTTGTTTGGAGACGTAGGCCGAATCCTCCCACAGCTTCGCTCGGAAACATTTGGCCAGAATCACGGCACTGAGTAGGGCTGAGAAATTCTTCTTGGAATGCTGAGTGAGAAACTCCACCAGGCCTGGCATAGAACACACATAATACCACGGGGATCAAGCACGAGACCATTGGGGGCATTTGATTGGACACTGAGAGACTAGAGCAATTAAAATAGGTTAATCGGGTAATTAGAAAAGATATGATCACACTGCAGTTCCAGTTACATCTGCTCAGTCTGATCCCACTCCGGAAAATCTTCCCAGTGTCTTGCGTGAGACCAAATTCTTGAATCGGGATGCACCCCAGCTGAGCCTGGATCAAGCTGGTGAGAGGGAAGCCCAGGGAAAACCACAGTAATAAATATCATATCCTCAGATAACACACTGTCTGTATAATGACAGGTTCTTTAAATTTGATGGCACTGTTTTCAATTTTTAAAACCAAACATACTACCTGGACTCCCATTCCTAGTTACTATGGCAACACTGACACCTTTTACACATGCACATACCTTTGGATCTGATTGCACATATATTACCCGACCCACATTAGAATCCACAATCAGTAATCATTCATTCACCTTCAGATTATAAACTGTTTAATTATTATGTTATTTTTATAGAAAACAGTGTGAATAAAGAATCGTGAATCATACCAGTTTACTTTCATGTTGTTGCTTTTGATCTTTCCTTCCATTGGATACCTTAAAAAAAACAGATGAAGAGATTTTGTTTCTACTGAAGTAAATTCTGAGTAGTGTTTTTTAGGATGTAGTAATATTGTTGTAATAGTTGTTCTGACCGGATAGTGACCCGGTTCTTATCCTTGTTCAGCATATTCAGGGTTCGCTTCTCACTGACTCTAAGCTGGACATCACTAAACTCCTTCACCTTTGAGATAATGTCGACCTAATCCAGATTCAAACGTATATGATTGAACAACAAGCGAGTTTTCATCCGTGTGCACTATGAACAATTACCCAAGACGAGGTGGATATCACTGAATAATCACTGAGAAAATGTAAGTTTTCCACTGGGATTAATAAAGAAAGTAAGTAGCTGTCTGCCTGTCTACTTTTTCAGAGACAGTATGTAATAAATGCTATAATAGCCTTATATGTTTGATTAATGAGCGAGGAATAAAATGGCTCACCAGCTCAGATAAGCTTTCTGTACCAGTCACCTTCATAAACTGCTTCATGGTGTCGAATGCAACACAGTATCGAGCCATCAGCTTCCCACTCTCTGCATGCAACAGATCATTGGTTTAACTAACCAGTAAGATGAGTCAATCATAATTAACCTACTGCAAAATGTACATAAAATCGATGAGTAATGTTTTCATTTACTTTTATTAGGTACCGGCAGCCATGCATGATACATTCAGGAATTGTGACACAGCTAAGCCTGGCAGCTGAAAATAGTCAAACTTCAACCCGTCACTGCAGCCCTTGCAACCAAATATGCTGAATAAATTTAATTGTGTTAAAAGTTCATTTCATTCCTGTTCCAGTGGTACCAAATTCAGTCACGTTCACAGACTCAAGAGACCCTGATGGTGAGATCAGCCAAGATGCAATCATGCTGGGACAGCGTATGGATAGGAGTCAGACTAGGAACAATCCCACTCGGTGTCCCGGGCATCGTCCAGGATAAAAAGGACCGCGTTTCTGTTGATGAACGTTCAACAGTCTCGAAAAGTTTGCTAGACTCCGCACCTGTACAAGACAACTACCTGTTCATCGGCACGAAGATAAAAGTTCTGTGTCTAAATATAGAAGGAATATCCATGGCAAAATGCAAATACATGGACAGACTCCTAGAGACACACCAGATTGACGTAGCCCTTGTCCAAGAAACCCACCTCGACGACAATGCTCCACCGTCCAGAGACACCATCCCTGGATACTCAGTCATCAACAGGCAAAATCACCCAAAATATGGTATTGCTACATATGCTACAAAACCAGATCAGGTGATTGGTCTTGGTGGTCGCACAGAAGAAAATGCCACATCATGCAAAGATCATACATTACAGATCATGCTTTAAACTTGGAGACACAGAAATACATAACATCTACAAACCTCCTAGTTTGGAATGGAATAATCCCCCTGTTGAAGCAATAAACCACCCAGCAATGATCGTGGGAGACTTCAATAGCCACCACAATGAATGGGGATACCAAAATAATGACCAAACAGGAAATGAGGAGAGCCAGTGGGCAGAACTTTCTAATATAGCCCTTCTCTACAACCCTAAAGACAAAGGCACGCTCAAATGAGCACGCTGGAAGAAAGAATGCACGCCAGCTCTTGTTTTTGTCTCACAAAACAATAAGAGAAATGTACAAGCAACAAGAGAAGTCCTGACTGACTTTCCTCATCGCCAACATCGCCCGATGGTCGTCACCACAGCTATCACCATCCCAAAAATTACAGCAATACCCAAGCCAAGGTGAAACTTTAGAAAAGCTGACTGGGAAGCCTACAAAAATGACATTGGCAAAATATACAGAAGAATTAAGTCCACCACTGACAACATTCACCGATTCACAAAACTTATCCTGAGTACAGCGAAGAAACACATACCGAGGGGATACAGGAAACAACACACACCCTGTTGGTCAGAACGCAGTCAGAACCTTCTGGAACAGTATGAAAGGACTCCAGATCAGAACACTGCAAAGGAATTACTCGAGTCTTTACAAGAGAGCCATAAAGAAAGTTGGGTGAAAGTTGTTGAGAATATGAACTTCACCCATTCTAGCAGACATGCTTGGCAAACTATCAAGAAGCTTGACCCTGACTCTCGTCCTACAAAATCAGCCCACCTTATTTCTCCAGATGAAATAGCGAAAGAAATAAAAGAGGAACGCACACACCAAATCAGCAATTTGAAAAATAGATCGGACAAGAATACAAACAATTAATGGGCAGTGGTGATCTAGTGGTATAGGGCGCTGGATCGCTGATCCAAAAGGTTGGGGTTCCAGTCCCACTCTCCACAAGGTTGTCACTGTCCCCACCAGTGCAGCTAACTGGGTTATCAAAGGCCGGCCATGTCTCTCACTATCTATGTTGATGCATTTTTGATGGACAATAACTCCATAGAAAATTAGTGCGATTTATTGTACCCCATTATCTTGGAAAACAGCTTTCCACGTGACTAATTTTGAAAATAAGGGTGTCTAAAAAATGGCATCTGTGCCATTTTGGTGCTACCATAATTTGAAAAAAAAAATGTAAATGCATATTGAAATATCTTTTACTACAAAACCTATTACCTGAGAGGCATGAAACTCCACAATGCAAAACTAGGTTGTAGAAATAACTGAGAAATGGCATTAATGATTTGTAGAAAGTAATAATTCTTGTTTCATCGTCTCCCCAAAAGTGTCCCAAATGATGCCAGGGGCCTGTACAGGGGTAACGGAACAGGCTCTATCTTGGAAACAGTTCAAGATAATTGTATGAAATTTGGAGTGGTGATTTGTAATGGTAAACCCAACAAATAGAACCTAAACCCATCAATTTATGATGACTTTCATTTTTTTTGTTACCGGTACCTACTTTTATCTCTGCTAATTAAATAAGGAATAATTTTAATAACCACTGCTGTAAACTACTACTTTTATATCAAAATCTATTGATATTGACTCAAGTGTTTGGTATTTGTTTATTTCATGACATTTTTATTCAAAAATAAAAAAAGAAGAAAAAATACTAGTAACTTCCTTCAACAAGATACACACAACACACCTCCCCAGTCCCACAACACACCTCCCCAGTCCCCACCCTGAAAAGAGAGTCTGTATAACGGTGCGTGTTTTCAATATACTGTATATGCTTATCAAGACTCACTGCCTCATACATCAACCTCAACGCCCCACCCAGCCACCCTGCCCCTTTTCCTCAGCCCCTGGCCAAGCCTAAGCACGAATGGAGCACAAATAAGCCTCATCCTATCACCAGTATCTCACCTGTAGGTTTGATGTTTATGTCCTCATCCATTGTGATCAAATTAAAGGTAGCCAATGCATTCAGGTTTCTTAGACAGAGCTCTAAAATATGACCAGAAAACCCCCCAAAATTACATAATTTATCAAAGTCTATCGATCTTTACTGACTGGAGAAAAGTATGTGAAAAATTTCTCACACCTTGAAGTTTAGTTTCAATTCCACATTTGTTGAGATCAGGAGAAAAACCTGGAAATCATGACATGCTGAGTGGATAGCAGGTTTTCTGTTATATGTGAATTTTACCAGAAAAAAAATCCACATTACCGTAGTGTTTTGGATTCTTCATAGCTCGGATGTAGAGGAACGAAGAGCGAATCCAGTCTAGAGCCATGTTCACGTCAGAGATGGTGTAAAGGACAATCTCAGCATTCAGATGCTCAACCAGATTTGTGTGCAGGCTTAAGACAGTAAATTGTTAGAAGACAGTTATAGGAATGCTGATCCTGAAAAGCTTGCAGGTAATCATTAGGGGCAGTGATGGCCTGGTGGTAAGGTGCTGGATTAGTGTTCCCGAGCTCGGGGGTTCAAGCCTCACCATCATCGGGTTGTCACTGCTGTCCCCCGAGTGAAGCTAACTGGGTTATCAAAGGCCAGCTATGTCTCTCACTGTCTGTGGTGAGAGGTTCATATAAAAGAACTATTGCAGGAGCTGCATAGCTGTCAGTGTGTTTCTGCCCCACGATGGTCTGGCGAGCTGTCTGGGGTGTACTATGCCCTCACCCACAGACGGCTAAGATGCGCACCATCCTCCTCGCAACCCGAATTAAGATTAAGTGGTTCAGAAAATGGAAGAATGAATGAAAGGTAGAGGAGTGTTTCCTGGTTACAAGAAGCATACAGTGAACTGTTTGGCCATCATTTCTAACAGCATGTAGGGTTTCAATAAAAAGGAACTGGTGCACTTGAGACAATTACACTGAAGCCCCGTTTTGAGAACATGATGCTGGTTGTTTTTTGTTTTTTTTAATAATCCTCCCCTTCCCCACTTACTGATCTCACTCTCTCAGCAGGAACACAACTGTTTACGAAACATGAAAATGTGAGAATTTAATTTTATAAATGTCAACTCAAATTAATTAATAATTATATCCATCACATGTTTCCTTTAACCAAGTGCATCACATGGCTCCTAATAATTCGGCCTGAAAGCCACCTTTGTTCTCTTTGATTGTTTACCACTCAGGAGCTAGCAGGTCTGAATCTTTTTTCTTTCTAACCTCCAGAGAAGGGTCTGAGAGAGAAAAACAACACTGAGTGTTTTTGAAGGATGTTCTTCATGAGTATGAACTCGGAACTGTTTTTATCATTACAGCAGCAGGGCTTATGTACAAATGTACAGAAACGATGTGTGGAAAACACACTGAAGCAAAGGTGATACAGACGCTCCCCTACTTATGTTCATCCGTTTTAGGTTTTTTTGATTTTATGTTTTTTTCCCAAAAAAAAAAAAAAAGTCAAATTTTGAGTTTAGACGTACCTACGAAGTACGCTGACGTAATGGAAATGACGCAATGACGCTGCGTCCATTGTTTACAAAAGAAAGACTGAGTGCCCCTCCTTCCCAGTTCAGTTATATATACATATGTTATGACGTTGTCTCTGTGATCTTTGTGTTTACACTGTTTTGTGGACTTTTGTAACCCTAAGCAAATCTGGTTGGTCAGAAGTGTAAGCCTACTAGCTTGGGTGCAAGTCTCATACACACAGATGAATTAACTATCTGCTCAGATCGGCGCGATCTACCATGCATACTCAGTTAAGCAAAGAGAGTTGTAATATGAATGAAAATCCAAATCCAGGAAAGAGCTTTCTGCTCTGCTGGCTCCACTTCAGTGCAGGCTGTGTTCTAAACGAGTTCAATGGCACCCTTGCGCACTTGAAAGACCGGAAGTCCATATAATGCACAGCAAGTACACTACTTTCACAAGTACACTACTTTCGGTTTTGAGCGCTTCACAAATTGTAAGCGTTAATTGGCTGTTTTAAGCTTCATGTAAAGTTATTCGGTATAAATAAGTGACTTATTTGAAATTAATGTTTATATTATTTGATATATTTGATATTATTTTACGATGTTATGTTTATAATAATTGATTTAGGGGTGTTTTATGAGATACAGTAATGGTATTTATGGATGTATAGTACAGTATGAACGTCATACGTCACACGTGATACATCACTGTTACAACTTATGTTCACTTTCAACTTACGCTTGACAGTCCGGAACCAATTAAAAACGTAAGTCGGGGAGCGTCTGTAGTTACTGAGTATGAACTTTGTTTCCTGATTATCCACAGCCTGTGAGTCACATCTTCTTTGGCCTTTTTTCCTTTATCTAATGATCACATCTTTCAAGCTATTACATCGTATAAAAAACTCATAAAAGACACCATACCTGCTCTCTATGGTCTCTGACCCACTCACTAACTGCAGATACTTGTCTCTAGTCTGAGATCGAGTCATGATCACTGCAGTGGCTGAGGTATCAAACTAAAATTGAGAAAAAAAGAAAAGAAAGAAAAAAGTTATGAATGCCAGCATCAGATCACTGTTATTGTGTACCAGAGTAATTTAACTTTTACTTCTATGATAATGAAGCACTTAAGAAGCTACTTGGGTCAGTGGTGGTCTAGCGGTATAGGGTGCAGGATCGCTGATCCTAAGGTTGGGGGCTCGAGTCCCACTCTCCACAGGGTTGCCATTGTCCTCCCAGTGCACTAACTGGGTTATGAAAGGCCGACCATGTCTCTCACTGTCTATGGGGTGAGGCATGAAAAAGAACCATTGCTGACTTTCGTAAAGAGTAGCTGCATAGCTGTCAGAGGGTTTCTGATCGGGAGTCGGAGTCCCCTGAGGCAGTTCATTCACAGTAACTTTCTGGTAACTCCTGCAGCGGCACTGGAACCCAGTCGTATCGGCACTTGCCTGTCCATTGGATCCTTCCGGTGGCGCCGAGAAGGGGGGACTTGCTGCTTGGGTAACAGCCTGTCCTCCATTACTCTCTACCCCGGCTCTGCGCACTGGAGAGTATCACCAGCCGGGATACCAGCCAGAGCGCAGCCATAGTCCTTCAAGACTGACGGAGGCCTACTAAGAAGCTCCATAGTAAATTCTGATTTTTTCTTTTTTTAATATATATACAATTAGCAGCAGCTTTGAGCAATTATAACAACAAAATAATCCCACTGACAGTAAAATAAACTGTACATACGGTATTATTAAATATTTTAGTGTGATGTTGGGTGTGGTACCTGTGGTCTGCCTGCTCTACCAATCATCTGCAGTATATCTGCCTCGCTGTACTCCTCACATGCTCCACCCACATAGTGCATGGTGGATTTGATCACTACCAGGTGAGCTGGCAGGTTCACACCCATCGCCAAAGTGCTGGTAGTGACTGAATATTGGGTGGGGAAGAAGACTGTGTAATATTCTATACAAATTAAACATTTAATTATATACATTATATAAATAAATAAAGATATTTCAGTAGGAAGTAAGGAATAACACACTTGGGAGTGCTGCTATAGAAAATGAATCAACTTCTGAGTCATGTGATGAAGAGGATTTATTAATGCATGATGCTGGTAGCATGATGTTGTGGGGATGTTTTTTGTGACGAAAAGTGACGAGTGCATTTTGTAGAATTACAGTAAAGCATGCTGGAGGAGGTAGACTGATGGTGAGGGGATGTTTTGCTGAAAAAGGAATTTGTGCGCTATGGACAATTACATTGAAACAAGGTGAGAGTGGCATTATGCTGCGGGGTTGATTTGCTGTAAAGGGAACGGGTGGATTTTGGAAAATGACAGTAAAACATTTTTCAAAAATGGAGACAATGCATTAAAATCAAATTATTTATCTGGAGCAAAAAATAAATAAATACATAAAATAAAACGAGTGAAAGCTGCACTCACAGAGGACAGGCAAGTCGCCAACCATAAATGCATCTTCAATCAATTTTCTGTCCGAAACACTGACACCAGCATGGTGATACCCAACACCAGACATTATTAGGTCTTAATGAAAGCAGGTAGGAAAGAGAATTGTTTATCAGCACATGCACACACACACACACACACACACACACACACACACACACACACACACACACACACACACACACACATCTCCAATCATCTACAAACACATACCTCTGAGTTTGGTATCAAGAATAGAGTTGGCATATTTCATCAGCCTGTCCGTGAATAAAGTGATTTATATTAACTTCATTCATCTATTCATCTTTCAAAGCTGCTTAACATACATGGATAAATACAGAAACTGGTGTGTGAAAGTAAACGCACCTCTGTCTGTGATCGATACTCATAATGAATCTGGCATCCTTTGCAAGCACAGCAGCAGACTGTTGAACTCCTTTTCTTGTTGAAGAAAACTTTGAGGTGCACATATAAACAAAAACAAACATTGCACGCCAGATTGAATTTGGATTGGTTAGAAAACACTTTTGACTTATTTTCCATCACAATAAAGCACAGGTTTACGGGAGTGAGCTTGTATGTGAGGTATCGACACTTGTTCTCACCACTAGCGTCGGTTTCTGGTCGGAGTATGTTTGAATAATGCTAGCCATCTTGTAGTTGAGAGAAAGATCAAATTTGAATTCATTCTGGTTGTTTCCACATGGAAATCCCAGAACCACCTTCCTCAATTTCACCGGTCTGTGGCTCTCGTCCATTTTCAAACAAGCAGCTGGACCCAAGTCATCCGACAGCCACTCAGATATCTAAACAACCAGTTCATCCTTACTATTACATCTATTAACTGTTATTTAATATACCATACACACACACACACACACACACACACACACACACACACACACACACACACACACACACACACACACACACAGCTCCAGTGCCAGCCAACCACTCACACCTAGAGGCAATTTAGACTAGCCAGTTGACCCAACGTACATTGCTTTGGACTGTGAGAGGAAACCTGTTCTGGCATGGAGAATAAATGCAAACTTCACACTGCTCTTGGCCAATATTCTAAGCCACAAACGAGAGCATTTTCAGTGTAACAGCACAGAGAAAACAATGCTGCCTATAATTATACAATTTTAACAGTTAATTACATTATTTTATTTATCTCTCTTCTCTCTCTTTTGCATCTTTTTAGTAATCCATCACATTTTATCCATTAAGTTGGCTGCCAAGCCTACACACTCCCTCTCATGTATCTATCTATCTATCTATCTATCTATCTATCTATCTATCTATCTATCTATCTATCTATCTATCTATCTATCTACCTATCTATCTATCTATCCATCCATCCATCCATCCCTCCATCCATCCATCCATCCATCCATCCATCAATCCAGCCATCCACCAATCTATCTATCAATATGTAAAATCAACTGTCTTTATTTTTCTGTTTGTCCATTTTTGCAGATCTGTTTGTATGTCAGTTGATCTGTGTGTCTATGTGTCCCTGTCCATCCACCCGTCCTTAGTTGAACCTGCGTACGTCATGTAGGTTTGGGATGGTGGCTGAAACTGCGACGAATCTCATGCAGGTCTTTGATTGTGGATCTTCTGTGGTGCGGTATGACTGCATAGTCTTCATTCTGCTGACCACAACCTCCAGAGTTGCACCTCGGGTCACATCTTTCACCACATGTATCTACAACACAGTGTACAACCACACAGGGATTAAAACTCCGAATCAATACCACTGTTAATCATATGACTGGTACTGTACAGTATTCATTCTGCAAACCTCGTCAATCATGAACAGCCGGACCGTGTGCAGCAAAACATTATCTCTCCATTTCCTTGTCATGCTGTCCCACTTTTCCTTCACAGAGGAGCCATGTCATATTAATAACACACTCTAACTCATGATTTGTGTTTTATTCTGAAATAAAATCAGAAGTTATAAATTACTGGTGTTGTCATGATGAGATGGGCATCCTGGATTTCGAAATAATCATCGATCTCGGTGTCTCCTGTCAGCTCTTTGCAGTTCAGTCCCAGGGGCCCGAATTTCTGCTTCCAGTTTTCATATCGCTGACTGCAAAGAGCTTTAATGGGTGCCACTGAGGATGATAGAAGACAGTAGTGCCTCTATAAATCACATGTTTAGTTATAAATAATGCATTCACCCTGATATGCTGTCACTTGTATAGTAACAACTTAATCACAGAAACACTTCCTATAAAAAGATTAAACTTGAAATGATTGATATTTTAATGTTTTCTGTAAGGACACATTAAACCGTATTTGTAATATTTATGGAAGGAGCCTTTAGTGTCAGTATTTTGTAACAGTCAGAGTTAATGTGTGGCTACTAAGGGAATAATAGAAATATTTTTAGCTGCTAAAAAGTAAATGAGAACAGAAACTCAAAGCTCATTTAATTCAATTCAATTGAGTTTTATTTGTTCTGCTCTTTTTACAGTTGACATTGCCGCAAAGCAGCTTTACACAGTCAAACAATAAAAGTGGGGCTTACAAAGTATAAAAGAATTTAAACATTTCCTGTAACCCCTACACATCCATAATAAGTGTCACCCGCATCAACGGTGGCAAGAAAAACAGCCTCAGCAAATGTGAGGAAGAAACCTTGAGAGGAACCAGATCCAAAAGGGAAACCCATCCTCATTTGGGTACAGCCATAAAGATACAAAACATATACGAGAAATTCATTACAGTTCAAAATATCGTTCGGTTGGCTCTACAATAGTAAGTCCTAAATAATTGTGGGGAAAAGAGTTTACATCACATCTGAGTCCATTTAGATCTACATCAACAAAAAGAAGGGCTTCCAAGATGAGAGCTCCAGACATCATCAGCACACCAGGACAGATCACATGATTCAGAAAGCAGAAAGATCAGGATCACCAGCATCCCAGAACAAGAATGTGCACCTCAACAAAGAGAGAGAGAGAGAGAGAGAGAGAGAGAGAAAGAGATTCATAATAGTGTAATGGAAATAAAAGATTTTATTATTGCTGAGTGCAGCAGGGACTCCGTCATGACTAGCTGTGGCAGCAGAACTAAGGAGAGAGAACCAGAAGGAAGGCAGACATGAGGGCACCGGGACATTGGGGCAATCAGCTACTCCACTGTCACCGGTCCTGGGTGAGCATGTAGAGTGGGGGAGCGACAGCATCCCAACATCACAATTTACCAGAACTTTCTGTGTCTGAGACCCCCAGATCTGCTCCTTTACATAATAAAAGCCTTTTAACTAAATGCTCTACTAAACAGGTGAGTTTTTAGCCTCGTGTTAAAAACAGAGACTGTATCTGAGTCCCGTACATTAACTGGAAGGTTATTTCATAATCGTTTAAGAGAAGCTCCGCCCACTGCAGTAGCCTTCATTATTCGAGGTATGATTAAGTATCTTGCACCTTTTGATCTAAGGGGGCGTGCCGGATGATAAACCACAAGAAGAAGTTCACAAAGAAGTGAAGAAAAGACAAGAAGTTTATAAAGGTAATGTGGCGCAAGACCATTTAGTGCTCTATAGGTTAAAAATATAATTTTATATATGTCAAGTTTTACTAAGGTCAAGTAGCACAAACAGGGAGAGACAGCCATGATCAGAAGCCCCCAGTAGGTCATTTGCCATCTTAAAGAGTGCTGCCTCAGTGCTATAATGAGACATAAAATCTGTCTGATACATTTTGTGAATGTTGTTCCTACAAAGATATGAACATAACTGCTGCGCCACAGGTTTTTCTAAGATCTTAGAGAGAAAAGGGAGGTTTGATGTTGATCTATATTTGGACAGCTGATATGGGTCAAGATCACTTTTTTAATCAGAGGTGTGATAAATGCTAGTTTAAAGGATTTCAGTACATAACCAGTGCAAAGGGTAGAATTTATTACATTTAATAAAGGGTTGATCACTTCTGATAATATTTGTTCAAGAAACATGGAGGCACTAGATCAAACACACAGGTTAATGACTGATGAGGAATTTAATGAGATTAGTTCTGTGTTTGAACGGGGCTAAAATACTCAAGTTGTGGCTAAGATAGCGCTTTATTATTATTTACTGTTTTAGTTACTAACGTGCCGAGCTTTAAATTTAGGGAATCAATTTTTTGCCTGATATTTTCAATTTTAACATTAAAAGGGTCATAAAATCGTCACTGCTATAAATTGATAGCTTACACGTTTTGTTCATGGCCTTATTCCTGGTTAACTCAGCAACAATATCAAACAAGTATTTCAGATTACTTTTGTTATTTTCTATTAGATTTGAGAAATATTATGCTCCAGCAGTACTACGAGCTTTTCTGTAATTAAAAAGACTCTCCTTCCATTCTAATTGGAAAACCAGTAATTTAGTTTGACCCCATTTTTGATGTAGTTTGTATTTGTTCTGTTTTATTGGGTGTGTTTCATCATTATTCCATAGCGATAATTATTTCTCTCTGATTGGTTTTCTTTTAAGTAGAGCTACATTATCTAGCGTATGGTGTAAATTTGACTCAAAGCACTCGGTGGCTTGATCGAGTTCTGTGGGGTCTGATGGTAATCCGATCATAGTTGATAATTCTGAAAGCTTATTAATGAAACCCTGTGCAGTGCTTGAAGTAAAAGTGTCATTAATGTGATAACGTGGCAATCAGAATGTAATAATCTGAAATAGTTTCTGACTGTGGAACTGTGATTATATTTTCAATATTTAATCCTAAAGTTGGTATTAAATCAAGAGAGTGAGCAGCTTTATGAGTGGATCTTATTACATTCTGATTTACTCCTCAACTGAATCTAGGATTGATACGAATGCTGTTCTTAAAGGATCCTCTGGGTTATCAAAATGAACATTAAAGTCAACAATGATTAAAGCTTCATCTAAAGAAACAACGGCATGGCCTTGAGCAATGGTGGCCTGATGGTAAAGATGCTGGATCAGTGATCCTTATATTCGGAGTTCAAGCCCCACTTTCAACGAGTTTTCACTGGCCCACAGTGCAGCTATCTCAGTTATCAAAGGCCGGCCATGTCTCTCAATGTCTATGGTGTGAGGCATGTAAAAGAACCATTGCTGACTTTTGACAAGAGGAGGCTGCATAGCCGTCAGCATGTTTCTGCCCTGCGATGGCCAGGTGAGCTGTCCAGGGTGTATTCTGCCTCGTCCGTAGTGGGGTGGGATGGGTGCAAGTCTCCCCGTAACCCTAATTAGGATTAAGCGGTGATAGAAAATGAATGAATGAAAGAACTGCAATTTCATCTTCATTACTGTTACCAAGCCATTGGGGTCACACGAACCAGTGTGCTCTTACTGAGGGTCACCAAGACCATAAATTGGGAGGGTTGTGAGAATAAGGGTATCCAAAAGGTAAAACTTGGGCCAAATCAAACATTTAGATTCTAAATAGAATGTTTTTAAAAGATCAAGTGAAGTCCATAGTGAACAGCAACCATCATGACTGTTGACCAGCAGGCTATGAGTTGAAATTAGGCTACTGTTGGGCCAAGAAAAAGGAAAAGAAGACAGAGAGAGAGAGAGAGAGAGAGAGAGAGAGAGAGAGAGAGAGCGAGAGAGAGAGAGACTTTATGAAGGACACTGATACCTTATTGGACAAGGCAATAGGCTGATAATCCAAAGGTGAGCGGTTCAATCTACACTATGACGCTTAACTCTCAATTGAACGAAATTTGCATTTTCCAGCGGCATTGCAGTAAACACACTTATTCTATATACTATACACACACTGATAAAAGTAAAACATGTTGTTATTCGTCCTTTGAGTTTCAAAGACGACCATGACTTCATATCAGATTTGTGATCCGTGGCTATAGGTCCGGAGATTGCTAGTGAGGGCAATTGGAGCCCGAAAGGCTCGCCCACACACAGGATATGTAAAAAAACGTAGGCACGCACACTAACTAACTAACTAACTGTCTGTCTGTCTGTCTGTCTGTCTGTCTGTCTGTCTGTCTGTCTGTCTGTCTCTCTCTCTCTCTCTCTCTCTCTCTCTCTATCTATCTATCTATCGACAGGGATCCCTCACTTTCCGTTGTTAATTGGGACCGAGATCCCCACGAGACCATCGAAATCCGCGATGTAGGATCACCCCCCCTCCCAACACTGACGGATACATACATGTATACGTGTATATAATATCAATATTCAAAGCTATAAATGCTTATAATAACAATTAAACATTAAAAAAATAACAAAAGATGTAAATAAAATATAAATATACACACATGCAGATGGTATTACATGAGAGGATGACACACATACATATGCACGCACGTGCACACGCACACACTGATGGAACAATGTAACTCATTTTGATGGGAGATTTTGGATTGTTTTTTGTTGGTTTAAAGGATTTTTTTTTTTTTTTGCATAATTGGCCTTGTTTTGTGGCATTTTCCTTAACTTTAACTCAACATGAATAATAATTAACAATAACAAATAAATAATTAACAATAACATTCACTTAATGCGAGAACTATCGTACACTGTTAATGATAAATCACATGTGCAAAATCCTCCTTCTTATCATTTTGGAAAGACTCAAAGGAAAAATCAAACCTTATTTAGCCGAAGAACAAGCGGGCTTCAGGAAGGATCGGAGTACAGTCCAGCAAATTCTTATGCTAAGACTCATAGTGGAAAAATACAGTACCTCCAAAAACAAGAGAGACCCGTTTATAACTGCTTTATTGACTTCACCAAAGTGTTTGACAGTATTACCCACTGCCCTATATGGGCAATTCTTCAATCCTACGGTATCAAGAAGAAGATCATCAGCATCTTGAAGAATATCTATGATACCAACAAGGCTGCAGTTCGCATCGGCAATGATCTTGGTGAACGGTTCAGACAACAAAAAGGCACGAAACAAGGGGACCCCATTTCCCCACTCATTTTCATCACCTATCTTGAGCGCATTCTCCAAAGTGTACAGGAAAATATGCAGGGTGTCTCTATTCATGGACACATCATTAACGGCATCAGATTCGCTGATAACATCGACCTCCTCAAAGACACCGCTGAGAAACTCCAGTCTAGTCTTAATATGGTTGTGGCCAACTCAGAGAAGACAGGACTGAAAATCAATGTTGATAAGACGAAAACCCTGGTTTTTGGTAAGCAAGTGAATGACAACATCTTGAAGATCAGCAGCCAAAATATTGAGAATGTCAAATAGTTCGTCTACCTTGGAAGCTTGGTGGCCCAACTGCAGCAAAGAGATCAGAAGGAGGATTAGCCAGGCAACGGGGGCCTTCAGCAGCTTCAACAAAATTTGGAACAGCAGAAATATAGGTCTCAAGACAAAGATCCAAGTCATGCATACTTGTGTGTTCAGCGTCCTGCTGTATGCAGCCGAAACCTGGACCCTCCACAAAGATGATATTCGCAGGATCCGTGTATATATACCGTAATATCCTCAAAATCCGCTGGTTCCAGCATGTCACCAATTTAGAATAAATATATATACATATACATACAAGCCAGTTTTCACCCTCATGCTGATCCCAAGCCTGGATAAATGCAGAGAATTGGGACAGTAAAGGCATCTGGCGTAAAACTGTTGTCAAGATTGTTATGCAAATGATCAAAACAAATTTCATATCGGATTGGTCGAGGCCCGGGTTAACAACAACCGCCATTAGTGCTGAAAACCAACAGGCTGCTGCTGGAAATTGGACTACTGTTGGTCGAAGAAGGAGAAGCGCGAGGCGTGTCCGTAGGCGGAGAAAGAAGAGGAAAGGCATGAGTCTAGAACTGAGAGTAGAGACTTTGAATGTTGGAACCATGACAGGAAAAGGTAGAGAGCTGGCTGACATGATGCAGAGGAGGAAGGTGGACATACTGTGTGTCCAGGAGACCAGGTGGAAAGGTAGCAAAGGCTAGAAGCTTAGGAGCGGGGTTTAAGCTGTTTTATCATGGTGTGTATGGGAAGAGAAATGGAGTAGGAGTCATCTTGAAGGAGGGGTTTGTCAAGAATGTTCTAGAAGTGAAAAGAGTTTCAGACAGGATGATGAGTCTCAAGTTAGAAATTGAAGGTGTGATGTTCAATGTTGTTAGTGGTTATGCCCCACAGGCAGGATGTGAGCTAGAAGAGAAGGAGAGATTCTGGAGTGAGTTAGATGAAGTGATGCAGAGTACCCCCAGAGGTGAAAGAGTGGTCATTGGGGCAGACTTCAATGGACATGTTGATCCAGGGGACGAGGAAGTGATGGGCAGGTTTGGTATCTAGGACAGGAACACAGAAGGACATATGTTGATAGATTTTGCAAAAAGGATGGTGAAGACTTTCTTCCAGAAGAGACAGGAGCATGTGCACACAAGTAGACTACATCTCGTGTAGGCGATTTAATTTGAAGGAAGTGACTGCAAAGTTGTATTAGGTGAGAGTGTTGCCAGACAGCATCAGATGGTGGAGTGCAGGATGACGGTGATGGTGAGGAAGGTGAGTAAACTCTGAAGAGAGTAAACAGGAGTACAGGGAGACACAGCGTAAGGCAAAGATAGTGGTGTCAAAGGCCAAACAGAGGGCGTATGATGACTTGCATGATAGGTTGGACAGTAAGGAGGGAGAAAATGATTTATACAGGTTGGCACAAAGAGATGGGAAGGACACGCAGCAAGTTAGAGTGATTAAGGACAGAAAGGGAAATATATTGATTGATGACAGAAGTATGCTGGGAAAATGGAAAGAGTACTTTGAAGAGCTGATGAATGAGGAAAATGAGAGAGAAAAAAGAGGAGAAGAGGTGACTGTTGACGACCAGGAAGTAGCAAAGATTAGTAAGGGTGAAGCATTGAAGAGGATGAAGAGTGGAAAAGCAGTTGGACCTGATGACATACCGGTGGAGGTATGAAGTGTCTAGGCGAGGTAGCAGTAGATTTTCTGACAAGAACATTCAACAAGATCTGAGAGAGTGAGAGGATGCTGGAGGAATGGAGAAGAAGTGTGCTCGTGCTCATTTTTAAGAACAAGGGAGATGTTCAGAATTGTGGAAACTACAGAGGGATAAAGTTGATGAGCCATACAATGAAGTTGTGGGAAAAAATAGTGGAAGCGAGACTAAGGGTCAGAGGTCAGCATTTATGAACAACAATTTGGTTTCATGCCAAGAAAGAGCACCACAGATGCAGTGTTTGCTTTGAGGATGTTAATAGAGAAGTACATAGAGGGTCAGAGGAAGCTACATTGTGCCTTTTTGGATCTGGAGAAAGCATATGACAGGGTGCCGAGAGAAGAACTGTGGTATTACATGAGGAAGTCTGGAGTGGCAGAGAAGTATGTTAGAGTGGTGCAGGACATGTATGAGAGATGTTAGACAGTGGTGAGGTGTGCTGTTGGTGTGACAGAAGAGTTCAAGGTGGAGGTGGGACTGCATCAAGGGTCAGCTCTCAGCCCCTTCTTGTTTGCTATGGTGATGGAAAGGCTGACAGACGAGGTGAGACAACATTTCCCATGGACTATGATGTTTGCAGATGGCATTGTGATCTGTAGTGAGAGCAGAGAACAAGTGCAGGAAAATCTAGCGAGGTGGAGGTATGCCCTAGAAAGGAGAGGAATGAAGGTTAGCCTCAGTAAGACCGAATACATGTTTGTGAACGACGAGGACCCAAGAGGAATGGTGAGGTTACAGGGAGCAGAGATAAAGAAGGTGGAGGATTTTAAGTACTTTGGCTCAACAATCCAGAGAAATGGAGAGTGTAGAAATGAAGTGAAGAAGCGTGTGCAAGCAGGTTGGAATGATTGGAGAAAAGTGTCCGGTGTGATGTGCGATAGGAGAGTATCGGCAAGAATGAAAGGAAAAGTGTACAAGACGGTGATGAAGCCAGCAATGTTGTTTGGTTTATAAACAGTGCCCCTGGGGAAAAACTAGGAGGCAGAGCTGGAGGTAGCAGAGATGAAAATGTTGAGGTTCTCTTTGGGAGTATCGAGGATGAATAGGATCAGGAATGAGTACATCAGAGGGACAGCACATTTTAGAGGTTTTGGAAACAAATGCAGAGAGGCTAGATTGAGATGGTTTGGACATGTACAGAGTAGGGATAGTGAGTATATTGGTCGTAGGATGCTGAGGTTGGATCTACCAGGCAGAAGGCTGAAAGAAAAACCAAAGAGAAGATTTATGGATGTGGTGAAGGAGGACAAAAATGCAGGAGACAAAGTGGAGATGAAAACGGGTGTGCTTTATTGTTCACAGAGAAGGCACTAGATCACCAGGAAATCATAGTCACTATTAGAGATGCAAAGAAACACGGAAATCAAAGTATAGCGGAAAATGGTGGAGTACGGAGCTGAGAGCCACGGGGCAGAGGGGCAAACTTCTAGCACCAGAATGAGCACTCTGCTAGTCTTTATAGCCCGTGATTAAGTGGAATCAGGTGTGTGTGTGTTTAGCGCTCCACACGTGTGTTACTTCAACGCACACAAAGAGAGAGAGAGAGACAGAGAGAGAGAGAGAGAGAATCAGAGTCTCTCAATACACAGACCATAACATAGTATACTGTATTAAATAATTTTTTCATTTAATTTGCGAACCTATGGTATGAGTTATGTTTCTGCTCAAAAAACGACAAAACGGATTAAGACCATTTACATTATTTGTAATGGGAAAAGTGGATTCAGAATTTGAGCAAATTGGAATTCAAACAGCGGTCTGGAACAGATTAAGTTCGAGTGCCGAGGCTTCCCGTACATATATATATATATATATATATATACTAGTCCTTCTCAAAAAATTATCATATTACGATAAAGTTCATTATTTTCTGTAATGTACTGATAAAAATTAAACTTTCATATATTTTAGATTCATTGCACACCAACTGAAATATTTCAGGTCTTTTATTGTTTTAATACTAATGATTTTGGCATACAGCTCATGAAAACCCAAAATTCCTATCTCAAAAAATTAGCATATCATGTTCAGGTAGTCTAAACGAGCTATTAACCTAATCATCTAAATCAAACCAATTAACTCTAAACACGTGCAAAAGATTCCTGAGGCTTTTAAAAACTCCCAGCCTGGTTCATTACTCAAAACCGCAATCATGGGTAAGACTGCCGACCTGACTGCTGTCCAGAAGGCCATCATTGACAGCCTCAAGCAAGAGGGTAAGACACAGAAAGAAATCTCTGAGCGAATAGGCTGTTCCCAGAGTGCTGTATCAAGCCACCTCAGTGGGACGTCTGTGGGAAGGAAAACGTGTGGCAGAAAATGCTGCACAACCAGACCCTGAGGAAGATTGTGGAGAAGGGCCGATTCCAGACCTTGGGGGACCTGTGGAAGCAGTAGACTAGGCTACAGGTGCCACATTCCCCAGGTCAAGCCACTTTTGAACCAGAAACAGCGGCAGAAGCGCCTGACCTGGGCTACAGAGAAGCAGCACTGGACTGTTGCTCAGTGGTCCAAAGTACTTTTTTCGGATGAAAGCAAATTTTGCATGTCATTAGACCTAGTCAGTGATGGTCTGGGGTGCCATGTCAGTTGCTGGTGTTGGTCCAATGTGTTTTTATCAAGGGCAGGGTCAATGCGGCTAGCTATCAGGAGATTTTGGAGCACTTCATGCTTCCATCTGTTGAGAAGTTTCATGGAGATGAAGATTTAATTTTTCAGCACGACCTGGCACCTGCTTACAGTGCCAAAACCACTGGTAAATGGTAAATGACCTGAACCCCATAGAGAATTTGTGGGATATTGTGAAGAGAAAGTTGAGAGACACCAGACCCAACACTGTGGATGAGCTTAAGGCCGCGATCGAAGCATCCTGGGCCTCCGTAACACCTCAGCAGTGCCACAGGATGATTGCCTCCATGCCACGCCGCACTGAAGCAGTCATTTCTGCAAAAGGATTCCCGACCAAGTATTGAGTGCATAACTGAACATAATTATTTGAAGGTTGACTTTTTTGTATTAAAAACACTTTTTTTTATTGGTCGAATAAAATATTCTAATTTTTTGAGATAGGAATTTTAGGTTTTCATGAGCTGTTTGCCAAAATCATCAGTATTATAAAACAATAAACGACCTGAAATATTTCAGTTGGTGTGCAATGAATCTAAAATATATGAAAGTTGAATTTTTATCAGTACATTACAGAAAATAATGAACTTTATCACAATATTCTAATTTTTTGAGAAGGACTAGTATATACACTCGGCCCTTTACTTACAAAAACCTCTGAATACGAAAAATCCAGGATACGAAAAACATTTTCCTAAATTTTTGTCCTCTGTATACGAAACAACCTCTTCTTACGAAAACCGCCAAACACACCATTCAATCATTCACACGTGCCATTCAAACAATGTGCGAGTTGCTCCCTCATTGGCTGTCTCCCAACATCCCGCCCCGCTGGCCTCCCATTGTCCTCCCATTGGCCAGAAGGGAGCTGACTCTCCATAGTACTGCACCTATAAAGCTTGTTTGTCACACACGTAAAGGAGAGGTGTCCTGTTGGTTCATCAGTTTAGTTTCAAAAGTGCTCATTGCAGCTTATTTTTCGTTTTTTAAGTTGTTTAATTCAGTAAATGTTTCATAAATGTGGCGCCTTCCGAAAAATGTGGGCAAAACGCAGCTCATCCGGACCTCCAATCCAGTGCTGTAGTGGTCAAAAAATAAGTGAGTTCACAATGGCAGCGAAGCAACTGAGGCACGCAGCAGCACCTCATCCACGAAGGTGCGGCTTTGGCTTTGAAACTATTTAGCATTTCATCTCCGCTTTTTATTTACAGTCGGGAAATTTACGTTGATCAACTATAAAGTAGACCAAATAAAGTTAGTACACGCAACTCAGCCACTTAAACAAGTGGGTGCATGGCGTGTACCAGCGTGTACCCACCACTACAGCACTGCTCCGATCCCTCAAACAAGTGTTCAAAGCGCACTAGCCTGCTTGACAGATCGGAAGTCCGGACAAGCCGCGTTCCACCACAAAAGCTCCGGTGTCGGCCGCGACGCCTCCCACACTTGGCGGAGCGCCTCACAAATGTTTAATGATGTTTAATATTGTTTGGTTTGGTTCATAAAAAAATTGGTTAAGAAAAATGTTTAATGTTTCATATTGTTTGGTTCATAAAAAATGTTCTGAAACTCCATAGTAGTGTACCCATGCCTGTATGTCACATGCATAAAGGAGACTTGTACTGTTGGTTCATGAGTTTCGTGAGTTTATTCGAGAGTGTTCATCTTATAATCTCATAAATACGGCTCATTGGTAATGATTATGGGTTTACATGCGAACCAAGCGAAACAATAAGAAATGAAAACAGTTTTTATGACCAATTTGAGCAGAGAAGTGGCGCACTTGCCCTGACAGACACAGGACTGTGTACAAAGTCAGTCAGAGATGAAAGGAGGCAAGTGTTCTTTAACTCTCTTTTGAGATTGCACATTGAAGCTTATTTTTCATTTTTAAGTTGTTTAATTGAGTAAATATGTAATAAATGTGGCACGCTCTGCCGAATGTGAGCAAAATGCAGCTCATCCGGACCTCTGATCCCTCAAGGAAACAAGTTAATATTGAGTCCGGACTTCTGATCTGTCAAAAAAAGAAGTTAATATTGAGTCTGGACCTCTGATCCCTCAAAGAAAGAAGTTAATGTTGAGTCCGGACCTCCGATCTGTCAAGCGCGCTTTGAATACCTCGCCTCAAAAGCTCTAGCGTCGGCTGCGCGCTGTGTGTGGGCGGAGCCCGCATTCGGCAGAGTGCGCCACAAATGTGTGTTGTTTGTGTGTGTGTGTGTGTGTGTGTGTGAGAGAGAGAGATAGAGAGAGAGAGAGAGAGAGAGAGAGAGACAGTGGTTTTGTTTGTGTGTGGGTGTGTGAGAAAGAGAGAGCGAGAAAGATAGAGAGAGAGAGAGAGAGAGAGAGAGACAGTGTGTGTGTGTGTATGTGTGTTCATAAAAATTTTTAATAATGGTTTAATTCATAAATATGTTAATAAAATGGTTTAAGATGTTAATAAAATGTTTAAATGGTTTAATAAATAATTTTCTTTTACTTTTAACATAATATTTCATCCATATTTCATCCAAAATTGGTGTACAGTACTCTTATAATTTTTAAAGAGTTTATGGGGGAGTCTTAGGAGCCTTGGAACGAATCACGCGTTTTACATGTAAAATGCACCTCTACTTACAAAAACTGCAGGTTACGAAAAAGGCTCTGGAACGGATTAATTTCGTAAGTAGAGAGCTGACTGTATGTACATCTATATTTTATTTTTTATTTTATATTATTTTTATATTATATATTTTTTTTCTTTTTTTGTTGTTATTTTTATATTTTATTGTTCTGTTTTAATATTATGACTCAATGATGCACCTTTCTGAGCTATTTTGCACCCCCTACTGATGGTACTTCAAAAGCCTATAACAGTGAATTTCTCCATTGTGAGATCAATAAAGCTGTATCTATCTATCTATCTATCTATCTATCTATCTATCTATCTATCTATCTTTTTCTTTTCCTTTTGGCTTTTCCCTTCAGGGGTCACCACAGCAAACCATCAGCCTCCATCTCACCCTGTCCTCTGTATCTTCTACTCTTACTCCAACTACCTTCATGCCCTCCTTCACCACATCCAGAAATCTTCTCTTTAGTCTTCCTCTGGGCCTTCTGCCTGGTAGTTCCAACCTCAGCATCCTAAAACCAATATACTCACTATCCCTCTTCTGTACATGTCCAAACCATCTCAATCTAGCCTCTCTGACTTTGTCTCCAAAACATCTTACATGTGCTGTCCCTCTGATGTACTCATTCCTTATCCTATCCATCCTCGTTCCTCCCAAAGAGAACCTCAACATTTTCATCTCTGCTACCTCCAGCTCTGCCTCCTGTCTTTTCCCCAGGGGCACTGTTTCTAAACCATACAACATCGCTGGCCTCATCACCGTCTTGTACACTTTTCCTTTCATTCTTGCCAATACCTTCCTATCACACATCACACCGGATACTTTTCTCCAACCATTCCAACCTGCCTACACACGCTTCTTCACCTCCTTTCCACATGCTCCATTGCTCTGGATTGCTGAGCCTAAGTACTTAAAATCCTCCACCTTCCTTATCTCTGCTCCCTGTAACCTCACCGTAACTCTTGTGTCCTCTTCGTTCACACACATGTATTCTGTTTTACTGAGGCTAACCTTCATTCCTCTCCTTTCCAGGGCATACCAACACCTCTCTAGATTTTCCTGCACTTGTTCTCTGCCCTCACTATAAATCACAATGTCATCTGCAAACATCATAGTCCATGGAGATTCTTGTCTAACCTCGTCTGTCAGCCTGTCCATCACCATAGCAAACAAGAAGGGGCTCAGAGCTGACCCTTGATGCTGTCCCATCTCCACCTTGAACTCTTCTGTCACACTGACAGCACACCTCACCACTGTCTTACATCTCTCATACATGTCCTGCACCACTCTAACATACTTCTCTGCCACTCCAGACTTCCTCATGCAATACCACAGTACCTTTCTCGGCACCCTGTCATATGCTTTCTCCAGATCCACAAAGGCACAACCATGCAGTTCCTTCTGACCTTCTATGTACTTCTCTATTAACATCCTCAAAGCAAACACTGCATCTGTGGTGCTCTTTCTTGGCATGAAACCAAATTGTTGTTCACAAATGCTAACCTCTGCCCTTAGTCTAGCTTCCATTATTCTTTCGCATAACTTCATCGTATGGCTCATCAACTTTATCCCTCTGTAGCTGCCACAACTCTGCACATCTCCCTTGTTCTTAAAAATGGGCACTAGAACACTTATCCATTCCTCCGGCATCCTCTCACTCTCTAAGACCTTGTTGAATGTTCTAGTCAGAAAATCTACTGCTACCTCTCCTAGACACGTCCATACTTCCACTGGTATGTCATCAGGACCAACTGCCTTTCCATTCCTCATCCTCTTCAATGCTTCACCCTTACTAATCTTTGCTACTTCCTGGTCCTCAACAGTCACCTCTTCTACTCTTTTTTCTCTCTCATTTTCCTCATTCATCAGCTCTTCAAAGTACTCTTTCCATCTTCCCAGCACACTTCTGCTATCAGTCAACACGTTTCCCACTCTGTCTTTAATCACTCCAACTTGCTGCACGTCCTTCCCATCTCGATTTCTCTACTGTGCTAACCTGTATAAATCATTTTCTCCCTCCTTACTGTCCAACCTAGCATACAAGTCATCATACGCCCTCTGTTTGGCCTTTGACACCGCTACCTTTGCCTTACGTTGTGTCTTCCTGTACTCCTGTTTACTCCCTTCGGTCCTCTCAATGTCCCATTTCTTCTTAGCTAACCTCTTCTTTTGTACACACTCCTGCACTTCCTCATTCCACCACCAAGTCTCCTTATCTACTTTCCTTCCAGAGGACACGCCAAGTACTCTCCTACCTGTCTCCCTGATCACATTAGCTGTAGTTGTCCAGTCATCTGGAAGCATTTCCTGACCACCCAAAGCCTGTTTCAACTCCTCTTTGAAGACAACGTGACACTCTTCCTTTTTCAGCTTCCACCACTTTGTCTTCTGCTCTGCCTTTGCCTTCTTCACCTTTCTTACCATCAGCATCATCCTGCACACCACCATCCTATGCTGTTTGGCAACACTCACCCACTACTACTTTGCAGTCACTGACTTCCTTCAAATTACATCGCCTACACAAGATGTAGTCTACCTGTGTGCTCCTACCTCCGCTTTTATAAGTCACCCTATGCTCCTCTCTCTTCTGGAAGAAAGTATTCACCACAGCCATTTCCATTCTTTTTGCAAAATCTATCAACATCTGTCCTTCTGTGTTCCTGTCCTGGATACCAAACCTGCCCATCACTTCCTCATCCCCTCTGTTGCCTGCACCAACATGTCTGTTGAAGTCTGCACCAACTACCACTCTTTCACCTCTGGGGTTACTCTGCATCACTTCTTCGAACTCGCTCCAGAATTTCTCCTTCTCTTCTAGCTCACATCCTGCCTGTGGGGCATAAGCACTAACAACATTAAACACCACACCTTCAATTTCTAACTTGAGACTCATCACTCTATCTGAAACGCTTTTCATTTCTAGAACATTCCTGACAAACCCCTCCTTCAAGATGACTCCTATTCCATTTCTCTATTCATCAACACCATGAAAAAACAGCTTAAACCCCGCTCCTAAGCTTCTAGCCTTGCTACCTTTCCACCTGGTCTCCTGAACACACAATATGTCCACCTTCCTCGTCTGCATCATGTCAGCCAGCTCTCTACCTTTTCCTGTCATAGTTCCAACATTCAAAGTCCCTACTCTCAGTCCTAAACTCATGCTTTTCCTCCTGCCTCTCCTTCTTCGACCTCTCCTTCTTCGACCAACAGTGGTCCAATTTCCACCAGCAGCCTGTTGGTTAACAGCACTGATGGCGGTCGTTGTTAACCCGGGCCTCAACTGACCCGGTATGAAATTTGTCTTTACAGTTTGTATTTTGTATTCTGGCAAAAGTTTTACGCCGGATGCCATTCCTGTCGCAACCCTCTGCATTTATCCGGGCTTGCGACCAACGTGTGGGCGGGCACTGTTTGTGCCCCCCGCATATCTATCCACACACACATATATATATATATATATATATATATATATATATGTGTGTGTGTGTGTGTAGTTTAAAACATCCATGATGAGGCATCCATGAAAATTAAAAGTTTAAAGAACTTGAGGCCGACACTGTTGAAAGTCCAAAAAGCATTTGAATTGTACATAATGCTGTAACAGTGCAGATTTACAGTCGAGTGCAGAGATAAACTAACTTCGGTGTAAACATTGATGTGCAGATGAAGGTACATGGTGTGCAGTGAGCGGTGATACTGCAGTATCAGTCTTTTATTCATCTGTAATTGGCTGTCCAGAGCAAATAATTAAAAAAGTCACATATAAACATATGTGTGCAGGTCTGTTGTCAGGTGGGAGAGGAAGTCTCTTTCACTCTGCTCTACTGATAAGATGTAGCCCACTACAACATGTCACATGAAGGGAGGAGGTGTGGCCCCTTGGGCAGGGCCCGAATGTGAGGCACACAGGCCCACTGGCGCATGGACACGCCCTGGTGCCACACAACATAAATCCCAGCTAGTGGTCGTCGTGGGAGTGACAAAGACTAAGGGAGACACCCCCTACAGAAAATCCGGAGTGGAGCCCTGAAGGCGGTTAGTCCTCAAGTTGGTACCAACTATATCTGCTTGCCCCTTTCATTTAACACTACCAGCAAAGCCGAGAAGGGGGATCTGTCGACTGGGCATCTCATTTCCTCCACAACTTTGCCCTGGTCTGTGCTCTGGAGAGGTCACTCCAGTGCCACCTTCTGCGGCAGCTCAACATGAGATGATGCAGATACTGGTTAAAAGCTCAGGGTTAATTGGCGTAAGCTCGGTGCCTAGGGCTGTCTCCCAGTGGTGGGAGGGATCATTGTGTCTGACTGGCCAGCTATCGTCCGCCTTTAGCTGGGCAGCCCCCAGCCAGGAAGGTGCTGGCCTGACACAGTTTGCTTACTTCAATGGGTGCTTGAAGTGTAGGCCAAAAGCTGAAGCATGGACTAAAATCACTGCACCAAGCAACATCAAGAACCCAAAGCCACTAGCGCTGAGTCTGGCAACCTGGAACATCAAAGCAATGTGTCCTGGCCTCTCTAACGACCTCCAGCAAATCCACGATGCCAGGAACCCTGCCATCATCGGCCGCGAGCTTAGGAGGCTCAATATTGACATTGCAGCACTGCAAAAGACGTGACTCCTGGGCAGTGGCAGCCTGAAGAAGGACTCTACATTCTTCAGGCAGGGACAGAAGCCTGATGAGCACTGACTGTACGATGTTGGATTTGCTATGCAAAACTTGTTTCTGTCCTCTATTGAACCGCCATTCTCAGACACGCCGAGAGCCTTCTCTCTCTCTGTCTGACAACCTCCTCTGGACCAGCCAACATCCTTAGCACCTATCCTCCAACACTCTGCTCTTCAGCTGAGGCGAAAGATGCATTCTACAAGGCGTTGAAGCCAGGATCCAGAAGATCCCTGCCAAGAAGCACCTGTTTCTGCTTGGTGACTTTAATGCACGAATAGGGCCAAATCATGACTCCTGGCTCTGCTGCATTGAACACTTCGGCGTCGGCAAGCTCAACGAGAATGGCCAATGTCTTCTTGAGCTCTGCTCCTTTCATGACCTCTGTTTGACCAACACATTTTTCTCCACCAAGCCATGTCACCAAGTGTCCTTGAGACACCCAAGGTCTCGCCACTGGCATCAGCTGGACTTCGTCATGACCAGGAGATCCCTGCTGAACCAAGTGCTGGTTATGTGCAGTTACAAAGTGCTAACTGTTGCACCGACCATTCCCTGGTTACCACCAAGGTACATCTCTGCCTCAGACGTGTCAACCCCTCCGAGCATCAACACAACTATGATTGTAGTGCCTGAACAGCGGGAACGCTATGCTGAAGCCATAAATAAAGCCATGGCAGACTGCCCCACTGACTGTGCTACTGCAAGGAGGAACCACATCTGCGGGGCTGTGTTTGAGACTGCCATAGTCACAATGGGAAGAAGGTGGGAAGGAGTGCGAATTGGTTTGAAGCAGGAGCCGCTGAGATGGAACCTGCCCTCGCCACCAAACATGCAGCCCTAATCACCCACAAGGAGGCCTCTGTGCGAACGCTTGCTGCATTGTGTACTCCGAGGAACAATGCACGAAAGAAAGATTGCAAGGTGTTGTGCTAATGACTACTGACCTAACCTATGCCAGGACATACAGCTTTCTGCAGATCTCGGAAATGTGCACAAAGTGTACAAAGGCATGAAGAAGGCTTTCAGTCCCAGTTCCATCAAGACCGCCCCACTCAAATCAGTGGTAGAATATGTCATATAGGACCGCAGCAAACAAATGGAGAGATGGGCTGAGCACTACCAAGAGCTCTACTCAAGAGAAACCACCGTCTCGAACACGGCCCATGAGAACACCCCTCCACTGTCCGTCATGGAAGAGCTTGATGCTCCACCCACCATCGAGGAGCTCAGCAAGGCAATAGACTCCATCTCAAATGGCAAAGCTTCAGGCAGTGACAACATTCCCCCTGAAATTGTCAAAAAAGAGCAAAGACCAAGGTGCGGAGAGTTCTCATCAGGGAGCTGCTCTTTGCTGATGATGCTGGTCTTGTTGCCCACACTGAGGGAACGCTCCAGCGTCTCATTAACTGCTTTGCTGGTGCCTGCTCTGAGTTTGGCCTCACCATCAGCTTTAATAAGATCGAAGTCATGGGCCAGGATGTCAGCAGTGCTCCCAGTATCAGTATCAACAATCACACGCTTGAGGTGGTGGACAAGTTCACCTACTTCGGGTCAATCGTCTCCAGCATCCTCTCCCTACTCCCTAGACGCCATAGACGCCAAACTGAACGCCCATATCATCAAGGCATCAATGTGATGGCCCGTGTGGTGAAGCGAGTCTGGGACAACTCTATGCTAACTATCAACACCATGATAAGAGTCTACAAGGCCTGCCTGCATACTGAGTACTCTCCTATACAACAATGAACCATGGACCCTCTACTCCTGCCAGGAACGCTGGTTGAATGCTTTCCACCAATGCTGCCTTTGCAGACCACTGGGCATCACTTGGCAGGACTGTGTCTCCAACATCGATGTCCTGACCAGAGCAAATGTGCCCAGTATGTTTGTCATCCTGACCAAGAGATTGGCCACGTCACCCGAATGAATGACAGCCACATCCCCAAAGACTTACTGTATGAGGAGCTGGCTACTGGAACCAGGTAAAAAGGATGCCACGCTCTCAGGTTAAAAAATATCTGCAAGCGTGACCTCAAGGCTGGAGGCTTAAACCCCTTCGACCTGGAGTCAGCCGTCTCTGACCACTTCAACTGGCGGACCACCACCCAGGATGTCAGGATGCATTAGAACAGCAGAGGAGAGAAGAGACACCTGCTGGGGGGAGAAGAGTCCCCACAGACAGCGGAGACTGTTGACACTCCCACCACCTGTGTTTTTTTTTTTTTTAAGAAGAGTTCGAACTCGATTAAAAATGTAACAGTTAATCCTGATTAGGGAGGCTGGCGCACATCTCAGCCAACTCTGGGCAAGGGCAGGGTATTAAATTTACAATGTAAACAAGCCCCCCTCGGGCCGTGGTAATATTGTCAAGCGTTGACCGGTCCGGGGTGATAAAAAGGTTGATTGTCTATAACTCACAGGAGCTGACTCAGCACCCATCGCTCTCCCACAGATGTTAACCGGTTGGGTTACATTACAACTATAGAGCCCGTCTTACACCCCAGTTTGTCATCATGATGTGTCCTTCTCACACATAAAGGTCTGGTGCATAAAGGGGGTGCAAAATAGCTCAGAAAGGTGCATCATTGAGTCATAATATTAAAACAGAACAATAAAATATAAAATGGTAGGCTGATATATAAAAAAGGCTGATATAAAAGAGTTTCCAGCAAACATGAATCAAATGAAGACTGCAGTCAATGACGACACAGGGCTGGAACACCATTAATGACTAATTGAGGAGCAGGAGACGCCAGTCACAAATAGGATGAAAGACATAATAAAAGTCCCCTGCTGCTTGTCTGAATGTTGGTAAGTGCAGTCTGGAAATCATGGTAAACACAGGGGTAGGTTTAGTGTTTGTAGGGCTTTGTCTTGCCTTAGACTGTGTAAGAAGTTCTTCTGTATATCTACACGATCTGAAGCAGTTGTCTCAAGCTCCTCTGTTACCTGAGCAGCCCACTTTTGAGCCACAGGCATCTGGCTATGCTAAGAAATGCCACGTGGATGATTATGAGCGGGTTCCTTGTGGAGAACCTGGTATAAAGGCTATGCAGTGCAGTACTATAGACTGCTGTTTTGATGGGCAGCAGTGCTATTATGGGAGAACGGGTAAGTTTGGAGTTCTGTTTGACTCCTGGTTGTGGTTAGTGATGGACTGAGTCCATTCCCTTTTGGTGTTGCCAGTGACTGTCCAGTGTACCCTTGATGGCCAGTTTGTGTTGGTGGTGGCCAGAGATGCAACCCTCCCCAGGATAAGCCTGGATTCCATCAACCTGTTGGGAGGGAACACTGGCTTCTGTAGTCCTGTTGACTCCAATACAGCCTTCGCGATATACCAGTTTCCTGTGACTGCATGTGGGACCCTTGTAATGGTTTGTTTGATTTTTCTTTATCAAGTAGATGGGGTGAATGTCTTCTGTTCTTATTGAGGTTGTGTTCTTCACTCTTCTACTCTGTTCAGGCAACAGATGGCTATGTGGTCTATGAGAACAGGATGCTCTCTTCTTATGAAGTTGGCGTTGGACCTCATGGTGCCATCACAAGGGACACTCACTATGAGTAAGTGGCCTAAAACTCATGGCAGTGGCTTCTTTTTGGCTTTTACTAATGTACTGCACTCTGTAGGCTTTATTTCCAGTGTAAATACTCAGGAGTAAGCTTTGCGGCTTTGACTTTTACACCTTCATCCCTTGTGGAGCCTTTGCCAATTGTTGCTTCTGGACCTCTGCAAGTAGACTTGAGACTAGGGAAAGGTCAATGCGTCACTAAGGGGTGTGTTGAAGGTGAGCAAGTCTTGTCTGGCTTTTAGACTGTGGTCCGAGTTTCGGTGGTTTCAACAGGAATTATTGCTCTTCCACCAGAGCAAGTAGCCTTTAACTCCTACTACAGTGCTACTGACTACCCTGTGACCAAGGTTCTGCGGGAACCAGTGTATGTTGAGGTGCACATGATGGGGCGAACTGATCCAAATATTGTCCTGATTTTGGGACACTGCTGGGTGACTGCTTCTATTGACCCCTATAGCCTTCCTCAGTGGGACCTTCTGGTGAATGGGTAGGTTCTTCTTACTTGTCTAGTTCAGTGGCTTTACTGACTGAAAAATCATGCTCTTGTATCTTCCAAAGTTGTCCCTACAAGGATGATCGCTATTTGACCAAGCTGATCCCAGTTGTTGGGACAGACAGCCTTGCATACCCTACCCATTACAGACGGTTTGTCCTGAAGATGTTTACTTTTGTGGGCTCAACCTCGATGGCTCCAGTGCGAGAAATGGTAATGACTTAACTCTTTTACTGCTGAACTGTAACCATACAGTTGCTCACTACTTCTGCTTCCTTTCACAGCTCTACTTTCACTGCTATACAGCTGTATGTCTTCCAACTGCACAGGACTCTTGTGAACCAACATGCACCCGAACAAGTAGGTGGACCCCTTGATGCTGTTTTCTTCTTCCAGTGACTGGCTTATGGCTGTTCTCCTAATCTTATTCCTCCCCAGGAAGAGGTGTTGGTGTGGCACAAGAGAGCTCTCCTGGTGCATCAGGAGTAGTGTCCAGTGAAGGGGTGGTGTTTATCCAGAGTTGAAACTGAATAAAATTTTTTGCTTTGTATTGCTTGGCTTGACTAAGTTTCTTTAAACCATCATTCGGTTTAGCTGTTGGCATTTGCAGGAGTGATCTAGTTTCCTTACTAAACAAGCCACTGTTTGTGGATAAAGCTAGGATAAGTTGGGGGGGGGGGTCCTTCATTAAACAGGCTGTCAGTACAAAACCTCCATGAGGTCCACAAAGGTAACTTGCATGGTTCAGTGTTGGCATACGTGCATCTTCTGCAGACCTGGCATAACATTGTATGACTGAACTTGGAACACAAGAGTCTGTAGTCATGAAATCCTCTGATAGACAACTCTAGACCCTGTGTAGTCTGCCTACTGTGCTAATGGGTCGACAGTTGCTGCCATCAACATGGGTCTGTTACAACACAACCTGAACTCCTCCCCTCGGTGCTCATAGCACCTAACTGCTACCTGCCAGGGGATCGCCAGCTTCCTGACCTGTGACATCAGGTTTGGCAGGAGAGCATCACATCCAGCATCTGGTCCATCCGGACTAGCCCATCAGGGGGAAAAACTCCTGAATTTTGCAGTGGATCCCACTGTCGTTGACCTGATCAGGGGTCAGAATACTGTTCCACCAAGCTCCCCAGTAAGAGGACACTAGAATAGCTTTGCTTCAAAGTTTGAAGTTTAGATAAAGTCTCTAGTGAAAAGCCACCACAATTTCTTCAGAATAATGTTTTTGTTTTGAGCAGGGGGCTTGAACAATTTCATTTGTTTACGCTTATTTTTGTGATTGCAGTGGATTAATTATTCTCAAAGCCAAGGCACAGTCCACAGAAAGAACCCTGAGGGAATGATTTACTGATGTCCACTGAGCCTGAGACAAAGTTCGGCTTTTACATGTGTAATAAAGAATATAATGTAGATAAAATCTCAAGTGCAAACCACCACAATTAATTTCTTCAGAATAATGTTGATTTTTTGTTTTGACCAGGGGGTTTGAACAATTTTACTCTTAACTTGGCTTTAATAACCCAGTTAGCTGCACTGGGGGGACGGTGACAACGTCATCCTACGGATCAGTGATCCAGCACCTCTGATCACCAGGCAACCACTGCCAATACTTGTGTGTATCTATATATATATATATATATATATATATATATATGTGTGTGTGTGTGTGTAACACGTAAACAGACAGACACAAAAATAACCAAAACTAAAACAATTTACACTTTTAAATTTTTTCAACCATTACACTGGGCACACTCGCCATTAAAATTTCTTCGGTAACTAATTACAATTTAAAAAATGAGTAAAGTTTCATGAATGGAACATTAGTTTTTGAGTTTATTTATTTGTACACAAACACCTTCTAAAGTCATCACTTTGGACATTGGATTTTGCTCGTCATGGGGCAAACCGATCCAAATGTTGTCCATTGTCCTGGTTTTGGGAAGCTTCTGGGTGACGGCTTTCCCTGGGTCCTTCTGGAGAATGGATAAGATCGTCAGACATGGCTTCTCTTTTTATTTCATCCAGTGACTATTCTGAACAGAACATGTCTTCTTGCATTCCAAAGGTCTGCGATCAAAGTTGACCACTACTTGACCATGCTAATCCCAGTTAGTGGGCTATCTGGACTTGTCCACCCTAGAAACTACGTACGTTTTGTCCTGAAGATGAGTACGATTGTGGATTTTACTGCTAAGGCTCCAGTGTGAGAATGCGTAATGCCTCTGAATTTTTTTCTTTAATTGGAGTTTCTGTACAGCAGAGATTTTGAATATGTGTAATCTTTTCAGCTCTACATCCATTGCCACACAACTGTGTGTCTTCCAACTGAACAAATCTTCTGTGAACCAACATGCACCAGAACAAGTAGGTACACTTCTTAATGCTGCTTCCTTCTGCCATTGACTGGTGTATGACTCTGGCTCTCTTTCTTTCTACTTCTAAGGGGGAGATGCTGCAATCTAGAGCCTTTCTGATGCATCAGGTATGGTGTAGAGAGGTCAAGTTATCTTCATCCATGGTTCCTCACATCAGAATTGATCTACCAAATAACATTGTTACCTTCTATCTTTACATAGCCTGTGATTTTTCTCTCCTTGCTGCTCTTGAGTGAACAGCGCTGATATGAAATAGTATACACTATCGTGAAACATCAAATAGATGAGCCCAAGGTGTCATGGTAGTATTCAAGTCAAACACTGAAGGGAACCATGAACTTTTTCATAGGCTGTATGTAACTGATTGCAAGAGAAGCTGTTTTACTTTCAGAGTACAGGGATCCCTCACTTTCTGAGGTAAATTGGGACCATCCCCACGCAACCATCAAAACCACCCGACTGAAGTATACGCACATTTATATGTGTACAGACGATCCCCGACTTGCATTCATCCATTTTATGTTTTTTCGATTTTACGTGTTTTTTTTTTCAAAAAAAAAAAAGCAAATTTTGAGTTTAGACGTACCTACGTAGTACGCTGACGTAATGACGCAATGATGTAATGAAGCTGCATCCATTGTTTACAAATGACAGACTGAACGTGCCCCTCCTTCTTCCCAGTTGTTTTATATAGATATATTATATATATATACACACACACACTAGTCCTTCTCAAAAAAAAAAATTAGTACATTGTGATGAAGTTCATTATTTTCTGTAATGTATTGATAAAAATTAAACTTCCATATATTTTAGATTCATTGCACCCCAACTGAAATATTTCAGGTCTTTTATTCTTTGAATACTGATGATTTTGGCATACAGCTCATGAAAACCAAAAATCCCTATCTCAAAAAAATTGCATATTTCATCTGACCAATACAAAAAGTGTTTTTAATACAAAAAAGTCAACCTTCAAATAATTATGTTCAGTTATGCACTCAATACTTGGTCGGGAATCCTTTTGCAGAAATGACTGCCTCAATGCGGCATGGCATGGAGGCAATCAGCCTGTGGCATTGTTGAGGTGTTATGGAGGCCCAGGATGCTTCGATAGCGGCCTTAAGCTCATCCACAGTGTTGGGTCTGGTGTCTCAACTTTCTCTTCACAATATCCCACAGATTCTCTATGGGGTTCAGGTCAGGAGAGTTGGCAGGCCAATACAGCACAGTAATACCATGGTCAGTAAACCAGTGGTTTTGGCACTGTGAGCAGGTGCCAGGTCGTGCTGAAAAATGAAAATCTTCATCTCCATAAAACTTTTCAGCAGATGGAAGCATGAAGTGCTCCAAAAGCTCCTGATAGCTAGCTGCATTCACCCTGCTCTTGATAAAACACAGTGGACCAACACCAGCAGCTGACATGGCACCCCAGAACATCACTGACTGTGCGTACTTGACACTGGACTTCAGGCATTTTGGCATTTCCTTCTCCACAGTCTTCATCCAGACTCTGGCACCTTGATTTCAGAATGACATGCAAAATTTGCTTTCATCCGAAAAAAGTACTTTGGACCACTGAGCAACAGTCCAGTGCTGCTTCTCTGTAGCCCAGGTCAGGCGCTTCTGCCGCTGTTTCTGGTTCAAAAGTGGCTTGACCTGGGGAATGCGGCACCTGTAGCCCAGTCCACTGCTTCCACAGGTCCCCCAAGGTCTGGAATCGGCCCTTCTCCACAATCTTCCTCAGGGTCTGGTCACCTCTTCTGGTTGTGCAGCATTTTCTGCCACACATTTTCCTTCCCACAGACGTCCCACTGAGGTGGCTTGATACAGCACTCTGGGAACGGCCTATTCGCTCAGAGATTTCTTTCTGTGTCTTACCCTCTTGCTTGAGAGTGTCAATGATGACCTTCTGGACAGCAGTCAGGTCGGCAGTCTTACCCATGATTGCGGTTTTGAGTAATGAACCAGGCTGGGAGTTTTTAAAAGCCTCAGGAATCTTTTGCAGGTGTTTAGAGTTAATTGGTTGATTCAGATGATTAGGTTAATAGCTCGTTTAGACTACCTTTTCATGATATGCTAATTTTTGAGATAGGAATTTTGGGTTTTCATGAACTGTATGCCAAAATCATCAATATTAAAACTATAAAAGACCTGAAATATTTCAGTTGGTGTGCAATGAATCTAAAATATAAGAAAGTATAATTTTTATCAGTACATTACAGAAAATAATGAACTTTATCACAATATGCTAATTTTTTGAGGACGAGTATATCGTTTTATAATATATATATATATATATTATATATTGTCCTTGTGTTAAAACGTTGTCTCTGTGATCTTTGTGTTTACACTGTTTTGCGGACTTTTGTAACCCTAAGCAAATATGGTTGGTCAGAAGTGTAAGCCTACTAGCAAGTCTCATACACAGAGATGAATTAACTATCTGCTCGGATTGGCGCAATCTACCATGCATACTCAGTTAAGCAAAGAGAGTTGTAAAATGAATGAAAAGCCAATCCACAAAAGAAAGAACTCTCCACTCTGCTTGTGATTCACATCAGTGCGGGCTGTGTTCTAAACGAGTTCGATGGCACCCTTGCGCACTTGAAAGACCGGAAGTCCGTTTAACCCACAACAAGTACACTACTTTCGCAAGTACACTACGTTCGGTATTGAGCGCGTCACAGATTGTCAGCGTTGATTGGCTGTTTTAAGCTTCATGTAAAGTTACTCGGTATAAATAAGTGACTTATTTGAAATTAATGTTGATATTATTTGATATATGATATTATTTTACAATGTTATGTTTATAATAATTGATTTAGGGATGTTTTATGAGATACGGTAATGGTATTTATGGATGTATAGTACAGTATGAGCGCCATATGTCACACGTCATACGTCATATGTCACTGTAACAATTTACATTCACTTTCAACTTACGTTCGGCCATCCGGAACCATTTAAAAACGTAAGTCGGGGAGCGTCTGTATATAATATCAATAAATACAGGTTCAATGATATAAATGCTTATAATAACAATTAAACATGAAAAAATAATGCATAAGATGAAAATAAAATATAAATACACACATTCAGACACGTGCACACACATGGATGCACGTGCTCGCACTCAGATGCGCACCTCACAACAATATAACTCGATTTGATGGGATATTTTGGGTTGTGTTTTGTTTTGTTTTGTGTTGGTTTGGGTTTTTTTTTTTTTTGTTGCATAATTAATAATAACTTTTTCCCCTATTCTTCCATAATTTCCTTATGTTTTAATTCGATGAATATTTAAAAAAAAAAAACGTGATGCACTGAAGCCGCATTAATTGCAGTGCAAAGTAGCAAGGGATCCCTGTACTTAAATGCAACTATCCTCTCTTTGAGTAAGAAGGCCTTCGTTTGACTTCGGAATGACTCATGAACACATGTTCTAAAAAATAGTATTGTGTCTTGGGAGGGTGGTTTGGTGTCTGTGGGGTTTTTTTTCAATTAAATACTCACCAAAGGATCTACAAGCTTGTTTGCACCATGGATCATGTAAATAGGGCCCTATAAGAATACGAGTTTTAATTCTCAATATACTTGTCTTCTACTTCTTTGTATTGTTAGGAGAGCTTCCCAAAGAATTACTGGAAGGTTGTCTGACACTTCAAGCAAAATAAAACTAATTTTTAAAAACCTAATTAAAAAAACCCCATTAAAAACCTCTTGGAATTCCAATGGAACCGGGTGTTGAACAGTATTCCTTTTCAAAACTATTAGCATGCTCTCACTTTGTGACCTTCTTCTGACCTTTTTGCCATTCGAAAATAAAATCCTCTTTGAGTTTCTCAGGTAATATCCACCGAGTCTGACAATCCATGAACCACTGTGGTGAGTTTTTTTCTTCTCCTAACTTAATGAATGCTGCTGATCAGAACATCTCTGCTATAAGTAACAAGTACCAGACTGTACACATTTTGTGCAGTGCTTTCTTTGGTATATATATAAAAAATAACTGTCTCAATATGAAAATTTTAAATTTACCTGAATAACGAAGTAATCTGCTGTATCAAAAGTATCGACCTACAGTTGGCCCCCTTCTTACGAAATTAATCCGTTCCAGTGCCTTTTTAGGAACCTGGAATTTTTGTAAGTAGAGGCACATTTTACATGTAAAACGCGTGATTCATTCCAAAGCTCTCAAGACTACCCTTTAAAATTTATAAAAGGATACCTTTTAAGGTACTTACTTCGTGTTGACCATGTCTTCTTAGCAGTTATAATCTTACAATGACCATTGCACCGGGAATCACTTTCACCGGGAATCACACACGTGTGTGTGTGTGTGTGTGTGTGTGTGTGTGTGTGTGTGTGTGTGTGTGTGGGCGTGTGTTGACCATGTCTTCTTAGCACAGTTATAATCTTACAAATGTTTATGCAAGGTTAAAAGCCTCAACCCTAAAATACAGTTGGAATGACACTCAAACTTGAACACAGTTGGAACGACAATGTCATCCCTCCTAGCCAATGGGAGACCAGTGGGGCGAGATGTTGAGAGATAGCCAATGGGAGGGAGCTGCGTCATCCCTCCTAGCCAATGGGAGGCCAGCGGGGCGGGATATTGGGAGACAGCCAATGAGAGAGCAACTCACGCATTGTTTGAATGGCGCATTTGGCGCTTTTCGTAAGAAGTTGTTTCGTATACAGAGGAAAAAAATTTTGGAAAATGTTTTTCATATACTGGATTTTTCGTATTCAGGGGTTTTCGTAAAAAGGGCATCGACTGTATTCTTAAAGCAAGGTATTCTATAATTCCCCCAGAAGCCTCGCAATATCCATATAAGAATCTCTATGGGAAAATTTTTGTAAATGATGGCTTAATGTGAAGACAAATGTAGCTGTTGCATAAACAGTCTGATCATATTGTGCCTCATATTTTAGCATGAGAAGCCGAAAGTTAATTGTTCTGTGGCCTAAATGCTGACAGAAATTTACACGTGCTAATACTAATAACACTACAAACAACCAGGTCAAAGGGGTGGTCTAGTGGTATTATTACATTCCCCCCCCCCATTGCAGCCAACTGGGTTATCAAAGGCCGGCCATGTCTCTCACTGTCTATGGTGAGAGGCATGTAAAAGAACCATTGCTGACTTTCGACAAGAGTAGGCTGCAAAGCCGTCAGCGTGTTTCCGCCCTGCGATGGCCTGGCGAGCTGTCCAGGGTGTACTCTACCCTCGCCCTGAGTTGGCTGGGATGGGCACCAGCCTCCCCGTGACCCTAATTAGGATGAAGCGGTTACAGAAAATGAACTGAACAACCAGGTCAAATGGAAAAAGGTATGATGGTGACAAAGTACAACCATGTTGATTGCTTACTATACACTCAGGTACTCGTAGAACTGATTAAATAAGGAGTTCAAAAGCAGATGAAGTACTTAATGACAAATACATAGAGTATTTGAGCTATTATATATTTAAACATATGACCCACTGTAGACAGCTTTGACATCATGCCAAGGTTCTGTAGTCTCCATTAACACTCGAATGATGGCCAACTCAAACAGCACCGTCTTCCCTGACCCTGTGGGGGCACAGGCAACAAAGTTCCGGTTGCTGTAAAGAACCTGAAGAACAGCAGTAATTAGTATGAATGTGTGGAGTATTTTCTGTAAATGGAATACTAGAAGGATTGCATGAGGGTTGAGGGACACTCACATCATCCAGTGCTTTGGACTGCACATAGTTGAAGTATGGGAACTCATCAAACACTCTCCTGAATTGAGCAGCTGTGCAAAAAATCATTCAAGGAAACTTATACCTGATAAGAGACACATCTTTAACATGTCTTAATCAACATTCATCATGCTTTATAAAGGATACGAATTTCAGACACGGGGCGGAGGATCTCTGAGCCAGATGTACCTTAAATATTGTAAAAAATAAAAACGTTCTGTCATAAAGCACATTAATGCTGTTACTAAAATTCAGAAAAATAGCAAAAGGCATTAAAGTACAGTCGGCCCCCTACTTACGAAATGAATCCTTTCCAGAGCCTTTTCGTAACATTGGAGCTTCGTAAGTAGGGGGCACGTTTTACATGTAAAACGCCTGATTCGTTCCAAGGTTCCCAAGACTACCCCATAAACCCTTTAAAAATGATAAATGTACACCAATTTTGTATGAAATGTGTTAAAAGTAAAAGAAAATTATTTATTAAACCATTTAAACATTTTATTAACATATCAAACCATTTTATTAACATATTTATTAATGAAGCCATTATTAAACATTTTTTATTAACACACACACAATACAGTATGCATTAAATATGTATTGTATACACATTAAATGTTTATTGTGGCGCTGCGGGCCACGCCCACAAGCAGGATGCCGGAGCATTTTAAGACGTGGAATTCAAACCGCATTCCCTGCTTGACAGATCGGAGGTCCAAACTCAACTTTAACTTGATTCCTTGAGGGATCGGAGGTCCAGATGAGCCGCGTTAAGTTAAGGTCCAGTTAAGCCTCTTTTCATCTCTGACTCTGTAGGCAGTCTGTCTCTATCGCTCTCTCTCTCTTGCACACTCACACACACACACACACACACACACACACACACACACACTCTCTCTCTCACACAGACACACACACAAAACTCGGGCCATGCCCACACGCAACGCGCAGCTGACGGACCAATTCTATTTAAATGTTTAAATGGACGGGATGTTTTACTCAAAGTGGAATTACAGCACCTGTTTGAAAGATCAGAGGTCGTCATTCAATATTAACTTGCTTTCTTGCGAGATCAGAGGTCTTCTCCCACAGAGCTCTCTGTTTTAATATCGTGCCGAAATAATCGCCTCCATCACTGTATTTCCACTTTAAGATCTCCTTCTGGTTCAATATCGTCCCCATTGTAGAGGGGTTTCGGCAATAACGATATATAACGCTGCATGATCAATCTCAAAACAAGCTAACAGTTAACTCTCCTTCACGTGTGTGACAAACAGGAAGTATGGGTACAGGAAGTATGGGTCACGTTCAGCTGCGTCATCCCTCCTAGCCAGTGGGAGGCCAGTGGGGCAGGATGTTGAGAGACAGCCAATGAGAGAGCAACTCGCGCATCGTGTGAAATTTTGATTGGCGCGTTTGAATTTTGAATGGCGCATTTCGTAACAGGCGGTTGTTTTCGTATCCCGGGGACGAAAACTTAGGAAAATGTTTTTCGTAACCCGGAATTTTCGTACCCAGGGGGTTTCGTAAGTAGGGGGATGACTGTACTATATTTCATAGTTTGAAACTGCTCTGGAGTAGAGCCAGCTGTTTGGTACTGTTCTTCTCAACATCATTTTAATTCTGTTCGAAGAAAGAATTTTAATGTCCTCTAATCAGAGTTGTGTCTCTTCAACCTTTCCTATCCTGACCCTTAAGCCAGCTTTTTTGTTTTCAAAAACAGAGGATCCTCAATTTATGACAGACCCAACATAAAACATGTTAAGGTTATAAAACATGTTAAGGTGTTTGCGTCAACAAAAACAAGTACGTCTAAACGGAAAGTTGAGGATCTTCTGTAAAACAGTGGGGGTTAATTAATTTATTGAAAATACATTCATTTTCATGAAACGGATACAGTGATTCTTTCTGTGCCTGCGTGCGGTTTCCTCTGGGTACTCCAGTTTCCTCCTACAGTCTAAAGACTTGCACCGTAGGAAAACTGGCTGTTCCAAACCACCCTTAGGTGTAAGTGCATGTGAATGTGTGTTGGCTCTGCAGTGGACTGGTGAGCTGTTCAGAATGTACCCTGTTTTCACCCAGAGTTGGTTGAGAAAGGCCCCAGCATCCCATCAACAACTAGTAGGATAAAGCAGTTATGGCAAATAAATAAATAAATACATAAATATGTGATACCAGAACAGGCCCCATTAACTAGCCTAGCATATTCTTCTGCATTAGCTCGCTCTATTTTTAAGGATATCTATTTGCTATTGTGAGGCTATGCATAACATGGAGCTATGCAACACACTCCAGTTTATTTATCCAGAGTATATGTATGTGTGTGTGAGACGATGTTGTTAACCCTTTGAACACCAGCAGCCAGTTTACCAGCCACTAGGTTAGTGTGGCATCCAGAGGTCATTAAAACGGCCATTCAAACACCTGTCAACTCTTATTATGTCTCGGTACCCTACAGCCAATCGCTGACTGTCTTACATCGTGTCCTTGACTTCCACTGTTGTCATAACAGGATTTCACTAAATTTACCGAAATAAACTTTTTTGTGTGTGCGAAAATAAAGCAAATGTAGCTAATGGTAGAGTCAGGAGCCCGGTGTTCAAAGGGTTAAACACTTACTAGACCCTCTGTGCAGGTTGCCTTTAAATCACCTTGTATCTCGATAGGCTTGGGAGTGAGAGGTCGAACAATGGAGCAATTGTTTTGAACACTGCTGAATCCCTCGGTCATGCCAATCTCTCCGAAAGGGCTACAGTAAGCAGCCACAGTGTGAGACAATGGTGGATACTCTGTCGCCATAGCGATCGAACTGACGTTGTGATGGTTTGTCAATGAAATGGAAAAGCTGTCAGGCTTCCTCATGGGAGGTTTAAACAACCTACAGAGATGTGAAGAGAAAAACAGAGAGATGAAGTTGCCTTTTATTTCTCAATGCATGACCGAGATGTGTGGTTATACAAAATTAATCAACTTCACTGTCTGATTCATTATTTCATTGTACGTAATATCAAAGTCGAGGGATTTAATTTGTGCTCAGCACATTTTGGTTATGATTTGGAAGTTTTGAAAGAAGAGGCCCCATTTTTTTTGTCTGTAACATTTTTTCTGTCCTTCTTTGTCCAAATAACCAGGTGGACAAAAAACTTCGTAGAGCAAATATAAGTAGAAATAAAAGGACAGGACAAAGACTTTCTATCGAAACTTAATTTTTACTACAGATCTGTTTCGAGGGGTGGTGAAACCATCCTCTCTCTTCAAGTGATTACAGAAGAATTCTTTGTCCTGTCCTTTTATTTCTGCTTTTATATATATATATATATATATATATATATATATATATATATATATATATATATATAAAAATCAGGGCCCTTCCAAATAAACAGTATCTGCATGAAAATCTTCTGAGACACAAAGTTACGAAAAACCCTCGTCAAACTTTAGTGGGGACAAATGGTGCAAGAGTATTTGGAGTGTCCCCCTTTTACCAAACCCAGAGATTTGCCCCTCAAAATCTTTGGTCTTTCTATGTACAGTAATACCTACATTATTTACGTTAATGGCATTTGAAAGACACCCTTATCCACAGCAACTTTCCTTTATCATTTAAACAACTGAGAAGTTAAAAGTTAAGGACCTAACAGTAGCAGATTAATGGTACTGAGATTCGAACCTTCAATCTTCTGATCAGTAACCACAATCTTAACCACTGAATCACCAGTGCCATTATGGTACGCTACTCTCCCCACAGACTGAAGCCACATCTTCAAAAGAAGCAACAACAGATGCGTGAATCGCTTTTCTGCTGAATGGCACGTGAATCCTGTATTACATGATCAATGGAAGTGTATAGAAAAAGTTCCAGGGTATGTCAATCAATAGTATCTTTAATCTCTGATTAGTTATTGCCTGAATTTTGTTGCTTGATACTTCATCTCAGTCAAATTTAGTGCCCACCCACTTTGTGTCAATTGAAAAATTATGCCTCTTGGCCCTAAATTTCACAGACATTCATTGGCTTTGCCTTGACATTTATTGCTTCCTGGGCCGTGGTAGCTCATAACAAAAGAATAGCTCCGTTTTGAAATTTAAGTACAATATCTATCTCAAAAATAAATAAAAATTATGTAAACTTTGATTGATGCTGCTACAAAGAGATTGACGAGCTTCTTTGTAATACGTTATAGGGTTTCTTCTTCCCATCTGCATCTTCAGCAGGTATCTCAGGGTCTTTGGTGTTTCACCCCTTAGCCTGTACGCCTCACCTGAGTGGGGCAGCAAAGACTGTATAGTGATAGCCTTCGCCTGCAGCCTGTTATTGACCTCTGATGCTGCTTTGATCCAGCCTTAGTTTCTCTTAATCCAGGGGTCGGCAACCTTTGCCATTCAAAGAGCCATTTGTGTTAAACCTGGAGTGTATGCGTTGGACCCCGAGATGCAGGAGACCAAAAAAGGTTCAAACGATTTATTAAGCACTAGGAAGAAGTAAATCACGGCAATTCTAAGTCAAGGGAACTGGTCGAGCACGAAGCAAGAACCAGGGGTCAAAGAGAAAGCCGAGGAGCAGAATCACGGGGGGGGGGACACACACAATCTTCTGACAGCGGAGGGAAGCGTGCCGCTCCCATTTATAGCTGGCTGCTTGCTGATTGCAGATTGGGACCAGGTGCGCTCTCTGCTGGAACTTGCCTGAAGGCAACCGCCACGCCCTTCGCCAGCGCCTGCAATGACTAGAGTAGAGAATAATGCCGCCAGCCGGCACAGACCATAACAATTTGATCCTGTTTTCCACAGTAAAGAAAACACTGGGAGCCACAAATTCTTTTTTGACATTTAAAATCAAATAACACTGCATATAATGGTTTTTTTAACCCCGATTTCTTTACAGTATCTTAATATAAAAACAATGTGTTGCATTGATTTGAACGACTGCAGAGACAATTAAATTACAATTCTGCTTGCAACAAAAACATTTAGATTAAAAAAAAAGACGTTGAAAAAAAATTTACTTTCAATGAAAATTCCCAATGTCTACTTGAGCCCTGAGGCAGTGGTGACCTGGTGGTAAAGGTGCTGGATCAGGGCAGTGGTGACCTAGTGGTAAAATGCTGGATCACTGATCCAAATGTTGGGGGTTCAAGCCCCACTCTCCAAAGGTTGTCACTGTCCCCCCAGAGCAGCTAACTGGGTTATCAAAGGCCAGCCATGTCTCTCACTGTCTGTGGTGTGAGGTTGTAAAACAACCATTGCTGACAAGAGTAGCTGCATCGCCGTCAACGTATTCCTGCTCTATGATGGCCTGGCGAGCTGTCCGGGTTTTATTCTGCCCTCGCCCGGAGTCGGCTGAGATGGGCGCCAGCCTCCTTGCGACCTTAATTACAATTAACCGGTTCAGAAAATGAATGAATGTGTTTGAGTCCTCCTTGTATTTTTATAAAGAAAAATAATTGGTATCCCATGAAGCGAGGGACGGGGTGTAGCCAGATGTGTTAACGGGTTGGGTAGCCTACCTCACTATCACTCCCTTCGTGGGATCTTCTTTTTCTTTATTCATTATATTAATGTTGTTTTGCCATAGTTTTAATTTACAAAAATGACAACAACACAAAAGTATATGAAGACTTATTTTAAGGAGAAGCCTGTTCAACACTTTAAAAATGCTTAATACTGCAATGACCAATTATCAGAGTGAAGACTCAACTACACCGCAGTCTTTCATTTTGTCACTGGTTATTTCATTCATAGATTGCTGTGCATAAACCAGATCTTATCCACCATCTCTTAGTTCAGCTGTGATTTCCGTTCCTGGATTACAAACTCCGGCGAGGGAAAAATCTCTCTTGCTCACTGCGCTGCTGCTGGGATGGCGAGAATACTCCTTTCCATGAGCGCAAGGGTTTGAAAATGCCATGGCATGCTCCCTCCACCAACACAGCAGACCAAAAACACTGAGAATCTCAATATAGCTGATTAATATAATGATAGCCATGTCGAAAGATACACGAGTGCCTTGATGATATTCCAACAATGGAAGAAGTGTCAAAGGCAATCTCTTCGCTAAAAGATGGCAAAGCCCCTGGAGAAGACGGGATTCCAGCTGAAGTATGGAAACATGGAGGCTCAAAATTGCATCAGAGATTACACCATCTGATCACCAAAGCCTGGATGGAAGGCATTGTTCCTCAAGCATGGAAAGATGCAAGCATAATCACCATCTACAAGAAAGGAGACCGAACTGACTGTGGTAATTACAGAGGAATTTCTCTCCTGTCCAGAGCTGGAAAAATTTTTGCGAGGATCCTTTTAAACAGACTAACCATTCACATCACACCCAATATTGTTCCAGAGACGCAGTGTGGATTCAGATCAAATCGGAGCACAATAGACATGATCTTCTGTCTCAGACAACTTCAAGAAAAGTGCATCGAATAAGATCAACTGCTGTATATAGTCTTTGTCAACATTACAAAGGCTTTTAATACTGTTGGAAGGACCGATCTCTGGCAAATATTGAGAAAGTACGGATGTCTCGAAAGATTCATCAAAATGATAGAAGCCTTACATACAGCAATGGAGGTACACGTCAATGATGGCACGGAATCCTCAGGTACATTCAGAGTGACAAACGGTGTGAAGCAAGGGTGTGTCCTGGCTCCTACTCTCTTTTCCATCTTCTTGTCAGCAATGTTAGAAGAATCTTTTTCAAACATGGATGAAGGTGTGTACATACAGTCAAGACAAGATGCCGACCTGTTCAATGTAGCCCATTTTAGAGCAAGGACAAAATCCACCCTTCATGTTATGAGAGATTTGCTGTATGCAGACGACAGTGCACTTCTTGCCCACTCTGCAGAAGATATCCAAAATATAGTGAACGCTTTCTCTGATGCATCCAAGAAGTTTGGACTAAAGATTAACATCAAGAAGACTGAAGTACTGTTCCAACCAGATTCTACAAGAAGTCCAGAAACAGACATATTGATTGATGGAAACAAACTGAACTCCGTCCCAGAATTTACATATCTTGGCAGTACAGTATCGAAGGATGGACGAATCGATGCAGTTACAGAAACGAATGGCTAAGGCTAGTGCGTCCTTTGGCAGGTTTAGGCAGCGACTCTGGAACAACCACCATGTGTCATTAAGGGTAAAAGGCAAAATCTACAGAGCAATAGTTACATCTACTCTTCTGTATGGAGCGGAGTCCTGGACAGTGTATCGGAGTCACGTGAAAAAACTTCATGCCTTCATGATGCAACACCTTCGTTCTATTATGAAAATCACCTGGAAGGATAAGATCACAGAGAGTAATTCTGGAGAGAATGGGACTGCCATCGATGGAAGATCTTCTAATAAGGAAAAACCTTCACTAGGCAGGACATGTCATGTGGATGCCAGCTGATAAGACTACCAAAACAGTTCCTGTTCTCCCAATTGTCTACTGGTCGCAGAAGTAAAGGCCGACCTCGACTACGTTTCGAGAGGAATTTGAAGTCCAGAAATATCAGAAGAGAAGACTGGGTAGATTTGTCGCACCAGAGAGCAGAGTGGAGAAGGCTGGTTAAATGATGAATGAAAACAAACATTGTCGCTACGCGACCGTCAGCAGAGGAGGAGCCATGTCCACAAGAACACACACACAAAATCACCCCAACCACACCAAATAAATATCTGCCCGCACCCGTGACTGTTAATTTTCATCTGTGTAATTTTCAACCCTAAAAGAGCATTTTTACATTTTACCAGTGGGTACCCAACCGTTGCAGGACACTGTCTTAGGCAGATTCTCCCGCCATTCAGGTGAAAACTGGTTTCACACACTATCCCTGGTAGCTCGGAGTGCTTCTGTTGAGGGTAAATAAACAGCATTTTCTTTCTGGAGTTTTTTGTTATGCAGTGGTTTTTGTATATGATGTTTGCACCCATCGGCCACCGTAAAGTAAGGTAAGTCTGTTGGGCTTTTTATACCCGAGCCATAGTGGCTCATCAGGCAGTTGCTTATCCCCGGTTTCTGTAGTGTGAAGCAAGTAGGAGTTCAACTCTTCCTGGATGGTACTTTATGCTTTCATCTTGGATGGTAAATATCTTCTACCCATGAATAATGAAGGTGTGCTTGCGTAGCTTCCCTTTCAAGATGGTGAGGCTTCTTGACTTGATTGGTTTGATCTGCATCCGGGCCCAATTTGCCATCTAAGCCATCTCAACAAATATATCCAGTGGTTTCATATCCCTGCCAATAATCAGTACATACATTGTGATGAATCTTGGCAAACTGACCTCAGCATGACTTGGAACTATTTATTTGAGGAAACAGTCCTCTGGACCCATGAAAGGTTTCAAGATGGATTTATATGTATTTAAACTGAAGGGGCACTCAGAGTGCAAGATTGGTCCACTAGGCACAAATTAATTATTTTGATATGGCATAGGTATAATGAAGTATCTTTCTTTAGTGGGCATCAGGTGAGCATTTTGCCTATGTGAAATGAGGATCGTTTATTTTTTTTTTCAACAGGAACCTATGCACTGCTCATATCCAAAATGATCTTGGTTCTTTCCAGGCCCAGGCCGCACCCCTCCACCAAGTTTAATAAAAATCAGATCCCTGTGCTTTGTGTACTCCTAATAACCTGTGAGGTACTATGCTACCTGTACAACCTGAGCCTCAGCCTGGGGAAGGTTCCCGTCCTGTGGAAGACCTCCTGTGTGGTTCCGGTTCCCAAAACAGCTCAAGCGAAGGAACCGGCCCACTACAGACCTGTCGCCCTGACCTCCCACCTCATGAAGACCATGGAAAGGCTCCTCCTCGAACACCTCAGCTCTATGGTGAGCCCCACCCTAGACCCGCTGCAGTTTGTCTACAGGCCCAACATCGGGGTAGAAGACGCCATCATCTACCTTCTGCAGCGGGCGCTCACCCACCTGGAGATCGCTGGCAGCGCTGTGAGGGTCATGTTCTTTGACTTCTCCAGCGCCTTCAACACCATCAGGCCAGCGCTTCTGCGGGGGAAGCTGGAGGACGTGGGAGTGGACAGACATCTTGCTGCCTGGATTATCGACTACCTCACTAACCGTCCACAGTACGTGCGGCTGCGCGGCTGTAAGTCAAAGGTGGCAGTCTGAAGCACGGGGGCACCGCAGGGCACCATCCTCTCACCCTTCCTTTTCAACATTTATACCTCGGACTTCATCTATAGCACAGACAGCTGCCACCTCCAGAAGTTCTCGGACGACTCCGCCATCGTGGGCCGTGTGTCAGAGGGGAACGAGTTGGAGTACCGGTCGGTCATCGTTGACTTCGTGGACTGGTGTGAGCGCAATCACCTGTGCTTGAACACTAGGAAGACGAAGGAGATGGTGGTCGACTTCAGGAGAAGCACTCTAACACACACACACACACACACACACACACACACACACACACACTCACACACACTCACTAGTAAACATCCAGGGACAGGACATTGAGACGGTGGACAGTTTCGAGTACCTGGGCGTTCACCTTAATAATAAACTGGACTGGTCCCACAACACCAACGCCCTGTACAAGAAGGGCCAGAGTCGCCTCCACCTTCTGAGGAGACTTAGGTCCTTCGGAGTATGCAGACCTCTGCTCAGGACTTTTTATGACTCTGTGGTAGCCTCTGCAATCCTCTACGCTGCCATCTGCTGGGCCCCGGGCAGCACAGAGCGGGACAGAAAGTGACTGAACAAGCTGGTCAGGAGGGCCAGCTCTGTCCTAGGCTGCCTACTGGACTCTGTGGAGGAGGTGAGTGAGAGGAGGATGGTAGCAAAGCTCACATCCATCATGGTCAACAGCTCTCACCCACTGCACCAGACTGTAGAGAAGCTGAGTAGCTCCTTCAGTGGACGACTGAGACATCCTCAGTGCAGGAAGGAGCGCTACCGCAGGTCGTTCATTCCCACCGCTGTCAGACTGTACAACGCCACTTTGTAATTGTCTGTGAAAATACCGGTTATGTGCAATAAAAACTCCATGTACTTTAATCAACCACATCTACCCCACTGACTGTGAACCATATCAACCCATCTACTCTGCCCTCAGATACTTGTACACTTGAATATAGGCCAGTCTACAAAGTTGTTCCTTTCTTTTCTTTTTTATTGTATATTACTTTATACTATTTATGTATCTATTTATTTATTTACTGATATAATATATATATATGTTTGTATATGTATCTATTTTTGCACCCCCTACTGATGGTACCTCAAGAGCCTGTAACAGTGAATTTCTCCATTGTGAGATTAATAAAGCTGTATCTTATCTTATCTTATCTAACAGAAAAATACCTGAATATTAAAAAGCCTTTCATAAATTCCCGAATTCAGATCATGAGCCAGATTTCTTTCTTCCCCTGTCCCATACCACATCCCTCCACCAAGGTTGGTGAAAATGCATTAAGTGTTTAAGTAAGTTATTTCTGCTGGAGTTCTGGGAGTTGGAGTCCGCCAAGGCTGTCCTTTGTCACCGATTCTGTTCATAATTTTTATGGACAGAATTTCTAGGCGCAGTCGAGGCGATGAGGGGTTCTGGTTCGGTGGCCATCGGATATCATCTCTGCTTTTTGCGGATGATGTTGTCCTTTTGGCTTCATCAAGTCGGGCCCTCCAGCTCTCATTGGAGCGATTCGCATCTGAGTGCGAAGCAGCCGGGATGAAGATCAGTACCTCCAAGTCCGAGGCCATGGTTCTCAGTCGGACAATGGTGGAATGCACCCTCTGGGTCGGGGATGAGGTCCTGCCCCAAGTGGAGGAGTTTAAGTATCTTGGGGTCTTGTTTACGAGTGAGGGAAGGATGGAGCGAGAGATCGACAGACGGATCGCTGCAGCCTCTGCTGTTAGCGGTGCCTGTACCGGTCCGTCGTGGTGAAAAGGAGCTGAGCCGCAAGGCGAAGCTCTCAATTTACCAGTCGATCTACGTTCCAACCCTCACCTATGGTCACGAGCTTTGGGTAATGACCGAAAGAACAAGATCACGGATACAAGCGGCTGAAATGAGCTTTCTTCGCCGGGTGGCGGGGTTCTCCCTTAGAGATAGGGTGAGAAGCTCCGCCATCCGGGGAGAGCTCGGAGTAGATCCGCTGCTCCTCCGCATTGAGAGGGGCCAGTTGAGGTGGCTCGGGCATCTGGTTAGAATGCCCCCCGGACGCCTCCCTGGTGTGGTGTTTCGGGCATGTCCAACCGGGAAGAGACCCCGGGGTCGACCTAGAACACGCTGGAGGGACTATGTCTCTCGGCTTGTCTGGGACCGCCTCGGTGTCCCCCCGGGAGAGTTGGAGGAAGTGGCTCGGGAGAGGGATGTCTGGACCTCTTTGCTAAGGTTGCTGCCCCCGCGACCCGACCCCGGACTAAGCGGAAGAAGATGAGATGAGATGAGATTTCTGCTTAAACACAAACAAACAGACACTGGTGAAGACATCCAAGCAGTGTTCAATGTCAATATGAAGGTCCTGCAACAAATTGATTCACTGTAATCACATAACGAACACATAAAATTTCCATATACATATCTCACACTGCATGTTTGAAGGGGATGAAAACAACTAAATTCAGGAGGAGCAACAATCCAAGGTATCAAAACCACTGAAATACACTCAAAGAGTGCAGACCTCCACCAAGGTAGTGCAATCTCGTCTTTACATGATTAAAGTGGCAGATAATGTAGAACTAGTGTTCCCCTTGGCCTGATTCGCAATAATTTTTTAGTTCTGTTACTTTGTCTTTTTTTATAATGAATGTGGAGCATACTTGGTGATTGCCAGGTCCTTGCCTTTTGTCTGACACACACACACACACACACACACACACACACACACACACACACACACACAAACACACACTCTCTCTCTCTCTCTCTCTCTCTCTCAAATCACATAAAAATTGGCTGCTAACTAAATTAACAGAAATGTGTTATTAAAAATGTTTACCGGGTTTTGAGCTGAGCACCAGTGGGATGAAGAAATTTTCGTCCTGAATTATGTGACGCAGCAGGACATTCCTGACAACCATTGGTACTAGGATGAAATCTGGACACTGATATTTCATGCCTCCACGCCCCCACTGTCTGTTGGTCTTCTGTTTCACCTGTCTGACTTTGGACGCACCTTCCAACATCGACTCTTCGAAAAGGAGGTAAAAACTTCTTCGGCTTCTGAGAATAGGCTTCATAGGAAGTGTGTGAGTCAATTATTTAAACTAAGACAAAAAGTTATTTCAAGTTGGTGCTTCATCATTTAGATGAGAATGTCATGAAAAATGTAGTGGAGACTTGGAACAGGGTCATTTCTGGGAAATTACATTCGCAAATGAGATTAAAGTTTACATTATATGTTTAACTTTAAGCAGGTCAATAAGGCACTTTCTTGTTGAAAGGACCCTTCTGTCGCCTTAATCAAGGTAACCGAGTTTTTTTATTTTATTCCCTCCCAGACTTGAATTTTTACATTTACAGCATGTGGCATATGTGTAACTTACAATTATAATTTTTATACAACTGAGCAAGTGAAGGTTAAGGGCGTCCCTCAAGGGCCCAACAGTGGTGACAGTGGGTATTGAACCACTGACCTTCATGGATTTACATTCTGACACTCACTAAGCCATCTACATCTAACGTTGTTATGGTAACAAGGAGCCCAAGTGAGTTCATTTTTGAAGATTTTTAAAAATTTCCCCATAGAGAGAGAGAGAGAGAGAATTTTCTGAGTAGATCCTTCCGTAAGAGAGTGCTCAATACTTTTTTGTAGAGCAAATATAAGTAAAAATAAAAGGCTTTCTATTGAAACTTCATTTTCACTACAGATCTGTTTCGAGGGGTGGTGGAACCATCCTCTCTCTTCAGGTGATTACAGAAGAATACAGATTTACAGAAGGAGGGGTTGGTCAGGAATGTTCTAGAAGCAAATAGAGTGTACAAAGTGATGAGTCTCAAGTTAGAAAGTGAAGGCGTGATGTTCAGTGTTGTTAGTGCTTATGCCCCACGGGCAGGATGTGAGCTAGAAGAAAAGGAGAGATTCCGGAGTGAGTTAGGCGAAGTGATGAAGAGTACCCCCAGAGGTGAAAGAGTGGGTATTGGTGCAGACTTCAATGGACATGTTGGTGCAGGTAACCGAGGGGACGAGGAAGTGATGGGCAGGTTTGGTATCCAGGACAGATATTGATAGATTTTACAAAGAGGATGGAAATAGCTGTGGTGAATTCTTTCTTCCAGAAGAGACAGGAGCATAGGGTGACTTATAAAAGCAGAGGTAGGAGCACACAGGTAGACCACATCCTGTGTAAGCGATGTAATTTGAGGGAAGTCAGTAACTGCAAAGTAGTAGTGGGTGAGAGTGTTGCCAAACAGCATAGGATGGCAGTGTGCAGGATGATGCTGATGGTAAGAAAGGTGAAGAAGGCAAAGGCAGAGCAGAAGACAAAGTGGTGGAAGCTGAAAAAGGAAGAGGGTCATGTTGTCTTCAAGGAGGAGTTGAAACAGGCTTTGGTGGTCAGGAAGTGCTTCCAGATGACTGGACACCTACAGCTAATGTGATCAGAGAGACAGGTAAGAGAATTCTTGGTATGTCCTCTGGAAGGACAGTAGATAAGGAGATGTGGTGGTGGAATGAGGAAGTGCAGGAGTGTGTACAAAGGAAGAGGTTAGCTAAGAAGAAGTGGGACATTGAGAGGACCAAAGAGAGTGAACAGGAGTACTGGGAGACAAAGCGTAAGGCGAAGGGAGTGGTATCAAAGGCCAAACAGAGGGCGTATGATGACTTGTATGCTAGGCTGGACAGTAAGGAGGGAGAAAATGATTTATACAGGTTGGCACAGCAGAGAGATAGCGATGGGAAGGACGTGCAGCAAGTTAGAGTGAATCAGGACAGAGTGGGAAACGTATTGACTGATGGCAGAAGTGTGCTGGGAAGATGGAAAGAGTACTTTGAAGAGCTGATGAATGAGGAAAATGAGAGAGAAAAGAAGAGTAGAAGAGGTGACCGTTGAGGACCAGGAAGTAGCAAAGATTAGTAAAGGTGAAGTGAGGAGGGCATTGAAGAGGATGAAGAGTGGAAAGGCAGTTAGTCCTGATGACATACCTGTGGAGGTATGGAAGTGTCTCGGCAAGGTAGCAGTAGATTTTCTGATAAAAACATTCAACAAGGTCTTAGAGTGCGCAGATGCCAGAGGAATGGAGGTGAAGTGTGCTTGTGCCCATTTTTAACAACAAGACAGACTTGCAGAGTTGTGGCAACTACAGCGGGATAAAGTTGATGAGCCATACGATGAAGTTATGGGAAAGAATAGTGGAAGCTAGACTTCGGGCAGAGGTCAGCATTTGTGAACAACAGTTTGGTTTCATGCCAAGAAAGAGCACCACAGATGCATCGTTTGCTTTGAGGATGTTAATAGAGAACTACAGAGAAGGCCAGACGGAACTGCATTGTGCCTTTGTGGATCTGGAGAAAGCATATGACAGGGTGCCGAGAGAGGAACTGTGGTATTGCATGAGGAAATCTGGAGTAGCAGAGAAGTATGTTCGAGTGGTGCAGGACATGTATGAGAGATGTAAGACAGTGGTGAGGTGTTCCGTCGGTGTGACAGAAGAGTTCAAGGTGGAGGAGGGACTGCATCAAGGGTCAGCTCTGAGCCCCTTCTTGTTTGCTATGGTGATGGACAGGCTGACAGACGAGGTTAGACAAGAATCTCCATGGACTATGATGTTTGCAGATGACATTGTGATCTGCAGTGACAGCAGAGAACAAGTGCATGAAAATCTAGAGAGGTGGAGGTATGCCCTGGAAAGGAGAGGAATGAAGGTTAGCCTCAGTAAAACAGTATACATGTGTGTGAACGACAAGCACCCAAGAGGAACGGTGAGGTTACAGGGGGCAGAGATAACGAAGGTGGAGGATTTTAAGTCTTTCGGCTCAACAGACCAGAGTATTGGAGAGTGTGGAAAAGAGGTGAAGAAGCGTGTGCAGGCAGGTTGGAATGGTTGGAGAAAAATGTCTGGTGTGATGTGTGACAGGAGGGTATTGGCAAGAATGAAAGGAAAAGTGTACAAGATAGTGTTGAGGCCAGCGATGTATGGTTTAGAAACAGTGGCACTGGGGATAAGACAGGAGGCAGAGCTGGAGGTAGCAGAGATGAAAATGTTGAGGTTCTCTTTGGGAGTAATGAGGATGGATAGGATCAGGAATGAGTACATCAGAAGGACAGCACATATAAGAGGTTTTGGAGACAAAGTCAGAAAGGCTAGATTAAGATGGTTTGGACATGTACAGAAGAGGGATAGAGGAAATTATATTGGTAGTAGGATGCTGAGGTTGGAACTACCAGGCAGAAGGCCTCGAGGAAGACCAAAGAGAAGATTTATGGATGTGTTGATGGAGGACATGAAGGTCGTTGGAATAAGAATAGAAGATGCAGAGGATAGGGTGAGATGGAGGCAGATGATTCGCTGTGGCAACCCCTGAAGGGAAAATCCGAAAGGAAAAGAATAAGAAGATATGTGTGTATGTATGTGGGTGTGTGTGTGTGTGTGTGTGTGTGTCAGAGCCCTGCGCGGGGCAAGTTTCAGACCGCAGCCCGTGGGCCCCCGCAGCCCGCGGACCCCTGTGAGCACAAATTTAAAGTTAGATTTTTTTGGTTGCGGGGTGGGTCAATTTGAAACTTATGTGGGGCGGGGCGGGTTAAGAAGGATCCAAGTTTTGCGGGGCGGGCTGCCGGCTATGTCACGAATTCATGTGGGCTGTTGCATACACAGAGATGAATTAACTATCTGCTTGGATCGGCGCAATCTACCATGCATACTCAGTTAAGCAAAGAGAGTTGTAAAATTAATGAAAACCCGAATCTCTCCGCTCTGCTGGTGATTCACATCAGTGCAGGCTGAGTTCTAAACGAGTTTAATGGTGCCCTTGCTTACTTGAAAGACCGGAAGTCCGTATAACCCACAGCAAGTACAATACATTCGATTTTGAGCGTCTCACATATTGTAAGCGTTGTTTGGCTGTTTTTAAGCTTCATGTAAAGTGAGTCGGCTCAACTTCAGGTAATGTGACTCGACTCAGCTCCATGTAATGTGACTCGCTCAACTTCATGTAAAGTGATCATCCATCGACCATCAGAACCATTTACAAGCAGAAAGATCGCATCATAGAGAATGCTAAAGGTTATATTACATCTTTCTACTCACAGTGTGAATGACATCCTCCTTGTGAACAGCAGCCTCAAGTCTTAAAAATGAAATTTTGAATATGAATACTTCACTACTGAGATAATCGCCATATTGTTTTCATGCATGTAATCTAAAATCCAAACACACTGGGTATCTATCATATAACTTGATTGAGAGTAGAAAGAGGTTACGATTATCAAGGACGCTTGCCGATTTTTTCAATATGGTGGCGGTTACAAATACAGCTTATAGAACTTATAATATGTAGTTGTGTTGAGCAGGCTGTAGGGCGGGTGCGGGCTCAGAATTATAAACTCACTACGGAGCAGGGCGGGCTGTGGGTTGAAGTATTTTGTGTGGGGCGGGCTGCGAACCAGGTTAAAATTTCACTTTTGGGGCGGGGCGGGCTGACCTACAAGGGTAAATGTGTGGGGCAGGCTGCGGGCCACAATTCTAATTTGCGGGGCGGGGGCAGGCTTGTGATCTTGGCCCGCGCAGGGCTCTAGTGTGTGTGTGTGTGTGTATATATATATATATATACATATATATATATATATATACACACACACACACACACACACACATATATATATATATATATATATATATATATATATATATACAGTGATACCTCAGCTCACGAACATAATTGGTTCCCAGAAAGTGTGTGTAAGGCGAAAAGTTCGTCTTCCGAACATTTATTTCCCATAAGAAACCATTAAAATGAGAATAATCCGTTCCCAGGTCCCCATAAAACATAATTTTCTACTAAATAAGCCTTAAAAATACACAAAAATATACCTTATTTTATGTATAATAAATGTGCTATTGTATTGTAATTAAAGAAATAAACTGTACTGTATAATAAAGTCGTTTTATTTACCTTTGTGATGGTAGTTGATGGCTTGATGGAATGGAGTGGGAGGAGGAGGGAGGGAGGGACTTACTGTTTGGAAGGAGTGTTTGGACGCCTACTGTTTGGAAACACCCTTAGCCACACACGCACCCTTAATAGCTTCCTTGTTCTTAAGGATGGGAGCAATGGTAGACTTAGCGCACTGGTACTGGGACGCTGAGTCACACAAACGCACACCTCGTTCGTGTTTTTCAATGATCTCCGCCTGTGGTGGGGGCTTTTTCGGTCCCATAATAGCAAAAGTACACTCAATATGGTCCAAAATGTCTATCAAACACAAACCACTTCCGCACTCAAAGAAAGGGGGTGACGAACTGTGACGCCGTGAGCGTGCGTCAGCTTCTTGTGGCCGCCACCGTGGCGCTGTTCGACCGCGTGGTTTGATTCGTCCGCCGAAAACTAGTTCGTCAGCAGAGACTATATGCTCACAAATTTAATGTTCTTGAGGCGAAAAGTTCGTGAGCTTAAGCGTTCGTCAGCGGAGGTTTTACTGTATATATATATATATATATATATATATATATATATATATATATATATATATATATATACACACACTAGTATATATATATATATATATATATATATATATATATATATATATATATATATATATATATATATATATGAAAGGATACTTTTATATCAGTTTCCAACTGCCATGAAGATTTTTTATCAACACTTCAGGATTTTCCCAACAGGGACATTTTCATCTATTTTCAAAAATGTGTCCGAAGTATTCCTGCAATTAATTACACAGTTAGCGAGGTGGCTATTAACCTAAAGCGGAACTTGTTAAGATCTGAACTAAGATGATTCTGAAATGATGTTTTCTAGGTAATGAGACACTGATGTACTGTACGTACAGAGACCAGTACACGTCATGCTTTCTTCCTCTTTCTGGAGCTCCTGAGTTGCTGGAATGGCTGAAATTTCAGGTGCGGCATCCAGCTTCCACATGTCTTGTTCTTTACATAACGGCTCCCTGTACAATTACAAACAACCAGAAAATCAAATGTAAAAATTTCCAGAACTCCAGATCAGGGGTGTCAAACTCATGTTCACTGAGGGACACTACAGTAAATTTAAAGGTGATCGAGGGCTGAATACATCACTGAACATAAGATTTGGCCCACGAGCCTTGAATTTGACACCTGTGCTCTAGATTCATAAACCGGTTACACTTGCATTTAGTATCAGCATGGACTGTGAAATTCCCTTTAAAATGTTGCACTGTGATTCGGTATTTGGACTGAAGTCAGATTGATGGCATGTTGGAGGGATTGACTCAAAACCAGCCACCGCAAACTAATCTGACAATAACTTAGCAACTGCTAACTAACAAAACTTTTTCCATCTGTTGGGGATTTTCACACCACCGTCAACATGACCTTCCTTCGCACTTGTTGACTTTGACCAGAATCTTCTTCTTTTTTTCCTTTTGGCTGTTCTCTTCAGGGGTCGCCACAACGAATCATCTGCCTCAATTTCACCTTGTCCTCTGCATCTTCTACTCTTACGCCAACGACCTTCATGTCCTCATTCACCAAATCCATAAATCTCTTCTTTGGTCTTCCTCGAAACCTATGATGAAGGGGGCCATCCAGCTGAAAAAAGAAGGCCAATCAGGTCTTATTGGGCTGTGGGACTCCCGAGGCAGCAGACAGGTACTGGCAGGCGAAATGTTGTGCAACCAAAGCTGTCGCACATGCAAAATCTTGGGTGTGGGAAGAGTTCGGTGAGGGCCTGGAGAGTGATTATCGGTTAGCCTCAAAAAGGTTCTGAACCACCATCCAACGCCTCAGGAGGAGGAAGAAGTTCTCTACAGATACTGTTTACAGTGGAGGTGGGGAGTTGCTCACCTCAACTGGGGATGTCGTTGAGAACTGGAAGGAATACTTCAAGGAGCTCCTCAATCCCACTACCCATGCCCTCTGTGGAGGAGGAAGACCCTGGGGGTTTGAGCGGGGTCTGCTCATCACTTGAGCTGAGGTCACTGAGGTAGTCAAAAAGCTCCTCGGTGGTGGCTCTGGGGGTGGATGAGATCCACTCTGAATATCTAAGGGCTCTGGATGATGTAGGACTGCCTTGGTTGACACATCTCTGCAACATCATGTGGTCATCGGGGCTGTGCCTCTGGACTGGCAAATCAGGGTGGTAGTCCCCCTTTTTAAAAAGGGGGACCGCAGGATGTGTTCCAATTATCAGGTAATCACACTCCTCAGCCGACCAAGGAAAGTCTATGCAGGGTTACTGGAGAGGAGGATCCAATCAATAGTTGAATATCAGATTCAGGAGGAACAATGTGTTTTTTGTCCTGGCCGTAGCACTATTGACCAACTGTATATACACTTCTCAGGATCTTGGAGGGGGCATGGGAGTTAGTCCAAATCTGTCCACATGTGTGTTGTGGATTTGGAGAAGGCTTTTGACTGTGTTCCTCAGGCTATCCTGTGGGGCGTGCTCCGGGAGTAAGGCATTCCAGACTTGTTACTATGGGCCATTAGATCGCTGCATCACCGGAGCCAGAGTTTGGTCCATATTGGTAACAACAGATCGAATTAATTTCCGGTGAGGGTTGGAGTCCGCCAAAGCTATCCTTTGTCACTGATTCTGTTCATAATTTATATGGACAGAATTTCTAGGCACAGCCGAGGCATGAGAGGTTCTGGTTTGGTGGCCATCGGATCTCATCTCTGCATTTTGCAGATGTTGTCCTGTTGGAATCATCAAGCCTGGACCTTCAGCTATATTTGGAGCGATTCGCAGTTGAGTGCAAAGCGGTCGGGATGAAAATCAGCACCTCCGAGTCCGAGGCCATGGATCTTAGTTGGAAGAGGGTGGAATGCACCCTTCGGGTCAGGAACGTTTTAAACATATTTTATTCACTGGTGAAATGGATTGAGAACAATTTATCCAACTTGGAGAACCCTCTCCATGATATTTACAAATGATGATACATTACAAATTACAACACAAAGACTAATAAGAAGAATAGGAGAATATACTTCTTCTTAGTCTTTTCCTTTCGGATTTTCCCTTCAGGGGTCGCCACAGCAAATCATCTGCCTCCATCTTACCCTGTCCTCTGCATCATCTTCTCTTAATCCAACGACCTTCATGTCTTCCTTCACCAGATCCATAAATCTCTTCTTTGGTCTTCCTCGAGGCCTTCTGCCTGGTAGTTCCAACCTCAGCATCCTACTGCCAATATACTCACTATCCCTCCTCTGTACATGTCCAAACCATCTCAATATAGCCTCTCTGACATTGTCTCCAAAACCTCTTACATGGGCTGTCCCTCTGATGTACTAATTTCTGATCCTATCCATCCTCATTACTCCCAGAGAGAACCTCAACATTTTCATCTCTGCTACCTCCAGCTCTGTCTCCTGCCTTTTCCTCAGCGCCACTGTTTCTAAACCATACAACATCGCTGGCCTTATCACCGTCTTGTACACTTTTCTTTCATTCTTGCTGATACTCTCCTATCGCACATCACACCGGACACTTTCCTCCAACCATTTCAACCTGCCTGCACACACTTCTTCTCCTCTTTTCCACACTCTCCATTGCTCCGGATTGTTGAGCCTAAGTACTTAAAATTCTCCACCTTCGTTATCTCTGCTCCGTGTAACATCACCGTTCCTCTTGGGTCCTTCTCATTGACACACATGTATTCTGATTTTCTGAGGCTAACCTTCATTCCTCTCCTTTCCAGGGCATACCTTCACCTCTCTAGATTTTCCTGCACTTGTTCTCCGCTCTCACTACAGATCACAATGTCATCTGCAAACATCATAGTCCATGGACATTCTTTCCTAACCTCATCTGTCAGCCTGTCCATCACCATAGCAAACAAGAAGGGGCTCAGAGCTGACCCTTGATGCAGTCCCACCTCCACCTTGAATTCGTCGATCACGCCGACAGCATACCTCACCACTGTCTTACATCTCTCATCCATGTCCTGCACCACTCTAACATACTTCTCTGCTGCTCCATACTTCCTCATGCAATACCACAGTTCTTCTCTCGGCACCCTGTCATATGCCTTCTCCAGATCCACAAGGGCAAAATGCAGTTCCCTCTGACCTTCTCTGTAGTTCTCTATTAACATCCTCAAAGCAAACAATGCATCTGTGGTGCTCTTTCTTGGCATGAAACCAAACTGTTGTTCACAAATGCTGACCTCTGCCCTTAGTCTAGCTTCCACTATTCTTTCCCATAACTTCATTGTATGGCTCATCAACTTTGCAGTCACTGACTTCCTTCAAATTACATCGCCTACACAAGATGTAGCCTACCAGTGTGCTCCTAGAAAGTATTCACCACAGCCATTTCCATCCTTTTCGCAAAATCTATCAACATCTGTCCTGTGTTCCTGTCCTGGATAAGAAACCTGCCCATCACTTCCTCGTCCCCTCTGTTGCCTGCACCAACATGTCCATTGAAGTCTTCACCAATGACCACTCTTTCACCTCTGGGGGTACTCTGCATCACTTCATCTAAGTCACTCCAGAATCTCTCCTTCTCTTTTAGCTCACATCCTGCCTGTGGGGCATAAGCACTAACAACATTGAACATCACAGCTTCAATGTCTAACTTGAGACTCATCACTCTGTCTGACACTCTTTTCACTTCTAGAACATTCCTGACAAACTCCTCCTTCGAGATGACTCCGACTCCATTTCTCTTCCCATACACATCATGAAAAAACAGCTTAAACCATGCTCCAAGCTTCGAGCCTTGCTATCTTTCCACCTGGTCTCCTAAACACACAGTATGTCCACCTTCCTCCTCTGCATCATGTCAGACAGCTCTCGAACTTTTCCTTGCATAGTTCCCTACTCTCAGTCCTAGACTCATGCCTTTCCTCTTCTCTCTCTGCCTACGGACATGCCTCCCGCCTCTCCTGCCTCTCCTTCTTCGACCTCTCCTTCTTCAACCAACAGTAGTCCAATTTCCACCAGCACCCTATTGTTTGACAGCACTGATGGCGATCACGCGGACACGCCTCCCGCCTCTCCTTCTTCGAATAGGAGAATATACATGACAGGAAAAATAAATAAATAAATAAAAAAGTAAATAAAGATGGGCAGTTTCGGCAAATCTCTTTGATTGTCTTCTACAAGATTGAACAGCTTTGAATACAAACTGGTTTTCAATGACAGATAAACATTCATTGTTTCCGTTTAATAATAATTCTAAATCTATAGATATTTTATTTGCAACAATTTCTCGCACATTTCTAATTAATGTACATCATTGTTCTTTAAATAATGGACACTGAATAAAGTATTGACCAAAGTTTTCACGAGCATTTACAGTCTGGGTTGGATTTAAGACCTATTTAGTTGACTACACCTGTATCTCAAATGTGTATGATAGACATTTAACATTTTTGGTCCGTAAGAGAAATATGATGGGATGCCCGTAATTGTCCGGCAGAGACTGATTTAAATTTAGTAATTGGTGTCAAATTTCGATATTCTGGTGGAATACTATTCCATAACCTCGTGGTCGATGGAATAAAAGAAGATGTCAAAGATTTTAGACATGAAGACGGAAGCGTTACTTCTTGAGAGTGGCTTCAATTGTATGTTACAGTTGAGCCAACAGTTGGGGGTAGTATATCCCTTAGATAGCCCGGAACCAAATAGTGTTTCATTTTATAATATAAACCGAGTTTTCTCATTTTTCTCCTTTCAGATAAGGTTTCCTACCCTGTTTCAAGATACAAATATTCATGTTGAGTATATTTAGGAAGGCCAGTAACAAGGAATGAGGTCCTGCCCCAAGTGGAGGAGTTTATGTATCTTGAGGTCTTGTTCACAAGTGAGGGAAGGACAGAGCGGCAGATCGACAGACGGATCACTGCAGCCTCTTCTGTCAAGTGGAGCCTGTACCAGTTCATCATGGTAAAGGGAGAACTGTGCCACAAGGCAAAGCTCTCAATTTCCCAGTTGATCTACATTCCAACCCTCACCTATGGTCACGAACTTTGAGTAGTGACCGAAAGAACAAGATTTCGGATATAAGCGGCTGAAATGAGCTTCCTTCGCCGGGTAGCGGGGTTTTCCATTAGAGATCAGCTGACTCTGAGCAAAGATGTGGTAACCCTGAACAGCTCGGCAGTCAATCGCAGGGTCAACACGAATGCAATTATTGACACTCACAACTCGGAGCAACTAAGAACAGTCAATTAGCCTAATGTACATGTCTTTGGTTTGTGGAAGGTAGCCCATGCAAGCACAGGAAGAACTTACAAACTCCACACACAAACATCCTCCCTGTGACCAGGATTCAAACCCAGGACCTTCTTGTTGTGAGGTGAAAATTCCAACCACTACACCACCATGAAACTCAATAATACCAACTGAAGCACCTATTTTTATTCCAGGAACTTTAAATATAACCATCCTCTTACACTTTATGAACCACTGGACTGTGAAAGAACAGGTCATCTAGCAAAAAGCTGAATTTTGAAGGTGAATCTGCCATCCTCTGGATTTCAGATGAACTTATCTGTAAAGAAAGAAAATGCAGATGCATGTTCAGATTATAAACTACAATCATCTGGTGAGCTCTTTAGGGTGTACCCCGCTTTCGCCCAGTGCTGGCTGAGATAGGTTCCAGTATTCTCACGACCCTGATAGTAAGATTACGTAGTTGAATAAATGAGTGAGTGAGTGAGTGTTCAGATTATGTATTTTGGTCTCACTCACTGTCTGATTTGTAGAACCAATTATTCCTATTTGGGTTATGAGAAGGCTGAGACCCATGTGAGCCAAAACTGGGCAAAGGCATGGAATACACTGAACACCTCAACAGACCATTACAGGACAACACACACATCACAATTCACACTTAGGGGCAATTTGAAATAGTTAGTCTGATGTGCATGTTTTTTGGACTGTGAGATGAAACCAGAAAACCTGGAGGACACCAAAAATAAATAAAAAAAACACAGGGAGAACATGCAGTCTCCAAATAGAAACACTTTCACTGAGCTTAAACCCAGGATCTTCTTTCCGTCAGGTAGATATGTTATTCACGACACTACCGTGCTGCCCCAGCTAGCCTTCAGTTCCAATTTCATATATGAACACATTTTCCATACTTTGTGTTATAAGCCAGAGGCAATTATTCATTCATTCACTAAGCAGGTTAATCCTAATTAGGGATGCTGGGAGGTTGGAGCCCATCTCAACTGACTCTGTGTGAGGGCAGGGTACACCCCAGACAGCTCACCAGACCATCCCAGGAACAGCACCTAAAACCATTCACACTCACACCTAGGGGCGATCTGGATCAGCAAATTGGCCTCATGTGCATGCTTATGAACTGCGGGAACAAACCAGAGTACTGTACCCAGAGTAAACCCATGCAAGCATGGGGACAGCATCCAATCCACACAGAAACGACCGAGCTTGGTGTTTTCTATTCATATTCTAACTGAGTGTGGCATATGAAATGCAGCCGTGAGGGAGGAGCACAAGCCAGTGTCTCTCCCTCACGCCGGTCCCAAGCCCGGATGAATGCAGAGGGTTGCGTCAGGAAGGGCATCCGGCGTAAAACAAATGCCAAATAAAACATGCGAGTCATATCAAGAAAATTCATACCAGATCGGTCGAGGCCCGGGTTAACAACGACCGCCATCAGTGCTGTTAACCAACAGGGTGCTGGTGGAAATTGGACTACTGTTGGTCGAAGAAGGAGAGGCGGGAGGTGTGTCCGTAGGCAGAGAGAGAAGAGGAAAGGCAGGAGTCTAGAATTGAAAGTAGGGACTTTGAATGTTGGAACTATGAAAGGAAAAGGTAGAGAGCTGGCTGACATGATGCAGAGGAGGAAGGTGGACATACTGTGTGTTCAGGAGACCAGGTGGAAAGGTAGCAAGGCTAGAAGCATAGGAGCAGGGTTTAAGCTGTTTTTTCATGGTGTGGATGGGAAGAGAAATGGAGTAGGAGTCATCTCGAAGGAGGAGTTTGTCAGGAATGTTCTAGAAGTGAAAAGAGTGTTAGTGCTTATGCCCCACAGGCAGGATGTGAGCTAGAAGAGAAGGAGAGATTCTGGAGTGACTTAGATGAAGTGATGCAGACTACCCCCAAAGATGAAAGAGTAGTCATTGGGGCAGACTTCAATGGACATATTGGTGCAGGAAACAGAGGGGACGAGGAAGTGATGGGCAGGTTTCTTATCCAGGGCAGGAACGCAGAAGTACAGATGTTGGTAGATTTTGCAAAAAGGATGGAAATGGCTGTGGTAAATACTTTCTTCCAGAAGAGAGAGGAGCATAGAGTGACCTATAAAAGCGGAGGTAGGAGCACACAGGTAGACTACATCTTGTGTAGGTGATGTAATTTGAAGGAAGTCAGTGACTGCAAAGTAGTAGCGGGTGAGAGTGTTGCCAAACAGCATAGGATGGTGGTGTGCAGGATGACGCTGATGGTGAGGAAGGTGAAAAAGGCAAAGGCAGAGCAGAAGACAAAGTGGTGGAAGCTGAAAAAGGAGGAGTGTTGTGTTGTCTTCAAGGAGGAGTTGAAAAAGGCTTTGGGTGGTCAGGATGTGCTTCCAGATGACTGGACAACTACAGCTAATGTGATCAGGGAGACAGGTAGGAGAATACTTGGTGTGTCATCTGGAAGGAGAGGAGATCAGGAGACTTGGTGGTGGAATGAGGAAGTGCAGGAGTGTGTACAAAGGAAGAGGTTAGCTAAGAAGAAGTGGGACATAGAGAGGACCGAAGAGAGTAAACAGGAATACAGGGAGACACAGCTTAAGGCGAAGGTAGCGGTGTCAAAGGCCAAACAGTTGTATGGTTGGAAAGTAAAGAGGGAGACAATGATTTATACAGGTTGGTACAGCAGAGAAATAGAGATGGGAAGGATGTGCAGCAAGTTAGAGTGATTAAGGACAGAGAGGGAAATGTACTGACTGGTGACAGAAGTGTGCTGGGAAGATGGAAAGAGTACTTTGAAGAGCTGATGAATGAGGAAAATGAGAGAGATAAAAAGAGTAGAAGAGGTGACTGTTGAGGACCAGGAAGTAGCAAAGATTTGAAAGGGCGAAGTGAGGAGGGCATTGAAGAGGATGAAGAATGGAAAGGCAGTTGGCCCTGATGACATACCGGTAGAGGTATGGAAGTGTCTAGGAGAGGAAGCAGTAGATTTCCTGATAAGAACATTCAACAAGGTCTTAGCGAGTGAGAGGATGCCAGAGGAATGAAGGAGAAGTGTGCTGGTGCCCATTTTTAAGAACAAGGGAGATGTGCAGAGTTGTGGCAACTACAGAGGGATAAAGTTGATGAGCCATACGATGAAGTTATGGGAAAGAATAGTGGAAGCAAGACTAAGGGCAGAGGTCAGCATTTGTGAACAACAGTTTGGTTTCATGCCAAGAAAGAGCACCACAGATGCAGTGTTTGCCTTGAGGATGTTAGTAGAGAAGTACAGAGAAGGTCAGAAGGAGCTGCATTGTGCCCTTGTGGATCTGGAGAAAGCATATGACAGGGTGCCGAGAGAGGAACATGTGGTATTGCATGAGGAAGTATGGAGTGGCAGAGAAGTATGTTACAGTGGTGCAGGACATGTATGAGAGATGTAAGACAGTGGTGAGGTGTGCTGTCGGTGTGACAGAAGAGTTCAAGGTGTTTTAATTCTGTTCAAAGCAGTTGTATTTTTTATGAGGTTTTTGTGTATATATATATATATATATATAAATTTTAATGTTGTCACAAACACATTTAAATAAAGCTTACCGAGCACTTTATAGCAAGCCAAGGGTGAGGCTGAGGACTCAGACCCATGGCTGCATCTTCAACGACTTCCAAGTGCACTAGAAATAACATATAAGCGATTGGTGTTTATATGCTACGTAGTGAGCGTATCGGGAAGTATAGGGTAATTTGGGACGTGAATCCTTTGAGATTGAAAATAGGCAGAAATGCTGTTTCAACGAAATTTTCGTTTTAAACAGTACAATTTAAATCAATCACGACCAAATCAGCATAACTAAGATGTGTGAAGGGTCTGTAATAGTATAATACTGTAGTTGATATAAGAAAGAATGCACAATCATTAAGAACGTTTATCAGCATTTCTATCGTTAAGTATATGCTCATATTTTAAGGTGTCGTATTTGTCATTTATAATAATTTTAGTTCAAAGTATAAATCATAACCCATCTTTCAATGAGTTTGGACATTCGTGCAAATAAATAAATAAATGGAGTAAATAAAAATGAATTTTGTCACAACTTTGAGACAGGGATATAAATATTAAGTGTATCTCTTTCAGGTACATATAACTTTCTGTAATATTCCAAGGAAATCGCGATTAAAATACACAAACTTGATGTAAAACTCGCCTCAGTGTTTACCTCAGTCAGGTCGGATTTGTGGTTTGCTAGTGAGGGGCACCGGCGAGTTGTTTTTTCTCGAATTAAAAGATACTTATTCTCTTGTTTGATCATGAATAAACAATATGCCCTACACTACTTGTTCATCACATGTACTTAAGTCGTTAATAAAATTTAATTTGATAAGGAATCGAAACAAGAGCGACTCTTTGTCATGTCTCGTATTAACCACACACAGTAGATTTCTCACTCTCGACTCGGGTGTTTAGTGCCAGCTATTTGGACTGTTCCACTTGTCTTTAGGTGATATCAAATCTCGCATGAAATGTAATTATAATATTCGATTGAATATACAGCGAAATGTACAAATGTGATTATATTATAGATAATTATAGGCTACTTCATTTTGCTGTCTTATTTTAAGGGTGACAATACAGTGTTTTTGTCTTTCACTTCTACAGGTCGTCCTCCATAAGGATCTACGGTGGTATCGTCCATGGACCATCGGCGCAAACATGGCGGCTTCGAAATGGATGGAAGGCATTTCAAAAAAATGAAATGATCTCACTTCGGTGTTATTGTTCTCGGTTTCAGCGACAGAAAGGTAGGCGAAAAGGAGTCATTTCACTCCTTCTTTCACGGTGACACAAGCCCTATTTTGACCCGGGTGTAGGCTCGGTGTATTTTGTTAGCCTTGATAAGGCAAGATAATAGGCAGTCATTGCTACCTTGCTAACACTCAGTGCTGTTATTCACAGCGTGCATTAGCAATGGGAATAAAAATAAGCAAGCACAAATTAATTTTTCAGGACTGTCTCGAGTCCAAATCAATACGCTCTGGGCCTTTTTTCAATCGAGTTTTATCTTTTGCATGCTCTGGAATTGCACGGTTTAACGTGGTACAGGCTGCAGAAATGAATGCTGTCCGACAAGATGGCAAATCTGACTTGATCAACAAGACTCGAGATTAATGAGTACAATCCTGATGCTGACTCGGAAAATGTATTTCTGATCGCTTCATGCTCTTGCGTTGAGTTTTTCAGCTCCTCGTGGCAGGGGGTTTATACTAGTGGGAAGTAAACTTTCCTTTTGCTGTGCATTGTTTTAATTTTTTATTTATTTATTTTCTCCATGTTATAATCACAGTAAAAGTTGCTTTTTGCGACAGATTGCAGTAGGAAACAGGAACACAGTGTATAACACACTACATTTATTAGATTTGAGATGGGGTCGGGCTTAAACCTACTCATGTTGATTCCCATGTGCAGCCTTTTGTAGGTCCATGTGTATTAATACTGTAATATGTTATGGGGGGGGGGGGTGGAATCACAAATACATTGACTATACATGTCAAAACATTGTTTAAAGCTTTAATTTAACTTAGAAATGCGACTTGAAAAACCCTCCATAAGTTGTGTTTTTAGTCACACAATTTGTTAAGGGGTTCAAGCAGACCTGCAGGGCATAGTTGTCATGGAAACATCATGTCAAGGACAAGGCTGTATGCACTCCTAGTAAGGTTCAGGTCAGTGGACCAAAGATTTGCTGTGAGCTCACTTCCTGCTGTGGTGGTGAGGCAGTTGAAGATAATCTCTGAGCAGGAAGCACTAATGTTCAGGTTACAAAGTGCCTGACTTAAAAGAAAAAAGGGGCAATAACAAAAATGTTTATTATGAGCATCCTTGAATAGTCAAATAGGGTTATTGTTGTTGGTGTGGGCACGTCAATTTTACACCAAAAAATCTAAACATTCATGACAACTAGCAAGCTTATGCCTTATAACAGTACCTTCACGGGGTACAATGGTGCACAATTTTATGGACGTCCGTTAGGTAGGGTCTTGGGTTTGATGTAAATGGCTAAACGTACTGAGAAATGGGCTCAACTTCCTGCTTGGGGTTGTCTCCATTTAGAATCATTTGATGACAATGGTCATATCGCTCAACCAGGCAAAATTTTTGAATAAACATTGGTCAGAATATTTTGTAGTTTATACATACTAAACGTTTGGGGCAGTGGTGGTCTAGTGGATAGGGCGCAGGATCGCTGATCCTAAGGTTGGGGGTTCGAGTCCCCACAAAGGTTGTCACTGTCCCCACAGTGCAGCTAACTGGGTTATCAAAGGTGGGCCATGTCTCTCACTGTTTATGGTGAGAGGCATGTAAAAGAACCATTGCTGACTTTCATAAAAGAGTAGCTGCAAAGCTGTCAGCATGTTTCTGTCCCTTGCTAAAAGGGTTGTGACAGGAAGGGCATCCGACATAAAAATCTATGCCAAATCAAACGTGCGAATCAGATGATTCGCTGTGGCGACTCCCGAGAAAAGGGAAAAAGCCGAAAAGAAAAGAAGATACATACTAAACCAGTTTGTAAAAATTGTGTGTATATATATATATATATATATATATATATATATATATATATATATATAAACGCAATTTGTATATGACGGCATATGATGTATGACGCTCATACTGTACTATACATCCATAAATACCATTCCCGTATCTCAAACACCCCTAAATCAATTATTATAAAAATAACATTGTCAAATAATATCAACATTAATTTCAAATAAATTATATTCAAGCAAAATAATTTCAATTTGATAAATTTTAATCAAATTCACTCATCAAATATCAAATACAGTATCAAATATAACCTTTAACATTCTCTATGATGCGATTTTTCTGCTTGTAAATGGTTCCGATGGTCGACAGATGGTCACATGACATGAAGCTGAGCCAACTCTCTTTACATGAATCTTAAAACAGCCAAATCAACAATATGTGAGGTGCTCAATACCAAAAGTCATGCTTGCTGAAAGTAGTTTACTTGCTTGAAACGAAGCGCGGGTTACACGGACTTCTGGTCTTTAAAGTGCGCAAGGCGCTGTTGAACTCGTTTAGTGCTCAGCCTGCACTGATGTGAATCACTGATGTGATTCAGAGCAGAGAGTTGTCTTTGGGTTTTCATTCATTTTACAACTCGGATTGTGCCGATCTGAGCAGATAGTTAATTCATCTCTATATGTATGTGTGTGTGTGTGTGTGTGTGTGTGTGTGTGTGTGTGTATATGTATATATATATATATATATACACACACACACACACACACACACAGTAGGCCCTTGACTGTGCACTCGTGGTTTGAGTATTCATGGACTGCCAAGAAGCTTGATTCAAATTCAGCCAATGGCAGTCCTCCTTCCTGCTGATTGGTTGAGATGATGTAACACCCCTTTCACCTCATTCGCGCACAAGTTGGCAATGACAACTTGTCTTCTTTTTTTCAGTGTTTTAATTACCAGTCAAGTTCTATGATGTCACTCCTGCTAAGCACCAGAAAATGGTAATGACATTGGATGTCTCTTCTGAAGAAATAAGACTTTCTCCGGAAGAAACAACAGTTTCCTCTGAAGTGCCATTGGCCTGAAGAGGAATAATAGTCTGAACTGTTGTAAAACACGCCACTATTAAAGTCTTTTAATTATTCTAGTACATGACCTAAGGTAATTTTTAAAATGTTTGTGTGTTATATTTTATTTACTGTGGTGTAACATGTTTCTCATTTTGTTTTGTTTATCCAATTTATTACATTTCTTGCTTTTTTATGTCCTTTTTGTTATGGTCTGTGTTTTGGTACAGGTTTAGCTTAACACATGGAGATGGGTATCATCATTATTCCTTGTCTGAATCTGTCGTGTCGATATTGCTTACAGTCTGAGCTTACAGTAACACCCCCTCCCCCTCCCCCCACCCCCCCCCACCCCCCGTGCGGGGCGTGGCTGTGCAGATGCAACAGTGCATCCAGTTCTGATGGGAGATTTTGGGTTGTTTTTGTTTTGTGTTAGTTAAGGGGTTGGTTGTTTTTTGCTTTTTGCATAATTGGCCTTGTTTTTGTGATGTTTTCCTTAACTTTTCCACCTATTCTTTCTTAATTTCCTTACTTTTTAATTCGATTAATATTTATTTATATATTTAAAAAAAAAAAACGCAATGCACTGAAGCTGCATTAATTGAAGCGCGATGTAGTGAGGGATCCCGTATGCATCCCATCTGAAAAAACATGTTTTATAAAGATTGCCCTTTTCTCAGTGTAATGATACTCTAGGGGGCGCTCACTCTCATGTCATCCGTTACTGAAATCGAAAGAAACTGACTTTAAATTGTGCAGCAACAACATGTAGACGACATGTCGGAGTTACTGTATTCCTACACAGGTACCACCTACAGATATGCTTAAGCATAATTTGCATGGACATGCCCCTAATGACAAGTACTTTTATTTGACTGGGGAATATGTAGGTATCTGCATGATACACCTGTATTACAACCGCCTACGTATACATTCTTCTGATTTGGGGGACCAGTCACAGGCATCCATGAGCTCATGTATGTAGAATAGGGTAGATAACTATTTCCTTCCAGTTTCCTTGCAGCATGAGCAGCACTTTGAAGCATTGCTGTTGTCTGACTTCTTAGATCTCGGAGAAAGCATACAATGGTCTGTCCAAAACCTAATGTGTTATGTGCGCAGATCATATGAACGGGATCCAATCTGTCTAAAATGTGTGGTCTGATCACACAACAGTATTACAACTTGTCTTGAACAGGAATAAATGGTCTCTTATTTGACTGCGTCATTGTAATGATAAATCTCGATAGGACATGAGGTCGGATTTGTTGGGCAGTTCTACCTGAAAGCAAATGTGGTGAGGTAGGCTAAAACTTGTAAAAATGAAACTTTTAAGAGGTGTTAATTGTGTATTTTAAGTACCGTGTTCAACATAAGCGGCCAGGGCGTTTAAAAAAATTGGGAGGGGTGCGCTTATTAAAATGTTCCCAGCGGAATGGAACGGTAAGTGCTTATGACCATTGAGGTGGAAAACATGAATAATAACAGAACAATAAAAGGGTTTTACTGGTATTTGTGTTGTTCGATTTGTGGTATCAACCAAATTACTTACATGAAATCTGAAAATACACAGAAAACAGCATAAATAAAAAAAAAAAAAGACTCCTGACTTTTCCTTCCCAGTGCTGTTCCTTAAAATATTTTCTCGGAAGTAAAATCAACACGAATGTCCACTTTAGCACATGGCATGTTGAACCAATCCAACACGAACATAAACGAAAGCACATGGCCAGGAATGTCTTTAAATTTATGAAGTTAGTGAGCTGGAGAATCGGGTGAAGAATACTCATCAATTTCTGATTGGTCCATATCTTGCTCATTGCTCCATTCATTCAGAGCATCCCATAGTTTTGCTGTAGCAGTTTCTAATGGTTCATCGGTTGTTGGACATTTACTAAGAGAGAGCAGCAAAATATTTTCCTGTTTTTTTTAAAGCATGGCGGAACAATCAAATGTGTTGTTACTGATGAACATTATAGACATTCCCCAGTGGCAGGGAGTCTTGAAATACCGTGTAAACTCACTTTTACAGCAGTGAATGCCTCGTTTTACCGTTACAGAGACTTATCGAATAAAATTGGTAAGTTTGATGTACGGTTTTGCTCCCAGTACAGACGGGCAGTTATTAGATGTAAGATCAAAAACACGGGGGGCGCTTATTGGAACAGGGAACTTATTAGGTTGATTACGATAATACGTAAATAGAGGTACAAAGTGCTTATGAATTAAGGAGTTCCTGGAACTATTTGAGAGGAGTTTCTTTCGGAAGCCTTCAGTGAAAACTTACAAGAACAATGTTATTTTTGTGCTTACATTGCTAAAATAGCTCAGACCAGCTGATGGTTGGTGTAGCAACAAATTTTTAAATTTTACTTGGACACCTCAAAATGTTTTTACAGGGATCCCTCACTTTCTGCGGTTAATTGGGACCAAGATTTCCACAGACCATCAAAATCCACAAAGTAGGATCACCTTCCCCCCCAACCCCTCCCCGACAGACGTATACGTACATGTAAATGTGTACTTACGTTTTAGTTCGGTTCTGGACTGCCAAACGCAAGGTGAAAAATAATGCAAGTTGCTACTGTATGTTCCAGTGCCATATTACATTCATACTGTACTATGCATCCATAAATACCATTACCGTATCTCATAAAACACTACTAAATCAATTATTATAAACATAACATTGTAAAATATCAAATATATCAAATAATCTTCTCTTTCGGCTTTTTTACCTTTCTCGGGAGTCGCCACAGCGACTCATCTGATTTGCACATTTGATTTGGCATAGGTTTTACGTGGGATGCCCTTCCTGTCACAACCCTTTAGCAACGGACAGAAACGCATTAATAGCATTAATTTCAAATAAATGAAGTTTTCTGGATTTGGGTTTTCATTCATTTTACAACTCTCTTTGCTTAACTGAGTATGCATGGTAGATTACGCCGATTCAAGCAGATAGTTAATTCAGTCTTGGGAAACTGGAAATTCCGGCATATGCCGGAAAACTTGCACCCATGCTAATAGGCTTACGCTTCTAACCACCCATATTTGCTTGGGGTTACAAAAGTCCGCAAAACAGTGTAAACACAAAGATGACAGAGACAACGTCTTAACACAAGGGTAACACGTAGTGAACTGGGAAGCAGCAGGGCACATTCAGTCTGTCGTTTGTAAACGGTGGGTCATTACGTCGGCATACTACGTAGGTACGTCTTGTACTACAGGGAGCACAACAAACTCAAAATTAGATTTTTTTTTTTTTTTTGACAAAAAAAAGGTAACGAATGAACGTAAGTCGGGGAGCATCTGTATTTAATATCAATAAATGCATATTCAATGCTACAAATGCTTATAATAACAAATAAACATTAAAAAATAATGAATAAGATGTAAGTAAAATATAAATACAGTAGGCCCCCGTTATTCGCGGGGGTTCGGTTCCGGGTCCTCCAGCAAATCAAGATAATCCACAAGTTCCGGGCCCGGAAGTAAAACCCTAATGTATCATTTCATATTATTATAATTTTATTAATAAATATCACAGTACAAAATTTAAGTTTTTACTTAATCATTACTACGTTTTATATATTCAAGGGGGAAGCACTTAAGCAGATCGCACACACTTTTAACTACAGTACTGGAGAGGAAGAGAAACATAAACATTTAAGTACTGGAACCAGGAGCCAGAGAGAACACAGGGAAGCAGGGAGCTGATGTGAGACAATCTTCTCATGCAGAGGTGAGCTTGCAGTGTGTGTTTATAGGGAGTAGATGAGAGGAGTGACTTCAGGTGTGAGCTACTGCAATCAGCCCGAGCAGGTCAGCCATGCCCCTCAGCTGGAGCAGGGAGAAAATAGAGAACACAACCGCCCAAATCAAAGTCCCCCAAAAGCACAGTCTGTCTGTCTTCCTTTCGGCTTTTTCCCTTTTACTTGGGAGTCGCCACAGCGAATCATCTGATTCGCACGTTTGATTTGGCAGAGGTTTTTACATCAGATGCCCTTCCTGTCACAACCCTTTTTAGCAAGGGACAGAAACACGCTGACGACTTTGCAGCCTACTCTTTACGAAAGTGAGCAATGGTTCTTTTACATGCCTCTCACCATAGACAGTGAGAGACATGGCCCGCCTTTGATAACCCAGTTAGCTGCACTTGGGGAAAGTCCCTCAAAAACACAGACCATGACAAAAAGAACATTAAAGAACATGAAGTGTAATAAATTGGATAAACAAAACAAAATGATAAACATGATACAGCACAGTACATAAAATTACACACACAAACATTCTAAACATTAATTTAAGTACTGTACTGGAATAATAATTGAAAAAGACTTTAATACTACAGTGCTTTACAACAGTTCAGATGATTATTCCTCTTCAGGCACTTCAGAGGAAACTGTCGTTTCTTCAGCAAAAAGTCTTATTTCTTCAAAAGAGACATCCAACATCATTACTTTTTTCTGGCACTTAGCCAGCGAAGACGCACGGATTTGAGTGGCATCATAGAGCTTAACTGGTATTTAAAACATACTTAAAAAAATGCACATTGACAACTTGTGCGCGAATGAGAAAAGGGTCATATACATCATTTCAACCAATCAGCAGGAGGGAGAACAGGCATTGGCTGAATTTGAATCACGTGACAGTTACTTGGCAGTCCGTGACTATGCGGGGGCACGAGTGCAAAACCACGAATAGTCAAGGGCCTACTGTACACTCACATAGAGACGCGTGTGCACACACTCAGATGTGCACCTCAGTACAATGTAACTCGTTTTGATGGGAGATTTTGGGTTATTCTTGGTTTTGTGTTGGTTGGGTTTTTTGGTTTTTTTTGCACAATTGGCCTTGTTTTGGTGGCATTTTCCTTAACTTTTTTCCCCTATTCTTTCTTAATTTCCTTATTTTTTTTAATTCGATGAATATTTAAGGGGGGGGAAACGCGATGCACTGAAGCCGCATGAATTGAAGCGCGAAATAGCGAGGGAGCCTCTGTTGATCACTTAGCCTTGTTTTTGTTTTTCATTTTTTTTACTGCTTAGAGCTGAAGTAAAGCTGTGGATTACCTGGCTTTTGGGGATTTTTAAACAAATTGTTTACTGGTGCTACAATGGACCAATGAACATATACTTGAATCACTCGCCGTTCCTATTGTACTAGGATAGTGTCCACCTGGAAGTACATGCAAAAAGGTCCTTACAATGGTATTGTAAGAACTAAAATAGATAGGAGTTCTGTCAATGTGAGCACAAAGAAAGAGTACTTTTTCCTATATTTATAGGAAATACAAGAAGTTTCTCTGGTCTGAAAGCACTTATGGTTGCTGTGCTAGTGTATAGGACATAAATACATCTTCACATTGTCATTTTTTTATCAAGTCATGGGTAGTTAGCAAATGGTTGCTAAATGATCCCTAATCTTATACATTAGGTGGCATGATTAGCACAAACAGCTAATGCCAATGGGGTGGTGTAATGAAAGGGTGTCACAGTCCCTTTGGTTAGCACAAAATAATGTCTTTGAACAACTAAATTAATAGTAATTTGTAGCAGAGCTGTTGTCAGAGCTACCATTATAGAAAATTATTTAATGTTTCCTGACCAATTAGAATTCACCATTGCTTGGGTACAAAATTCCAATGTTGACTTTGTTCCTGAGTTTTATTAGCATAAATTATATTTTGATCAGTTTATATTAATGGAGAAAGAAAATGTATTTGAATTTTAATGTTGTTAAAATTTCATCTCCCAGACGTAATCCCAAGGCATGTCTGCTTTGACGGAGAGTACCAAGAAAGAGGAAAATGACAAACCCACGTCAGAAACCTCTGGGATTGTAACGAGTAAGCCAGCTTTCTCTTCTGAAGGAAGTATATTAGAAGCATCAATGCAGTGCCCACATGAGAACATGTCACCAAACGGTGACCAAACTGATATTTTAAAACCTGTTGATCTTATTGGCTCCATCTCTAATGATGAACCTACCAAAACTGCCTATGTCAATGGATCAGCTTCACCCAGCATTTCACAAGAAAAGTTATTGGACATCTCCAAGTCAACATACACACAAAATTCTACAAACACCCCATCCACCATCCAGGTAGAAAACTGCGATCTGCTTCGAAAAGAGGAAGAAATGGCCATCAGGCAGATGGTAACGGCTGAAGATGTAGAGAACCGAGGTATATGGGGCTTTGATGCAGATTCTCCAGAGGACTCTTTGGACAGTTATGATGATGTAGGTGATCTTGAGTGGAATCCCAAGAAAGAGTTTATGAAGTTTCTGATGGAGGATCAAGACTGTTCTGAAATGGAGAGTAAAATGCCAGCTGCTCCCTCTAGAAGGAAGTGTAAATTGGGGAATGTGGTGAAGGTAAATCATAGAGCAAACTCAAAAAATGATTACCCTGGAGAGGGCAGTCACAAAGAAGCAAACCTTGAAACTAAAAGATCCAGAATGCATTCATCAGTATCGAACAAGTCAAAGTATTCAAATGGAACTACAGTGGCCTTCAAACCTCTTTTACAGAAACCAGCAAAAACTGTGAGGAATAGTATGAAGTCTGGATATGTTAAAGAAAATCTGTCTCGAGACTCTGGCTCAGAGGAAGAGCCTCCATTATTTCCCTGCAATAGTGGTTTTACAGAGAAATCTCATTCACAGTCAAAAAACTGTTCAAATCAAAAGCCATTCATATGCAAGGAGTGTGGAACAGACTTTTATACCCACACCTCGCTTTTGAAACACATCACAGTTCACCAGGAAAACAGACATCAATTTGTCAAGGGAATCACTGAAACAGATGACATTACAAACGAGGGCAAAGATGCAAGGTTACAGTGTCCGCAATGCAATTTTGGAACCAACTGCCCTAATACCTTCGTTCAGCATGCAAAAACGCACGAGAAAGACAAACGGTATTATCCCTGTCAAAAGTGCAATTTCATGGCAGCGAGTAAAAATGAGCTAATTGATCATACGCTTAGGAAGCATCCTGTCAGTGATGCTCAGTGTACAATAATTGGAAGGAAACATGTACTTCCAAGACAAAAAGTTGCTAAGACAGTCAGAAAACCAAATTTGGTAAGGAAACACAAGTCTTTCGACAAATATTCGCTATTGTTACACGACTCAGAAAATAGCAGCCGTTCATCTTCACCTGAGAGAAAACTGCAAGTGTCCATAGATGCAGAAGATGCAATTGGTCTTTTGCCAAAAGATGAACCAAACTCGAAAAACAGCACTAAGGATAAACTGGATAAAGGTGAATCGAAACTTGACAAATCTATTCACACTCTGCTATCCCGGAAGAGGAATCGTCACTCAGAAAACAAGTCTACCCCAAATTTTGATAAAATTGGTCTTCGGACTGGGGATCCAGATCTTGATCAATGCTGCAATGATCATTCTGGATCACCGTCTCCTGTCAAGTCCAAGGGGGACCTATTTGCAGTCAGGGATGATGACTCGGATTGCACTCTAATGTCTGATGGCAGCCATCAAGAACTTGGCTGTAATAATGACTATGCTAAAGGGCACAACTCCAGCACTAATCACAAACACGTGCCCTCTCAGAAGCTGAATTTAAAGAAGTCTCCTTCCAAAAGAAAAATGTCCACTCCATTCCACAACCTTCAAGGCCAAGACATACTGATTGATTTCCCCAAATGCAGACAGATATTCCAGAAAAATTCAAGTCTCTATCTTGTTAAAAAATACGATGCGAAAGGCGATGTACATAACAGCAACACCACATTCAGAAATGCTCACGGCTCGTATGACCTCGCCAACCGAGAACCAGGCTTACTACAGACAGTATCTATAAAAGAGGAATGCATGGAAGCAGAAGTATATGGTGATAATGAATTGGATCCCATTCAGAAACATGAGGAATTCAAGATCGATCTAAAGTCTTGCCCCTACTGCCCAGCAAGGTTTCAGTCGGGAATTAGTCTCTCTAACCATATACGTGGCCATCTGCACAGGGTGCGTGTGAACTATGGAGCACGGCATATTCTTTCCATGACCCAAATGGCCTCCCAAGATAAAGTGCCTCATGTTCGGCGAAGGATGACTGTGATATCCAAAATAACAAAAGGTAAGCTTCTGACACACAAACACACCGATTATTACCCCATTTCTCCAGTTTCCCCAAGGCAACTCAAAGTACAGTCAGTCCAAGACGTTGGGGTTTCCAATTCCAATGCTTGTATCCTATACAACTGGGCTTTAATGACCGTACATGCAAGGAACGACTAAAAACTTCCAGATTTGTTCCTGTAGTTACCCAACTCAGTGTGGCACATTCAACAACATTGAGCAGTAAGCCCACATGAGACAGTATGCATTGCAACATCATATCAACATTGTGACCTGTGTTACATGTGTTTCTGTGTCGATGGCATTTAAAGGTTGGTCAATATGCAAGAATTTAAAATCTGTAGCAGAGACCCTTAAAATGCTTTGACTTGTCTACTTGTTTTGAATGGCATGTTTCTGGAGGTGCAGAATGACTCTGGAGGATGATGTTCTGCCCCTTATGACGCATAAATACTACTCAAAATACATTGTAGACTTCATGAAACATTTCCAAGATTTCGCAAGCATGAAACCCCAAAGTTTTGGAGAAGGACAAGCTTAAATTAATAATGCTTTCCCCTCTAAATTAAAATTGTTTTGGGATACATGGATAGTCAGTCAGTTGGTTTGAGCAAGTCTGACAATATGTTAATTAAAGATTCATTTCTGGAATAATATATCCTCAAGAGACCCTTAATTCAAGGGACCATGTTATGCTTATTTAGTTTGACTTTGTGTGGATAAGCAAGTAACATAATTAAATGTCAATTTTTTGCCATTTTACCTTATAATGATTAGTCACTGGTGATTGTTTTAAAGGTATTAAGATGTAGAGTTATGTCCACATTTAATGTCCAATGTTTAATTCAGCTCCAGTAGTATTACTGAGACATCAGGTACTGATGTCTGGGGAGAAGACATGGTATGAAGTTGCTGTTATTGTTCTTCCTGTTCACTTTGGAAATGCCAGTGTGGTTGAGGACGGGGCTCTGTGTAGGTCATTTGCATTCTTACATGATTTCCAATCTTAATGCACCATGCCAGCACAAACCTTACTTTGTGCCCAGGGGCATTTCATTCTGGAACACTGTTTGGGCCTCATGGTTCCTTTTGAGGGGAAGCTGTACTGCTTTACAGTTTGTGGTAACTCTTTAGGGAGATGGGCGTTCTGGTACGGCAATGTCTGTCTGAATTTTTGGCCAGATCCAAAAATTCACAACTTGAAAACCCCTAATTAATATAGTAATGATTTGATTAATATGTGCTCCAGTAAAGTATTTATTTCTTGTTGAAACAGAACCTGAACTGCCAATGATAGAGCCACCTTCAGAGCGGAAATCGGAGCTCACATGCCCTCTATGTAGGGAGTTGTTCGACAACAAGAAAGGATTATCCAATCACGCTCGGGGCCATCTGAAGAGACTGGGAAAGACCTGCTCTACAGCTACAGTCAAATCACCTGTGATTGTCTTAAAGGAACTAATGCGTGACAAGAAGCAGTTCCAGATTAGATTACAGGCTCTTGAAAAGAAGCTGTCCAACCGCTCGAGGAACTCTTTATATCGCTGCAAATTTAGTAATGGTCTCATTGTTCCTACAGCAAAAGTACAGCGTTTCACACAAGGTGGAAAACGTCATGGATATGTTTCCTCTCGGTCAGCAGAGGACAAGAAAAGGACAGACAGTAATAAAGATCCAACGAAAGGATCACCGTCAAGCGATTTGATAGGAATTCTGAAAAAAAGAAGAGCTCACGAGGAGGCCAAAATAAGAACCTTGCCCCAAACTGCAAGGAAAGCTCTTTTCATTAATGCAGTTAAAGAGCGTGATCCATCTGCACAACTATCAAATTCAGTATCAGGTACCTATTTAATTTCTTTCGTTACTTTTGGAAATGGGTTGGTTTGGGGAAAGTTATGCTAATATGTTAAATATTTGTTTAAATAACTCAAATTTCTCTTGATTTAAATAAGAAAACTACTTTAAGTATTTTTTTTTTTAGTTGTCACTTTTAAGCATCCTTGTGTTTTTCTCCATCTTTATTTTTTTTTCCCCACCTGACCGTTTCCAGGTAATATCCCAGAAAAGACTGCCACTCCGGGAGTTTGTCTAGAAGATTACTATTTTTCAGAATGATGATCAAGATTCCATGCATTTATTAACATTTTTCAATGTCTATAAATTTGGGATACCTTCTCTTTTGAGATGTTACCTCAGTACACTGAGCTATGTCCATTAATATGTTTATTATATGCTTCTTTAATGAGCAAAAGAAAGAAACCAAGTTTTAATGTACTGGTCTGTATTTTAATATAAACATATTTATTATGCTAAGCCGAGTGTTTGTTGTAAGCTGAACTATCTGTTCTTTTGATGATCTAAAATTTGTGTAAATTTATTAGTTACACTGCTACCAAATTCTACGATGACACCACGTAGCAGTATGCGACACTGATGGTTTTAAAGGGAACATTAAAAACCTTTAATATTAATTACAGGTGGTTAACTGTGTGTAAATTCAGTGATATCAGCAAACTTGAGCTCGCACTGTATTGACCTTGTTTGTTTTTGCTCAGATTTGGGAGCTAAGCGCTGATTTGTGTAGTCAAATTTAACGAGACAAAATTTGGTTGCAGTTTCTCTGAGAACCTTTTAACCTAAACTGCTCAGTGATGTTTTTTAAAGATAAACATAACTGAAAACAAGCAATAATTTCATGTTTCTTGTCTAGTATAGTAGGTTAAATGCAAATGCTTATATTTCACAAATAATTTTCTAACTGTTAGATGAACAAACTGGAATGTGATGTTTTAGCAGTGTTCATGCCAAAGGAAATGATGTGTATTCACAACCTTATAAATAAACTTAATGACTGTTATTGAAGAGAAAGTCGGAAATAAGTTCCACATGACTCGAGTCAGGAAGTAAACGGGAAGTTAACGTGTAACGGGCACTGCGCATGTGCACGCCTGAGCTGACCAATCAACAAACATATTATCAGTAAGCAATAATAGCTGAACACTGTCAATCAAACAAAGTGTGAGCATAAAGCACAGTTTGTTAGTCCCGCCTCCGGCTCCTGCACATGTGTTAGAACACAAACATTGACTTGCAGAGAATGAATGGATAAAATAATCAGAATCCATCCAGCCTGGATCTGCAGCCTCATGCTCAGTACTTTTATAAAATTAATGGCATGTTTTTGTGCTGTAATTATGTATTAATATTTGTTTATGCCTTGGAATAGATAAATAACTTTATCTCAATTTGCAAATGTATTTAGTACATGTACTTGCAGATGTAGTTTGAAATATATTTGAGAATGTTTTTGGTTGAACTATAATATTTGATTCTGATTCTGAGAGGAATAGATGAATCATCTTCTGCTGAAAAACTGTGCGTGTTGTTGGCGTGAGATTCCATGTTGTTTATATCATATGCTGTGATATGCATGCACTATATTTCATGTGGTACTTTGTATCAACTCGGTGCTGTCACGGTAACTTTGTGTAGGCGGGCACTTAGCGATGGCGGCTTTCGGGTCGATAACTTATACGATAAGCACATAAAACAAAAGCGCTGTGTGTGCAATGGTTTATTTATGATATAAAATTTAAGCCACAATCGCTTCGATAAACTATACATAAGCTACCGACAACTTATTTAGTTGGCATTTCATTTCCCCTTTAAGGCTTAGGCTCCGGTCAACCGAGATGTGCACCCCCCCCCACGGTCAGACCAGCCTACACCCCTGCTGATCACAAACTGAAGATTGGTCGTCCAAAAGCCAATGACCAATAAAAAATGCAGACATTTTGAATTATATTTTAATATAAAATAATATGATTAAAATCAATGTCATTTTTATTATTAAAACCAAATATATTAATATTAAAGCTGGTGTCATTAAAAAGAATGATTTTAAAAGTATATATTTTTATTGATTTCATTATTACTTGACTGGTGTATAAAAAAGGTATTGATCAAGGAAATACATTTATTTATTTTATAAAAGAGGTTTGACCATTGTTTTGTTTAATATCTTGTTTAAAATTCCTGCCGCGAGATCAACATTTATTTGTACGCTTTTGGGGGGAGGGTGGGGGGCGTCAAAAAAATGTGTGCTCTCGGTACGCTTGGGAAAATGTTGAACCGCCCCTAACGAGGATGGGTAGGATCAGAATTGAGTACATCAGAGGGACAGCACATGTAAGAAATTTTGGAGACAAAGTCACAGAGGCTAGATTGCGATGGTTTGGACATGTACAGAGGAGGGATAGTGAGTATATTGGCAGTAGGATGCTGAGGTTGGAAATACCAGGCAGAAGGCCTCGAGGAAGACTAAAGAGAAGATTTATGGATGTGGTGAAGGAGGACATGAAAACAGTTGGAGTAAGAGTAGAAGATGCAGAGGGTAGGGTGAGATGGAGGCCGATGATTCGCTGTGGTGACCCTGAAGGGAACAGCCGAAAGAAGAAGAAGAAGAACTGTGAATTCAGTCCTGAATTTAATTTTTTAAAAATCAACAAAGACATAAAGCTAAAAAAAAAAGGGTTTCCAAGTTACCTTTTCCGATATTCATGTTTAAAATACTTTTACCTGTCTACATTTATTGGTCCACTCTGTCATTTAACCTAATTATTTTCTCCCCACGAAAGTCCACCTTTTACAGATTTATTTAAAAATAAAACTTATTATTTATTTCATTTATTTAACAGGGTGCCTGACTGAGTCCGTGTCTCTTTTCAGCAGGGCTCTGTATTTCAAACAATTAAAACACATGTTACAAAGACATTTGTAGCACCAAAAGTGAATTAAAAACAACAATTCTCTTGATTAAATGATTTGATTAAAAAGTTTAAACTTTCAACTGAGTCCAGGTATAAGGGAAATAATAATAAAAATCTTACTCGGCTCTGTTCTAACGTGGGAAACATCCAAATGCAAGAAGTCCTGCAATCATGTCCCTTGGCTATCAACTCGCCACAGAAAACGACTGGCTCGATAATTGTGGCTTTTCAAGAAAACATTTAAATACAAATAAAAGCCAGTGGTGGTCTTATCGAGCAATTCGTACTATGAAAACACATCGAGGAACTGTATCATGGTTTTACTGCCATGACCCTGAAGTAATGCTTTATTAACACAGACTGTGTTAATTTGACTTTTTTTTATTATTTTTGAACAAAATGAAAATAATTTCAATACAAGAAGACATTTAATTGCCGTGGTCACTGAATTACTTGGATTAACTATAAATTTATAAGGAAGGATTTATTGGCATTATGGGGGGGAAGAAATTATGAATAAGGCCTATTTATCCTAAAATAAAATCTGACATTTAACATAAAAAAAGTGTTTTTTAATAAACTAATTTCTTCTCTCTCTTTTTTTTTTCAGAGAAAGGTGAACTTAACAGAAAAGTTTGCATTCACTGTAACACGACTTTCCACAGTGGTGTTAGCCTCTCCAATCACTTGCGAGCTTACGCGCGGCGCAAGAGAAATGCACTTTTGGAAGGAACAAGTGAGTGAGGGGGGGCTTTTGTTTGTTTTTTTGACAGCTTTGTAACCTGAGCTATGTTGCTGTCCTTGATTGACAAGTTACTGAATCTCGAATAGTCCTGGGATTTAAACTCGTAGCTTTCTGATTAGAAACACAGAAGTTGCAGTATGTCTTTTGGTTAATAGGAGATCTGTATTCTCCAAGAATAAAAGTGTTTGATGGGATCTCATTCCCCCAAATTTTTAATATTTCACCAGTATCCACTCATTGCCCCAGTTTACAGATATTATATAGGAGTAGATTTCTTTTTGTTTCAGTGGTAAAGAAAATGCAGATTACACTGATTTAAGGGATGTGAACCTCTATTCGCAGGAGGATAAATGCACATGTCTCCAGGCTTCCTCGCTAGCAAAATTAAGTCTAACCAGCAGCATTGTACTGTGTCTGTCATGTAGTTTGTACAGTGTTACCAGCCAACCTGAACAACGCTGCACTGCAGAAACTACTTTTCTCCCAGTTGGATGTTAAACACCAGCAGGGCAAGGATATGCACATCGGGGTTATTGGCTGTTCCAAATTGCACCTGTGTGTGTGTGTGTGTGTGTGTGTGTGTGTGTGTGTGTGTGTTTGTGTGTGCGCGTGTGCTGTACTGTGATGGCCTGGGAAGTTATTCAGGGTGTGCCTGAGATAGGCTCCAGCCTTCCCATCTGTAGTGGGATTGAGTGGTTCAGAAAATGAATGATGAGATTTATCAAAGTGGTCGGACCTGAAATGAATGAAACTTCAGCTAAACCTTATGCATGTGGGACCAGTGGTGTAGTGGGTACAGTGCTACGGTCATGATCAGGCAGTCATGGATTCGAATTCTCATTGAACCCTCACTGTTGTAAGATCCCTGGGCAAGGCCTTAACCACAAGTCTGTCTCTCTACACCCAGCAGTATAAACAGGTACCAGTAATATACTGGGAAGGTAACATGTGATAGAATAGCATCCCATCCAAGAGGAAATGGACTAGTAGTCGCGTCACTCTACCAGGGATAACAACTGCAAGAATAAGGACTTAGATGAGCCAGTAGGCTTGGGAGTAAAAATTTAAAAAGCATTAACATGTACTCATTGTTTTAGTAATGTCTCTCTTTCTTTCTTTTTTTTTTTAAGCATATGACTGTAAAAGGAAGCAGAGATCCCGGTCACGAAAGAAAACCCATCCACTGTTACATACTCCTGAGGAAATTTATCGACTCACCTGCAGGTAATGTTAAAGAGGAGGATTTGCACATTATTAGCTATATAAGTCTGTGTGTGTGTGGTGTGTGTGTATGTATGAACAGAGGCACACTTGTGGTTCAGACCTGGCCCAGGGGTCTTAGCACAGTGGGGGTCTAACTGGGATTCGAACCCATAACCTCCCGATCATGAGACCAGCACCCTAACCACTACCCCACCGGCCCCACTTATACAGTAGGCCTTTGATATTCGCTGGGCTTCGGTTCTGGCCCCTCCCGCAAATTAAGATAATCCGCGAGTTCTGTAGCCGGAAGTAAAACCCCTTGTATCATATTACATACTGCTGATTGGTTGAGATGATGTAACGCCCCTTTTTCCTCATTTGCGCACAAGTTGTCAATGAGCCTTTTTTTTGTGTGTGTTTTAATTACCAGTTAAGCTCTATGACGCCACTCAAACGCTCTGGGTCTTCTCTGGCTAAGCGCTAGAAAACACTGGATGTCTCTTCTGAAGAAATAAGACTTTCTCCTGAAGAAACGACAGTTTCTTCTGAACTGTTGTATTAAAGTCTTTTTCAATTATTATTCCAGTACAGTGTCGAAGTTAATGTTTAAAATGTTTGTGCGTGAGATTTTATGTTCTATAGCATGTTTAACAAACGATACCAAAAGGATAAACTTCATTACGCTTCATGTCCTTTTAGATTGAATTTGGAGTGACGTCTCCAAGATGACGCTGCCTAGAGGGTGACGTCGCAGAGTTCTCAGAGTCAAATTGTTTCTTTGTTCGTTTTAATTTGTTTTATTTGTTGTTTTGTTTGTTTGTTTTGCACTATGCTCGTCTATGACCGGTTGACCCTACTACAGCTATGAGATTGGCATCTTCTGAAGCTTAGCACCTTCCTATCCTGAGCTAATATGCTATCGGAGCTCAATGCTAGCCACACCCCAGCTAACAATAAGCCCAAGCGAAGTTCTCAGTCTCCGGCGCTTGGTTAGAAGTGGAAGGTTAGCACTTCCCGTCATACTGCCTGAAAATGTTCAGTTCCTGCGAAACACGATGGACAAGCTTCATGCTCAGATTGCAGCGCAGAGGGATCTACAGGACTGCTTCATGCTGCGAGAGTATATCCGACAAGGCGATTGCACCAGCCGGCTACACAGCCTTCATTCCCTGTGATCCCAAGCACCGGAGTCATTATTCAGGCCCTTCCTGCCTTGTTCGTAAGCTGGGGAGCGCGTGCGTGTGTGTGCGTTTTTATATGTAATATACATATATATCATACACACACCACACACACACATACATACATACACAGTAGGCCCTCGACATTCACGGGGGTTCGGTTCCAAGCCCTTCCGTGAGTTCTGTACCAGGAAGTAAAACCCCATGTATCACGTCACATGCGCGAATGAGCAGCCGGAAGTAAAATACTATGTATCTATTACATGTGCTAAAATATGCTTCTTAAACACATTCTATAGACAGTCTTACTCATTAATTCATGATTAATGTAGTAAAATATAGTAATGATTAAGAAAAACTTAATATTTTTACTGTGATATTGATTGATAATAAATATAAACATTATACAGCACACACATAAAAACACATTTACATGCATTCTCTGGAAAACATACAGCAGTGTAGTTTTCAAAAATGCCCACTAGAGGAACGTACTGTATGTATTGCATTAGGCATGAGATGACTGAATTCAGGTATTAACTGCATCAAGTCCGAGCAGCTCAGCCACGCCCCTCAGCCGGAGCAAGTTCAAACCGAGTTTTAGAGTGAGAAAGTTAGAGGCGTTACAAACCAAAAGGTAATGTGAGTTAATCCTCTGGCGCAGAGGTGAGCATACGTTTGTTTATTGGGAGTAAATGAGAATAGTGAATTTAGGTGTGTGCTCAGCCATGCCCCTCAGCCGAAGTGGAGAGTGAACAGTGAGAGGCACAGCGCCAAAATCAAAGTCCCAAAAAGAAAACACAGACCATAACAAAAAGGACATAAAAGAACAAGAAATGTAATAAATTGGATAAACAAAACAAAATGAGAAACATGTTACACCACAGTAAATAAAATATAACAAACAAACATTTTAAACATTACCTGAGGTCATGTACTGAAATAATAATTGAAAAAGACTTTAATAGTGGAGTGTTTTACAACAGTTCAGACGATTATTCCTCTTCAAGCCAATGGCACTTCAGAGGAAACTGTCGTTTCTTCCGGAGAAAATCTTATTTCTTCAGAAGAGACATCCAACATCATTACCATTTTCTGGTGCTTAGCAGGAGTGACATCCTGGAACATAACTGGTAATTAAAACACTAATAAAAAGGCTCATTGCCAACTTGTACGTGAATGCGGAGAAAGGGGCATTACAACATCTCAACCAATCAGCAGGAAGGAGGGCAGCCATTGGCTGAATTTGAATCAAGTGCGAGCTGCTCGGCAGTCCGCGAATACTCAAACCGTGAGTGCAAAACCACGAATAGTCAAGTGCCTATTGTGTGTGTGTGTGTGTGTGTGTGTGTGTGTGTATAAACACACAGATGCTCCCCAACTTGCGTTCATCCGTTTTACATTTTTCTGCTTTTACGTTTTTACGTTTTTTGATGGTTTTTTTTTTTTTTTTTTTTTTTTAAAGTAAAATTTTGAGTTTAGACATGCCTACGTAATACGCTGACGTAACGACACTGCGTCCATTGTTTACAAACGTGCCTCTCCTTCTTCCCAGTTCAGTTATTATTTTTTTTTATATACTAGTCCTTCTCAAAAAATTTGCATATTGTGATAGTTCATTATTTTCTGTAATGTACTGATAAGCATTAGACTTTCATATATTTTAGATTTATTGCACATGAAATATTTCAGGTCTTTTATTGTTTTAATTCTGATGATTTTGGCATACAGCTCATGAAAACCCAAAATTCCTATCTCAAAAAATGAGCATATGATGTTCAGGTAGTGTAAACGAGCTATTAACCTAATCATCTGAATCAACCAATTAACTCTAAACACCTGCAAAAGATTCCTGAGGCTTTTAAAAACTCCCAGCCTGGTTCATTACTCAAAACCGCAATCATGGGTAAGACTGCCGACCTGACTGCTGTCCAGAAGGCCATCATTGACACCCTCAAGCAAGAGGGTAAGACACAGAAAGAAATCTCTGAGCGAATAGGCTGTTCCCAGAGTGCTCCATCAAGCCACCTCAGTGGGACGTCTGTGGGAAGGAAAAAGTGTGGCAGGAAACGCTGCACAACCAGAAGAGGTGACTGGACCCTGAGGAAGATTGTGGAGAAGGGCCGATTCCAGACCTTGGGGGACCTGTGGAAGCAGTGGACTGGGCTACAGGTGCCGCATTCCCCAGGTCAAGCCACTTTTGAACCAGAAACAGCGGCAGAAGCGGCTGACCTGGGCTACAGAGAAGCAGCACTGGACTGTTGCTCAGTGGTCCAAAGTACTTTTTTCGGATGAAAGCAAATTTTGCATGTCATTCGGAAATCAAGGTTCCAGACTCTGGAGGAAGACTGGGGACAAGGAAACGCCAAAATGCCTGAAGTCCAGTGTCAAGTAGCCACAGTCAGTGATGGTCTGGGGTGCCATGTCAGCTGCTGGTGTTGGTCCACTGTGTTTTATCAAGGGCGGGGTCAATGCAGCTCGCTATCAGGAGATTTTGGAGCACTTCATGCTTCCATCTGCTGAAAAGCTTTATGGAGATGAAGATTTCATTTTTCAGCACGACCTGGCACCTGCTCACAGTGCCAAAACCACTGCTAAATGGTTTACTGACCATGGTATTACTGGGCTCAATTGGCCTCCCAACTCTCCTGACCTGAAGCCCATAGAGAATCTGTGGGATATTGTGAAGAGAAAGTTGAGAGACACCAGACCCAACACTGTGGATGAGCTTAAGGCCGCTATCGAAGCATCCTGGGCCTCCGTAACACCTCAGCAGTGCCACAGGCTGATTGCCTCCATGCCACGCCCGCATTGAAGCAGTCATTTCTGCAAAAGGATTCCCGACCAAGTATTGAGTGCAGAACTCAACATAATTATTTGAAGGTTGACTTTTTTTGTATTAAAAACACTTTTTTATTGGTTGGATGAAATATGCTAATTTTTTGAGATAGGAATTTTGGGTTTTCATGAGCTGTATGCCAAAATCATCAGCATTAAAACAATAAAAGACCTGAAATATTTCAATTGGTGTGCAATGAATCTAAAATATATGAAAGTTTAATTTTTATCAGTACATTAGAGAAAATTATGAACTTTATCACAATATGCTAATTTTTTGAGAAGGACCCGTATATACACAGATGAATTAACTCCCCCAGTGCAGCTAACTGGGTTATCAAAGGCGGGCCACGCCTCTCACCATAGACAGTGAGAGACATGTTGTTGAAGTAATTGTGCATATAGTTAACACAGCTCAGCCTTGTATGTAACCAATATGAACAATGCATAGAAACTGCTTTACTCGTGTCTTTGCAGAAATCTATCAAACTACAGCAGAGCCGTTTGGGTGCGTCTGCACAATATCAGGATGACCTATCGACCGCAAGAAGACTGCGTCTATCAGAAAGAATGTTCTATCTGTGTTAATCATGCTTGTTAAAACACTTGTGTGATCTTTAAGATAAACAGTCATGTTGCTGGCTCATGTGTGTTTTCCCCTTTGCCCTTTGGAGACAGGAACGGTGTAACCAGGAATGTCCCCAGAAAGAAATAAATAGAGGTTCTCGATCAGACTTAGTTCAGAGCGATTAGAGCTGGTTTGATCACTCTCCTCATATGAGTATAAAATAACTTAATTCTCTGTCTGTCGTCTTGTATTTGCGTGTTTTATGATGTCTGTGTTGATTTAGAACCTGATATTTATTTGGTCCTTCTCACTTAGCTGAATACCAGTACTTTCTTTTTATGCTTCTGATAAGGATCCAATTCTCCAGGTTTCAAGGGAATTTCTTGTTGGGAGATATCAATCTTGTGATCAGTTTCTGTTTTTCTTTGTTTTTCAAATATTTTTCTCATGTAGTCCACTATCATCTGGTTCCCAATTATTTTTAAAATGGGGCAGTCTGGTTTTTTTTTTTTTTTTTTTATAGTGCCATTCATTCTTTCTACAGGTCCTGCACTTTGTGGGTGATTTTTTTCAGAAGTCTCATGTTCCCTTGAACATTGTATTTTGCGCAGATTAGACATGCGCTACAATTTTTTTTTTTTTTTTTTTTTTTTTTTTTTTTTTTTAGTGTAGTTTAAAGCCATAGGCAGTACTAGTATATCTCTGGTCTATCTGTCCCACCATCCCTCCTGTTGAGACATGGGTTTTCCCATGGCTCAAAATTGCTGCCCATTTCAATAAGTTCTTTGGTAAACTTGGTTTGTTGTTGGGACAGGTATAGAGTCCATTTTTAATCTGTGCTCCTTTGTTTATCCAGGATGCTGTTTCACTTTCTGGGCTTTGTTCCTGCATGTCCTGTAAAACATCTCTGGTTACTTCAGTGTCATCTGCCATTGTGAATACTTCACAGCAGCTTCTTTTGCTTTTCTGTCTGCAAAGGCGTTTCCTTTGGATACATCATCTGTTTTATTTGTGCATGCAGCGCATTTGCATACTGCTACTTGTTCTGGTAATTGTATTGCTGCTAGTAACTCTTTCAGTAGCTGTGCATGGGTGACTGGTTTGCTAGTTGAGGTTATCATGCCTCTACTGTGCAAACGAGTGTACAGTGGCATAATTCGGTATCCATGTTCTGCAGTAATTTGTCAGGCCAAGGAAGAACCTCATTTGTTTCTTTGTTACTGGTTTTGAAACTTGTAGCACTGCTGTTTTTCTGTCTTCCACAATGGTTCTGCCTCCTGCACTCAAATTATATCCCAAGTATTTCACTGTTGTTCTACACATCTGCAGTTTATCTTTCCTGACCTTGTGCCCTTCAGCTGTCAGATGTCTGAGAAGTTTTATGGTGTCTTTTCTGCAGGTTTTTTCTTCTGGTGAGGCCAGAAGGACCTCATGCACATACGTCAGTACTTGACTCCTTCCTGGGGGTTCGAATTTAGCCATACTCGCGACCATGATTTGTGAGTAAATTGTTGGGTTCTCACAATCCCCTTGCGGCAGTCTGGTATAAGTGTATCTTTTCCCTTCATAGGTGAATGCGAACCAGAACTGATTATTCTTATCAAGCGGCACTGAGAAAAATGCGTTGCTTATATCCACCACAGTAAAATAAGTTGCATCTGGTCTTAGGCTGTTTAAAAGGGTATGTGGATCTGCAACACAGGGGGTTCTCTGAATTACTGCATCATCGACAGCTTGTAAATCTTGTACCATTCTCCACTCTACAGATAGTGCTGCTTTTCTTAACTGGAAATATGGGGTGTTACATGGTGAGTCCTCGCACTCCACCAATACTCCTGCTTTCAGCAGAGCTTCAATTACAGGCTTAATTCCTTCTTTGGCATCTGATTTAAGGGGATACTGTCTGATACGGGGTCGATATTCTGTTTTTGGGCGTATCTGGACTGGTTTTATATCTTTTATTTGTCCCACATCTGCAGGTCCCTTGGACCACAATCCAACCGGAACTTCATTGAGCATGTCCTCTTCTCTTTGCGTCAGGACATTTGATCAATTATATCTTTTCTGTAAGTGGACTCCCATATTTACTTGGGTTGTCCATTGTATTGTCTTTTTCCAGAGTCCCGTTCTTACACTGTACCACAAATTCGGTTGTGTTTCTTTCCAGTCCTCAGCACTTTCTCCTTCTTTGACCATGTTTCCTAATTTCTTCCAGCTCACGGTACTTCATTTTCCTCTTGTGTTAGAACATTTAGTCAGTTTTTAGATGAGTTCATTGGCAGAATCACGCTGCTGTCCAGGTTGCTGTAGCTGACAGAGGTGAATGATTTCTTGTTTAGTTCTAATGTCACTCTGAGCTTCTGGTGATGGGTTTGGTTGGTTTTGCGGGAGGGGAATGATATGGAGGGAGCTGTTCCTCTTTATCATTTGTCAAATCAGGATTAAGTTCGTTATGCTGGCAATTTATAGGTGGTGTACTTTTACAGGATATATATATATATATATATATATATGTATATATATATATATATATATATGTGTGTATATATATATATATATATATGTGTGTATATATATATATATATATATATATATATATATATATATATATATATATATATATGTCATGCTAAACTCTGGTTTCGTTTCTTTTCTGGACAATTTCTGCTGTAATGTCCTTTCTTGCCACATGCCCAGAATTCATTCCCTCCAGGTCTGTTAAATCCTCCTATTCCTCTTCCTCTGCCTCTAGTCCCCTGATAATATACTTCAGGGTCATCACGGTCCTCGAAGAAGGTTTCTACTCTTTTCATTTTCTTCTTGTTGGTTACTTTATCTGAATGCATTGCCTTGTCTGCATAATCTTCCAATTGCATTCTGCTATGGTTCCAGACATGCTTTCAATCCAGTATCTTCCTCTTTCTTTGTGCTGCACCTTTCGGGTGTATTGCAAATGTTTGGCCCCTGTTGGCCTGTCGTCCACTATTCCACTGTGTAATCGGAATGCTTTCTCATATCTGATTCTGTACCTTCTTCCACTACTTGTCTCATCATCCTCTTCTCTATGGTACTGTACTTCATATTCTTCAATATCTTCATTTTTCTCCTTAGTTTTCTCTCTTTCCTCTCTTTTTCTTTGCCTTTTTTTTCTTTTTCACTCACTTGCTTTTTCTTTCTCTTTCTCTTATTTTTTTGTTCTCTTTCTTTTTTTCTTTTTCTTGTTTTTCTCCTTCATGCCTTTTATTTGCCATTTTAGTCCACTCTTCTGCTTCTTCCCATCCTTGTTTTTTCAATTTTTTTACTTTCATTATTTTTGCATTTTTATCGAATAGCTCCTTTTAATTCTATTAATCTTTTTACATTTAACTGTCTGTTAAATCCATACTTACTAACCCATAAATCTAAATATTTATTTCTGTCAGGCGCTTGTTTTTCTACTGCTTTCCAATCTCCACATTCTAATTTATCTCTAGGTTTCCTGTTTTTATCCCCATTTTAACCCAATTTGGACCAGTGGTTTGTTGCACCTAGGGTGTCCTAACACTGGTTTCCTACGGGACAACGATTAATTATTTCTGTGGTAATCCTCAAGCTTCTACCTTTTCAGGCGGAGGATTCTTGCCTCTGCATCAACAAAAACTCGTTATATTAATCCCGCAGTATTATATGAGGATTTAATCAAGGATTATTTCCTCCATTCACACACACATTCATTCATCCACGGCTTTTTTCTTCATCTTTGATCTTCTCAGAATTTGGGGAGTCCGCGCTCCTTTCTTTTATATACCTGCCATTGTCTAGAATACTCAGGGTTTTGCTTCTTAGACAGGGGAGTCCGCCCTCCCTTATACAGAATTTAACTCTGTCTCAACAACAGGGGAGTCCGCCCTCCCTGTTTTCTTCTTTTTCATATTTTTATTTTATTTTTGTTTTTTTTTTGTTTTTTTTACGAGGAATTTAACTGTCTTTTAGCTTTACATCCACTTTACATCCATTTTATGCATCCATAGCCTCTTGTTGCAACTTCTCATTTATTTTATGTAACCTTTGTTACTGAGCTCATTCACTTCTGCTTTTAAAAGAAGTTAACTCACCCAGTGTCTCCTCCTCGGATTACCGTCAACCCTTGGATCCCTGCGGACGGGTCGATCCTCCCGGCCCCAAAAAGGGGTCTGATGACAAGTCACTTTTGAGTTGCCTTGGCCAAGGATTTCACTGGTGTCCACCACGTCAGCAGGAATCGTCAGGTATCTTGGTATCCGGCTCGAAGGACCAAATAAAGATCAGGTTCTAAACCAACACAGACATCATGAAACACGCAAATACAAGACGACAGACAGAGAATTAAGTTATTTTATACTCATATGAGGAGAGTGATCAAACCAGCTCTAATCGCTCTGAACTAAGTCTGATCGAGAACCGCTATTTATTTCTTTCTGGGGACATTCCTGGTTACACCGTTCCTGTCTCCAAAGGGCAAAGGGGAAAACACACATGAGCCAGCAACATGACTGTTTATCTTAAAGATCACACAAGTGTTTTAACAAGCATGATTAACACAGATAGAACATTCTTTCTGATAGACGCAGTCTTCTTGCGGTCGATAGGTCATCCTGATATTGTGCAGACGCACCCAAACGGCTCTGCTGTAGTTTGATAGATTTCTGCAAAGACACTAGTAAAGCAGTTTCTATGCATTGTTCATATTGGTTACATACAAGGCTGAGCTGTGTTAACTATATGCACAATTACTTCAACAACATGTAAAAGAACCATTTCGTAAAGAGTAGGCTGCAAAGTCATCAGCGTGTTTCTGTCCCTTGCTAAAAAGGGTTGTGACAGAAAGGGCATCCGATGTAAAAAATAAATAAATAAATAAATAAAAACCTCTGCCAAATCAAATGTGCGAACAGATGATTTCACTGTGGTGACTCCCGAGTAAAAGGGAAAAAAAAAAAGTGACAGATACGGATGAATTAACTATCTGCTCAGATCGGCACAGTCTACCATGCACACTCAGTTAAGAAAAGAGAGTTATAAAATGAATGAAAACCCAAGAGAGAACTCTCTGCTCTGCTGATTCACATCAGTGCAAGCTGAGTACTAAACAAGTTCAACGGCGCCTTGCGCACTTAAAAGACCGGAAGTAAGTATAACCTGCGCTTTGTTTCAAGCAAGTAAACTACATTCAAAAAGTGCATTACTTTCGGTATTGAGCGCCTCACATATTGTAAGCGTTGATTTGGCTGTTTTAAGATTCATGTAAAGTGAGTCGGCTGAGCTTCGTGTCATGTGACCATCCGTCGACCATCGGAACCATTTACAAGCAGAAAAATCGCATCATAGAGAATGTTAAAGGTTATATTTGATACTGTATTTGATGTTTGATGAGTGAATTTGATTAAAATTTATCAATGTGAAATTATTTTGCTTGAATATAATTTATTTTAAATTAATGTTGATATTTGATATATTTGATATTATTTTACAATGTTATGTTTATAATAATTGATTTAGGAGTGTTTTATGAGATACAGTAATGGTATTTATGGATGTATAGTGCAGTATGAGCGTCACGTCATACGTCACTGTAAAAACTTCACTTTCAACTTTCGGCCATCTGGAACCAATTAAAAACTTAAGTCAAGGAGCGTCGGCGTGTGTGTATGTGTATAAATATATATATATATATATATATATATATATATATATATATATATATATATATATAATTATAATATATACACACACACAGTAGGCCCTTGACTATTAAGTCGGGGTGTGTGTTTTTAATTTATATATATATATATATATATATATATATATATATATATATATGCGCATATGCATACACACACACAGTAGGCCCTCGACTGTTCGTGGTTTTGCACACGCAGCTTTGCATAGTCGCGGATTGCTGAGCAATTGTCACGTGATTCAAATTCAGCCAATGACTCTCCTCCTTCCTGCTGATTGGTTGAGATGAATACGCCCATTTTTTCTCATTCGCGCACAAGTTGTCAACGAGCCTTTTTTTAATGTGTTTTAATTACCACGTAATCTCTCTGATGCCACTCAAACGTTGACTATGCGCCAGAAAAAGGTCATGATGTTGGATGTCTCTTCTGAAGAAATAAGACTTTCTCCAGAAGAAACAGCAGTTTCCTCTGAAGTGCCTGAAGAGGAATAATCATCTAAACTGTTTTAAAGCACTGTAGTATTAGTCTTTTTCAATTATTATTCCGGTACAGTACCTAAGTTAATGTTTGTGTGTGTGATTTTATGTACTGTGGTGTAGCATGTTTTATCATTTTGTTTTGTTTATCCAATTTATTACATTTCTTGTTCTTTTATGTCCTTTTTGTTATATGTTTTTGGAGGACTTTAATTTTGGCAGCTGTGCCGCTGACTAACAGTTTTCTCCCCGCTCCGGCTGAGGGGCGTGGCTGAGCTGCTTCGTGGCTCATACCTGAATTCACTATTCACATTTACTTCCAATAAACACAAGCACGCTCACCTCTGCGTCAGAGAATTCACTCGCATCACTTCACTGCTTTTTTGTATTGTAATGCCCTCTAACTCTCTCACTCTAAAACTTTGTTTTCTACCCACTCTGGCTGAGGGGCATGGCTGAGCTGCTCGGACTGACTGCAGTTCATACCTGAATTCAATCATCTCATGCCTAATGCAATACCTTCCTCTAGTGCTGTATGTTTCAAGGAAAATACATTTAAAGGTGTTCTTATACAGAGTTGGAGAATACAAAGAAGCAGAGATATGATGTGAGTTAATCCTCTGGCGCAGAGGTGAGCGTGCTTGTGTTTATTGGGAGTAGATGAGAAGAGTGAATTCAAGTGTGAGCCATGAGCAGCTCAGCCACGCCCCTCAGCCGGAGCAGAAAGAAAACAGAGTCAGAAGAGCACAGTCGCCAAAATCAAAGTCCCCCAAAAACACAGAACATAACAAAAAGAACATAAAAGAACAAGAAATGTAATAAATTGGATAAACAAAAGGATAAAATGCAACACCATGGTACATAAAATAACACACAAACATTCTAAACATTAACTTAGGTACTGTACTGGAATAATAATTGAAAAAGACTTTAATACTACAGTGCTTTAAAACAGTTTAGATGATTATTCCTCTTCAGGCACTTCAGAGGAAACTGTCGTTTCTTCCGGAGAAAGTCTTGATTTCTTCAGAAGAGACATCCAACATCATTGCCTTTTTCTGGCGCTTAGTTGGCGTTTGAGTGGCATCATAGTGCTTAACTGGTAATTAAAACACTAAAAGAAGGCTCGTTGACAACTTGTGCACGAATGAGGGGGAAAAAGGGGGCGTGTACATCTGAATTTGACTCACGTGAGTTACTCGGCAATCCGCAAATATGCGGAGGCGCAAGTGCAAAACCGAGACTAGTCAAGGACCTACTGTTTGGGTGTGTGTGGGTATGTCTTTATAAAAATGAAAGAGTAGCGGTATTGGTTGTCCCCTTCAGTTTATTTTGTGTGTGTAATAGGTTTAAGCAATACACATGCTTGATGTAACCATAAAACCTTTAGGGTTTTTTATGATTTATTTATCTTTTGGATTATTAGTGGGGCCTGAAACCTGAGGATTAATGGTTTTCCCCAGATGTGAAAACATATTCGGTGAGGTTGATGTCTCCTGTGGAGATGATGAGACGTCACATTCGAGTGACTCTGAGGACGGGACGCTGCACAGATGAGCGTGACTGTGAATCCAAAACGGTTTATGCAACTCTTTGCAGTCGCAGTTTTCCTTTTGTCAGTTGATGTCAGAACAAAAGTAAATCTTTTCCATGATTTCTGCACTTTGTGATGATCAGCACTGGACGATAATGTGTTACGATGCACGGGGTCAGTGACACAGCTCAGCCAATCCAACAAGTTCGCACATTGCCAGGCTGGAACAGCCAATCAGAAAAGTGCCTCAGCACATGCATTCATAACACTCGCAAGGACTTTAAAACCAAGCGAGGATTGATGTTCAGGGAAGAAACTTCTGATGTATACATGATCATTTTAAAGAGCTAATAACACTTAATCACCACTGGCCCACTTTAACTACATATGTTAACAAATGTTGCTATTTATGATTATTCTGAGACATTTTTATTGAAAAAACTACTATAAATGTCTTTGTGTGTGTGTGTGTGTGTGTGTGTGTGTGTGTGTGTGTGTGAAGGTTTTGTGATCTGGTCTTCCAGGGCCCGCTGTCAGTTCAGGAGGACTGGGTGAAACATTTACAGAGACACATCATGAACACAGCGGTGCCGCACACAGGCGCAGCCATGGTGGAGGTCACCTGCCTTCCAAAAGACACGGACACAAACACGCATCCGCAGAAGTCCTCATAAGGCCCATGAACTCAAGTGTCATCTGTGTAAATTACCTTTTTTTTTTTTTTTTTTTTTTTTATAAACCTCCTGTGATTTCCTCCAATTTACTTTTTCCTCCTCGTCAGCTCACAGTGACATTCAGCTCTTCTAAAACGTGGCCGATTTTATACAGCGTTACATCATCCTGTTCTTTTCTACCACTTGTTTATTGATGATAATCTGTATCCAGTGGCGACCAAGACACCAAAACACAACTGTTACCTCAGATGCTTGCCATACGGTGCGTTCTATTTAAGAAATTGGGGGGAGAACAAACAAACCGAAAAACCTGTATGGATTTGTTTTTGTTTTTTTTTGGTGTTTAAACTTTAAACGTTTTTAAAAACTGAATTCTGACCCAGTTTAAACTTTTAGCACTTACACTTCTTCAACATGTATGGTGCAACTGTAAAAAAAAATAAAATAAAATAAATAGTAGATATATTTCCATATTCCTTTTTATTCGTATGATTAATGTGAAATAAAACTTTTGGCACTATTTCAGTGTGTTATAACTAGACATGTGCTGATGAATATAAATATATCAAAAACTGCCAGATATTTTATCACAATTTTTAATAAAGTAAGTCAGGCTGATGTTCAGGACTGGAGAAGCTTCTGCAGGATTTTCCAGAGTTTTCTGCACATTTTAGTTCCTATATGTCTATACTGAAAAAAATATATACATTTAATATCATACGTCAGACAAACAATTATCAGCACGTTCCTAGTTAGGTGTGTGTGTGTGTGTGTAAAAGAAAGCGATTCTAATCACACTCATCTTTCCATCATTCGAAACAAACCTCATCCATGAATCTGTAACAAAGTTCTCCCATTTCGTTCTGGGAGATTCGTCTTTTGTTACCCGCATCCAGTTATTCTTACTCTTTTTTTTTTTTTTTTTTTTTTTTATGAACAATTTTAAATAATTTATGTTCATGTAAATACTGAATTTTTTTTTTAATTTTTTTTTGTCATGAGGAATAAAAGGAATTTTTTTTTTTTTTTTTTTATGTCTTCTTCTTACTGGATATAAAACCGTCCGACTCGGCTCTTTCTCTTGTCCTTAAAGCTAATTATCCCACAGTGCTGCTGGGATCTGGGTTCTGATTGGTTAGAGCCTGTACATGACTTATTCCTCAAGTCAGTTTCCATTTAAAATCTGTTGAATCTCTGCTATAGCCTGACGTGTATATCTCTCCTGAAACACAAACGGTAACCGCTGATTGATTGGTCGTCTTGTTTACATCAAATTTCCAGCTGATGTTTATTCTCTATGGAAATGAGTATAAATACTCTTCCTGGATAAAAAAAAAAAAAACAGTTGGGCACTAAAATTTTCATTAGGACAAAATTTTAACCCTGATCTCAGAATGTAATTTCCATGGCGTTGATGCTTCGGTCGAGACTCAGCCACATTTAATGTGATAAAATGAAGCAGGTGATCTGAATGAGTGCAGGTCCTCACATCAATGTACTTTTTCTCCCCTGATGGCTCAGATATAAAATGGGGACTCGAATAATGAAAGAGTGGTTCAGGGAGCTTGAGAAATCATTTTCACATGTGTATTGGCCCCTTGGAGTCCTGACCTTCACCCTATTGAAAAGGTTCAGGATGTGCTGGAGAAGACTATGGAGGGTTGTTTTCCCCTCATCGATTCAGGACATCAGTGAGATATGAACCTGACACCTGATGGAAATAAAAAATTTGGTGATGATTAAGTTTGTTAAAACAATGGCGTGATGATCACGTGCTGTATGCGATGATGAACGCCGTCTACAATCATTAATTTGGCCAGGAAATCTATATGTAAAGCTGAGGCGCGGTAGTGATTGTAGTTCATTATAACGGTGGGTTTGTTCTGGAATAACGAATTGCTTGGATTCTTCCGCAGTTCTTACACTGATGTGCTTGGAGTTGTTCAGGGTGCAGAACAGACCATTTAAAACACTTCCAACCCCTACAGTGACCATTTCCTCACATAATCATTCATGATATCAGGTCATTTCTCCCAGTAATGATATCAGGTCAGTTCTTAAATCGTTTTGTCTGTGGGTTTTTTGTTTTGTTTTTGCAGCCTGGAACTGTTTCAACAAAAGTTGGGACAGAAACACTTATTATTGTGTTGCATCACTTTTCCATTTAATTGCAATTTTTAATCATTTAGTGACCAGATTGTTATTGTTGTTACGGTTTTGCAACTGAAAGTTTTGTCCTTGATTGCTAGATACAAAACTTGAGCTGCTCACCAGTCCATGATGTCTTCTCCTCATCATGATGCGCTGTATTATATTTTCATTCGGAGAAACCTCTGGACTGGCAGCAGGCGAATCGACTACACCATGAACCCGTGCTGTTGGAGCTCGTACAGAATGAGGCTTGGCATTGTCCTGGTGAGATGATCATGGATTTCTTAGGAAGACACGTTGCCTTGATTGTCTCTAAATTCCCAATATACATTTCTGCATCAGTGGTACTTCCTCACACGCATGTAACTCGCCCATGCTTTGGGCACTGATGCTCTTGTATAAAAAGCTTTACATGAAAAAGACGCTTTGTTGAATTGCATTTTGAAAATATTTCAACTTTTTTTGGAAATAGTGTCACCTTGCAACAAAAATTAATTTGATTCACAGATGTTCTACGACCATGGTCCCCAACCCTTTTTTGTGCCACGGACCAGTTTCACGTAAAACAATATTGTCACAGACCGTAAAAATACCGCTCACCATCCCACTGAATTAGTGGGACACGCTCCAAAAATGGTTGTTTTTACTCATTTTCGCGAACCTGTGGGTTTATTTTTGATGTAACCTCATCAAGTGACTGAGACTAACAGTTTTTCAAAATAAAAGATCTTTCAGACACCGATAATTAAAAAAAAAAAAAAAAAAAGATTTGTCCTTTCTGAGGGCCCGTACAAAGTGATGGCTCGGAGGTTGGGGGTTTCTGTTCTGAGACATATATGAAACATGTTTAGACATGTTTTTTTTCTGAGGTGTAAGTGGAATAAAGCATCTTTGTACATGCTGATAAAGGAAAATACTCAACTTTAGAATGATGATGATGATGATGATGATGACTTCATCACTTTACTGTTGTTGACTGTTATGACAGCACATCCTGAAGTGTTATTTTTTATTTTTATTTTTAATGTTATTGAAATGTTTTATACATTTTCTATAAAACTGCCAGTTTAGGGAAACTTTAATCCAACACTTTGTTAATTTTTAAAGATCTCATTTGGCTGTGATGTCATTTGTACTTAAAAAAAAAAAAAAAAAAAAAAATTTGAAAAGTTCTCTGTTAAAGAATTAAACATGCAACTCAAACTGCAACTGTATCCTCTGAAACTGCTGCTGACTTCACGTTTGTTTTTTGTCAGAAGGCTGTACTGTGTATATTTCAGTTAAAAAAAAACAACAAAAAAAAAAAAGCAGGTGTCTGGTTTCGAGAATCCTGAGTTCCGGGAGAGGAAGCCATGGTTTCCTGCACTGTGGTACCATGCTGGTTGTTTCCTGTTGTGTTTCTGTGAACAAGATGGCAACACAAGAGGGAACAAAAATGACAATCATATAAATATGGAAAGGTTAGAAGAAAACTAAATAAAACAAGTAACCAGAGCTGAATGAATTGGCTTTGGCGCCAAAAAATGAGCATGACCTTATAAGGCGATTGTGTCCTTTGGGTGAAAGGGTGTGTGCCCACTCCGGGACCCTCCACAGCTTCAGATCAGATTTTATCTGCCGCCAGCGGTTTTACAGCTTAATGAAAGCTTGGAGAAAGTTAATAGCACTCGGAACATAAACTCAGCTGCTGGAGGGAAAAAAGGTCATTAAGTTGTAAACAAAAAAGAAAATAAAAAGGCATCATCACAGCCAGACTCGACCCTCAAATCATCATGGCTCGCCGTTTTCAGAAGTACTGTACATCATTTTCAACATATCGCAAGAGCATCATGTAAACACACAAAAATACACCTGTTCAATACCCACCTTTGACAGATTCTGTATTGATTACAGAGTAATTGGTGTTCAAGGCCCACTATTACCGAGTTGTCACTGCCGTCCTCCCAGCGCACTAACTGGGTTATCAAAGGCCGGCCGTGTCTCTCAATGTCTGTGGTGGAGGTTCATGTAAAAGAACCATCGCTGACTTTCATAAACAGGAGCTGCATCGCCGTCAGCGCGTTTCTGCCCTGCGATGGCCTGGCGAGCTGTCCAGGGTGTACTCTGCCCTCACCCAGAGTCAGCTGAGATGGGTGCAAGCCTCTCCGCGACCCTAATTAGGAGTAAGTGACTTCGAAAATGAATTTATTATTATTATTATTATTATTGTTGTTGTTAATAGGATCAACTACAATAGAATGGTGCGATCTGATTGGTCCACCATACTCGAGTGGATAATGCTTGGATCAGAGCGAATGGGCACTTCCGGGTTGTTGCAGTCACTTAAAGCAGATGTCATCATCATCATCACACTTGGATTTGTTTTTCTTGTGTGTCTGTGTCGTATACATTATAATTTTGTGTGGGTTTAAAAAGACGCCGGAATATAGCGCTTATCCTGTGTGCAGAGAGTACGCAAAGATCACCTGACCTGCCTTTATAAGAGCAAAAATACTATAAATTAATTTTTTTAATTAATAATAAATATAATAATAAAATTTTTAGACATTTTAATGATTATAAAGGAAGGTCAGGGAGTGTGATCTGCCGCGGGTTATACATCAAAAACTGCGGCTTGAGCGTGAATGACGTGAGTCAACGATTCGAGTTACTATAGCAACAAAAATTGCAAAATCTGCGATGGCCTGGTGAGCTGTCCAGGGTGTACTCTGCCCTCGCCCTGAGTTGGCTGGGATGGGCACCAGCCTCCCTGCGACAATAACTAGGATGAAGCGGTTACAGAAAATGATGAACATGTTTACAGAAAACTATTTATATCATCTTTGCATATTTTAACCTCTCTCTCTCACACACACACACACACACACACACACACACACACACACTCACTCCACCTGCCCCACCCATACATAAGTTTCGGTTTCAATTAAAAAAAAAAAAAAGCTTTTGCCTCTGATCGTTTTACCTTTTTACAGAAATCCAGCCCATTTCACACATTTCACACACATCTACACATATAGACTTCGTCGTCTCTCTCTCACACACACACACACGCGCTCACACAAACATACATACACACACACACACACACACACGCTCACATACACGCTCTCACACAAACATACATACACACACACACACACACACACACACACACACATACACATATGCTCACACATGTGCTCAAACAAACACACACAGACACACATACGCATACACGCTCAAAAACACACACACGCTCAAACAAACACACACGCTCGCACACACTCGGAGCAGTGGGCTGCCACAGACTGCAGCGCCTGGAGAGCAGTTGGGGTTTCAGTACTTTGCTCAAGAGCACTTCAGCCATGATTGTGGAGTAATGTAAGGTGCTGCTCACTCCCACACCGCCACACATTTTCGTACTGGTTTGAGAATCAAACCAGCAACCTTTGGGTCCCAAAGACACCTATCCAACCATTAGGCCTTGACCTCCCCAGAATAAATATGTAATTTTATTTTTATATTATTTATACAAAGTATAATAATCAAAGGCAGCGTTTTGTTATAAGATTATCCTCATCCATTCATTTTCAGGGGCGGCACAGTGGCGTAGTGGTTAGCACGTCCGCCTCACAGCAAGAAGGCCTGGGTTCGATTCCCGGCCTGGGCGTTTTTGTGTGGCATTTGCATGTTCTCCCCGTGCTTGCGTGGGTTTGCTCCGGTTTCCTCCCACAATCCAAAGACATGTACAGGAGGTTAATTGGCCGTTCTAAATTGCCGTAGGTTCGCATCGTGCAGAAGACAATGGCGACCCACTGCACTAATCCTGCCAAGAAAACCTCCGTGAAGATGATAACCAGGGTGTTGTCCTTCATGGTGGGTCACCAATGGTCATCCTACGACTCAGGCACTAGATGGATAGATAGATTCATTTTCAGAACCTCTTAATCAGGGGAGGCTCATGCCGGTCTCAGCCAAATATGGGCAGGGGTGGGGTACACCCTAGACAGCTCACCAGGCCATCACAGACCACATTAACCTAAATTGTTAAAATTGTGTTGTTTTGGGGCAGTGGTGGTCTAGTGGTATAAGGCGCCGGATCGCTGATCCAAAGGTTGGGGGTTCGAGTCCCACTCTCCACAAGGTTGTCCCCCCTTCCCCCGTGCAGCTAACTGGGTTATCAAAGGCGGGTCATGTCTGTCACTGTCTATGGTGAGAGCTTGATGTAAAGGAACCATTGCTGACTTTCGTAAAGAGGAGCTGCAAAGTCGTCAGCGTGTTTCCGCCCTGCGATGGCCTGGCAAGCTGTCCAGGGTGTACTCTGCCCTTGCCCTGAGTTGGCTGGGATGGGCACCAGCCTCCCCACGACCCTAATTAGGATGAAGCGGTTACAGAAAATGAACTGATGATGATGAACTGTGTTGTTTTGATTATTTTCACTGAAATATTTCACAAATATAAATAATAAAAGCCTTGTTAAGGTAACAAACTTTACACATTAACATGAAAGTTTTTTGCATTGATACAATATAGTCCTGAGTGTAAACTGACTTTAGCAGTCAGCGTGTGCTAATACCTGGTTCGATATTTTACACAATAAAACACTATTATTTCAGTTATAGTCACTATTACGATCTGCAGTGCTGTCGGACCCCAGGACTCATTCACTCCTTTGCTTAACCGCTTCATTCTGTTAGTCGCTAGGACTCTGGAGCCTATCTCAGCCAACAGTGGGTGAAAGCAGGGTATACCCTCAACAGTTTACCTGATCATGCAGGGCCAACACACACACACACACACACACACACACACACACACACACACACACACACACACACACACACACACACACACATTGGGCATTTGAAGCAGCTCATTATAATAATAATAATAATGTGCGTGTCTTTGGACTGTGGGAGGAAACCATAGTACCCAGAGGAAATCCACACAAGCTTGGGGAAAACCTCCTCACAGAAAATCCATCATTGGGCCGAGAACTTGAACGCAGGACTTTCTTGCTATGAGGGGGACGTCCTAACCACAATTCCACACACTCTATTATCTATCCCAGGTGTGGCATGGATTACTGAAGAAAAAACACTGGTGGGACTTGTTTGATTTTAAAATTCCAGAAAACATGTTTGCTGTACAGCGGTACTGTGACTTACAAGTGTCTTTTATAACGAATTTTCCATGATATGAGCTTCGATCCACCAAAAATCTGCCCCATCCAACCAGCAAAATTTTAATTTACGAGCCCTGCTGATGAAATGGCTTTTCCGGGCCGATCGGCCTCGTATTCTTCTGCCTGTATTGAGCTCACCACAAGCCTTTCCTCGCTGGCATTTGTAGCGTGCACATGCACAAAATTCTCATCATCGTCTGTTGCACACCACCCCATGCCTGCCCATGTGACATCTTCACGAACACGTGACATCTTTGCCACAGTCGGTGATTGGAAGGGTTACTTGACTTATTTTTTGTTCTTTATCATTTATTAATTATTATTAATGTTAATGTACATGTATTATTACTATTATGAAATATTTATTGTTTTTACATGTTTATCTTTAATATATTAGGTGAAATATGTGTGTTTGTGTCAGGTTATATGAGTTTGGGAGGGGCTTGGAACAGATGAATTGGTTTTCTATTATTTCCGATTGGAATTTTATCGAACGAACATGTTGACTTACGAGCACGCCCTCGGAACGGATTAATTTCGTAAGTTGAGGTACCGCTGTATTTCTGTTAGACGAGAGGGTCAAAGCTTTAAAATGCTTCATCATCTGTAATGGAGGGTAAAGGGAACAAAATCTACTGTTTTACTGAGATAAAGGAAGAGACGTGCATTCTTTTCTCCTGTCAATCACTCTCAGCTATAAATTAGCAAATTTAACAGATTAGTTGCCCCAGAAATAAAAAATTAAAAGTAACATGCCAATCCACCGTTTATTTCAATACACACATAAACCCACAGTTCCATCCACTCACTTTCTATCTGCTCACAAAACCGAGGTTCTAGATACAGTTGATTGGACGAAACAGGAGCCATCAAAAATCAAACACGCCTCCTTCCCATCTTGTGTCCATTCTGCTTCTGTGAAGTCACCTTCCAACCTGAGTTTCGTATGGAGGCAGCTGCGCGATAGACGGCACTTCAGACATTCTCTCTTTTGTCTGTTGTGGAAGTCCATCAAAGAGGTGGTCCTCAACATTGAACGAGCTTTTATACAAACGCCGACATTTATAAAGTTGTGACGGAAGCTGATCCAGGTTGTTCCCTTTCACATCCAGTTGAACGAGTTGCGTTAAGTTTCCTATGGCCTCAGGAAGGACGGTGAGGCTGTTTTTGCCCAGACATAGAACTTTTAATTTGGTGCATCTGAACAGTTGTTTGGGGAGATCCTCCACCTTGTTCCCTGTAATATCAAAGTGCTGAAGATTCTGGAGAAATCCCACTTCAACTGGAATCACTGAAATGGAATTGTATCCGAGATCCAGGTACCTGAGCTTTGGTATATAAAACAAAGCAGGTGGTAGAGTCTCCAGTTTGTTGTAGGAGAGGTAAACTGACTCGAGGTTCTTTACCTGATTTATGTTTATTGGAATACTGATGATCTTGTTGTGCCACAGCTTGAGGCACGTCAGTCTCTTCAGATGCTGAAAGTTGAGAATCTCTTCAATGGTCTCAAAGTTGTTGGATTTCAAATCTAAATCTTGCAGGTTCGTCAAGCTGACCAGAGCATGAGGGATCCTCTCCAGGTCACAGTCATGCAGCTCCAATTCGCGTAAGCTCGTCAACTTCTTAAGACCATGCAGTGCCAGCAATTTAGTTCCATCATTGTGCACGACCAGCTTGATGAGGTGTGGTGAGAGATCTGTGAGGTTGGTGGGTATTTTGTTAAGGTTGCTTTTGAAATGTAAAATCTTCAGGTGCCTCAATTCTTTTAGGGATTCCAAACCAACCATTCTGTTGTTTTCTGAGTATAAGTTCCCAATCAGGTACAGCTCCCTGAGGCTCTTCAGCAGATAAACCCATGGAGGGATTTCTGCTACATCCGTAAACTTGACATAAAGGCAACGAAGGTGATCTCGGAGGAAACTGAAACCTGTTTGCTCCACCTTGGCAGGAGAGTTATAGAGATGAAGTTCCTGTAAATTTGTCATCTGGGAAATCTTGGCTGAAATCCGCACCTCAGGTATAAATTCTAGCTTCAGAACTTCAAGCTCAAGCAGATCAAATACAGCTCGGGGTAGTCCTGACAGCATGGACAAATGCAGCTCCTGCTTGTCTTGGGCATTGCTGGTTATATGCTGACGCAGTTTCTCTAGTGTCCATTCATGATTAAGACTGATTTCTCGAAGCTTGTTCTCACTGACCTCTGACAAGAAAATGCCAAATCGCTTCGAGTGTAACTGGTCATACTGATCAACCATATGGAGGAGGAATGCAAAGTCATTTTTGACATCAGGGATATCACTGAAGATGCTTTCTTCTCTGACTTTTTCAAATGAGTATTCCTTGAGTGGGCCTCGAAAAAGCCAAAAAAGTGCATATAGGCACATGAGACTATAAAAACAGATTATAGTCATGAATGTAAAAAGGAGCTTCTTCAGCATGAAGGCCATATTATGGGTGCAGGAGAACCTGTCATAGCCGGTTAAGTGCTCGAGTTCGGGCTCACAAATATAAGAGAAACTGATATCTGCAGCAAAGGTCGATGTGTAACACAAGGTAAAGATTAACTTAATCATTTTGATTATGGTCTGCACTACATAGAGCTTGTAGATGAAGTCACTGTCCTCAACATGAGCGCGAAAGGTCCGAACCTTCTCGAAAAGTGCCTTGGCTTGCTCGCCATCTTTTTTATCTAAAATTGTCAAACTTGTCGTACTTTCAGGAATGATCTTCTCATCTGAGAATGTCACAGGGCTGCTTTCTTGCAAAGATTGGGGTGAGTTTTGTTCTTCTTGATTAACCGAGGACAGCTGTTTTGGACCAGACTGACCAGCAATGAGTTGCTGCTTTTTTTCTTCAGAGTCTTCGCATGCAGTTTCGGACAACGCCTTTGTGGTCCAGGGTGATTCAAAGCACCTATCAAGGATGGACACAAAGTGCTCAATCTTTGAGCTGCTCTTCGGGTATTTGAACCAGAAATTGCTGCTTACCATGAGCAGAATGCTGTGTACGAGGACAAGATAAGGAAAGTACTTTGAGTACCAGGGCAAGGTAACATGGTAACACATCTGGTTGACAAAAAGGTATTGCTGATAGTCCAAGTTTGTTTTGCGTCCTTTCGGTTGAGGCTCAGCACTGACGCTGAGTTTATGCACTACACTATCTGGAAGATCCTGAGTGGCTTCGGGTACGGCTCCGAAAAATGATGGGGCGGTCTTCACTGGGCTCGATGTCAAGTACGGGTTTGTGTTTGATGCCATCGTATTCCCCTCCAGAATGGGAAGACATGCCACATTATCTTTGGTAATCTGTATCGTGCCAGCAAAGATGGCTAACATCAGCATCACGAGGCCAAGGTAATCCATGAAAACATCCCACCATGGCTTCAGTATTCGATACGTAGGCTGGATGTTATTAAACGAGGCCACTTCAGTCAGAGTAAACATCTCTGCAAACAAAATAAACAAACAAAAAAGTCACAGATTTGAATAATTTGGTCGTTTGCTCATTCATTAATTATCTGAGTCATAGGAGCCAATTCTAGCTGACTCTGGGTGAAAGGCAGGAGAAGTCACCAGGCTAACACAGACAAACATTCATTCACGCCGGGGGCAATCTGGACTAGCCAGTTAAAATTATTCTGAGTTTTGGAGGAAACCAGATCACCCAGAGGAAACATACTCAAACATGGGGAGAATATGCAAACTCTGCAGAGTTTCCTCCACGGGGCTCAAACCCAAGACTTTCCTGCTGTAGGACAGGACTGCAAACCACGCCACCATCATAAAGGAAAAGATATAGAGATCTTCATTGCCCACTCATGCATGAACAATGAAAATCGCTTCAGTAGGTCTTTGTTTAGCAGCAATAACAAGCCCTCAAGAATGATTAAATATCTTAAAATCACATGTTAAGAAATAACATTAACATGTTTCCAACAACTTTAAACTGCCTCAAATTATGATATGGATAACTTTCAAGAATACAACCTACTCATGGAGGCAGGCAGTCTTGTCACATGTCAGTCGACGCCTGTGTGGGGGCAGCCGGAGAGTCTAGTCTGACCTCATGTCATCGAGATCTTAGTACTCAGGTATTCAATACTGTTACTTCATGGTAGTTTTCCCACTGTGACATCATAAGTGGTTTGACTTGCATGATGTATTATCAAGTTTCCAGATTTTTACTGGCTGTGTGTATCGTTAGAGACCTGAGCTAAGACTTAATCCAACGTGTAAAGAAGACCTTTGGAATTAAATTAACTTTACCTATATCTGACTCGGTGGTTGAACTAGTTCTGATCGGACTTCCCACAGTCGCCGGACAGATCCACTCAGCATAAAGTTCACAATTTTCAGCTCAAGCACTCATTCATTTACTGAACTGCTTAATCCTGATAGGGAGTAAGTAAGTGCATAGAGAGAGAGAGAGAGAGAGAGAGAGAGAGAGTATTAGTTCTCAGGGGATTTTTATAGATGCTGGGTCCTTCAGGGAGATATTTTTACTTTTTACTCCGAGTATATTTCAGATCCTGCACATGTTTATTTTTACATGAGTGAAGTGGAATCAGTACTTTTACTTTTATGGAAGTCTTTTACTTAACTATCTTTTACTCGAGAAAAGAATCTGTGTACTTTGACCACCTCTGACTACACAGGAAAGACACGATCTGATTGGTTGACTGTCTCAGGATATGGTCTTCATGTCTTTCAAGGTAAACTTGAATGAGTTTCAAAACATGTCTGAATGAAATATGTCACCACTGTCACCTTTTACAAATATCTCCATAAAGCCAGCACATGGGGCACGTGGCAGTGGGGAGTGAGCCACACCTTCCCTTCCTCCACATTAGTGGCTGAAGTAATTTTGAACAAGGCCCTTAACAGCAACTGCTCTCTGGGCATTCCAACATGTGTCGCAGCTCACTGCTCCGAATGTGTGTGTGTGTGTGTGTGTGTGTGTGTGTGTGTGTGTGTCACTGTTTACATG